>VXBS01001442.1:500858-580115 GCA_013400255.1 Sitta europaea
GTAAAAGATCTCACCTGATGGACTTCTCCAGTGCCCAGTGGGGATGGAGAGGTGGGAACTTCTCTGTCCAACCTCTGAGCACTGTCCAGAAACTGAGAGATCCGAGGTCAGCGATAAACTGGAGAGTTCTTTCCTCCTTCTCTACCTGAACCCTGCTGTGTGTGTTGCTGTGCTCCCTCTGTGTGTCACACAGTGCCAAAGGAACCTGCTGATACCTCCTCTGAGGAAACAACCCTGCCATGCACCAACTGGAGCAGCAGAGCAGGAAAGGCTCCCTGCCTTCATTTTCCTGGGATAACTCAGCCCATCCTCACCTGTTTGAATGCCTGCAGAACCTCTGCTCTCTGGCTGAAGTGCTTGAACAGCAGGTGCAGAGCCCCTGAGAGCAGGGGGGGGTAGTCGTGCATGATGAGGTGGATGAGGACCCGTAAAAACGTCCTGCCCCCTTCATCATCCAGCTGAACTGCATTTTTCTCCTTTCTGTGACAGCAAGGGGGAAAAAAGGACCAAATAAAGTAATTAAGTCAGAAAAAATAAAAGCTCTTGAGATGAATATGCATCTGTACAAACTCTTTGCTTGACAGAGCTCTTAAAATCGAGTCAAATATGCTGCAGGAAGGAATTTATAAGTATGCCTTTAATATGTTTTATAAGGACTTCTGTCCTGCAGTTATTGCAGCAATCTTGTAGCAGAGTGGACACTATGGAACAGAAGTAAGTATCTATGAAATGTGTCAAACATTGTGATTAAAATCTATATTGTAAGAGCATTCATTCATGTCGTGGATAAATTGAGCCAGGCTCATCCCCAACCCAAATTAAATGAAGTAAACTGCATTTCATCAGAGATTAATTTGACCCTTTCCTTTTCAACTGCTATTAAAATTTCATTTAAGAAAAAATAAGATCAAAAATAGCAAGAATTGCCAAAAGCATCATATTTCTGGAATCATATTCATAATGTGGAACGGCAGAAAGCAGATTTACACTTAACATATCAAAGCAGAAATAATGTTTCCAAGAAACCATTCGGTCTCTGTTCATTTTAAAGATGCAGATGCCAAGGGCTGTGTGTTGTTTCACATTATGGGAGTTCAGGAGAGGCCTGGAGGCATTGCTTGTGCTGGTAAAGATTGAGAATGCATGAGGGACTGAGAGGAAAGATCACAGTGCCCACATTGCAGATTCTTCTCCTTTGCTCCAAGAAAAACTTTAAAGTCTAAGGCCTTGTCTAAATGGAATTAATTTTTACTGGTATAATTATAATCATACCCATAAAATTAAACCAATATAGTGATAATGGTAATAACTCTCCAGTGTGAGTGCTTTCCATGGGTTATTTTTTTCTGCTCACAGCGTAGCTGAAATCCCTCCCAAAACTCTGCAAGCATCAGTTGGGATCTACAGGCCTCTGGTGGAGCAGGAGATCATGGCAAGTGGTCCACTGCTGATCTCAGGAGTCACAGGAGAGGTTTTGCTGACAGGGTTTTCCCAAGGAGTTTGACCACCACGTGCAGTGACAACAGGTCATGTGTCTGAGAAATACCAGAAATTAAAAAAAAAAAAAAAAAAAAAAGAACCACAGGACTCCCCAGAAAAAGAGTGGGTTTTCAGCACCCACTCTAAGATAAATAGAAAATTAATGTGGTTTAGCCCAATACACCTGTCCACCATCCCCCAGCTGCCTTTGGGAACATGACAAAAGCTTCCTACCAACTGTCTTTCAACTAAGAGCCAGTCCCACAGCCACCCAGGCCAGCTGGGCTGGGTGCTGGAGGGAAATCCAGGTCTCTCCTGGCACCTCTCTGTTCAAGTATGGCTCATGCAATTAGCAAGCAGGCAAAGGAAGAGAAAGGGCTTTAAAAATAAGCACAGAATAAACAGAGATTGGCCATGAGAAATACTGATGTGAACATAAAGATATATAAATAGACATAGAGGTAGAACTTCAGAAAATGTACCTGCCAGCAAACATGGTTTCAGCCTGAGCTGCAATTTCATCGATGTCAGGAACAATTGCTGGGAAAAAAAATCAGAAATTAAAAAAAAAAAAAAAAAAAAAAAACCTAAAAAAACCCCGTGCCAATGATCATCATTTAATCTGCACAGCAAAATGGAATTCTGTTCCTCTTTAAAGCAGCTGGCATCAAGCAAAGGTCTAACTAGTCATTCCCCAAGTACACAAAATTTGCTTTCTGCAAGAGTAGCAGAGAACAAACAGGATATGGGGCAGAGCTAAATTGTGTATTACTGCTCCTGAGGAAGAGAACTGTAGTGATGAACCACAGGCACAGGGTGCTGGGAGCTGGGCAGCAGTGACCCAGAAGTGACTCAGATTGTCAAACTTTTACGTTTTTCCTTACATGAGCCAACCCCAACAAAGCATATGCATGACCTTGAGAATATTTACATAAACCCAGTTATTTACCACACCATCATTCTGCTTTATAATGGCTTTAATATAACTTATTACTTAAGATTTTAGTACCCCTAAATTATTATTACCCCATATTATACATATGCCCACCTCCAATTCTCCCTCACTTGCAGGGGTTCACTCAGACCTTTGGAGCACTTTGGAGCATAGGAAGGCTCCCTGGAAAGCCAAATCATTCCTGTTCCATGTTAACCCCACTTAAACCTGTCCTCATCCATCCCCAACCATTCTCCACCTGCCACCATGCAGTGTTTCAGAAAGAACACAAATAAAAGAACAAAATACCAAAGTGGGAAAAAAGGAATCACTTTTTTGTTAGAGGTGGACAGGCCAGCAAAACAAAAAAATTGTGGATTTCCTAAAAAACTTTATTTTTTCACAAGCTTTGCAGCTTGCAGCTGCCTGTGTCTTTCTGCTGCAGCTGAGCTCAGTGTTTGCAGTTGCCTGCCCAGAGTTTGCATGGAAAGAAAACAGCAAGGTTTACCTGAGGCAGTCCCTGGAGTGTCAGGAGGGGATGATGTAGAGCAATCAACATTTTCAGTGTTTTCCCCAAACTCTCTCTTATAGATAGACAGCATGTAGGATATCCTGTAGTCCAGCCTGACACTGAGAATAAACTACATGAAAAAATAAAAGAAAAGCAAAGCAAATTGATTGAAGTCTCCTATGAACAAACAATCCATGGCATTCACCAGTTTTCTGTGATTCCTTTCTTTACCCTGCCCATCCTGAGCCATGGTGAACTCTGCCCTGTGGATTGCTGAGCACCACTGGGGGTGTCCAGGGGCTGCCTTGTCCTCCCTGCCTGGGAGCCAGAGCAGAACCTTCAATTCTCCATGCTGACAGCAATTATTTCCTATTTCAGCTGGACTCCCACTGCCCCAGGGAGTGGGATGGAGAGCAAGCACAACAGGCTCAAGGCTCACCCTCTCAGATGCCTGAAAAATGCCTTTTTGCTCCTCAGCTCTGAAACTGGGAACTCATGCAGGGAAAATTCTAATTCAGACCTGGAAGTGCTGTTTTTATATTGGAATAGTGAGGAAAATAACTAAGCTGGAAGCATTAGTATCAAATTAAGGGCTGACACTTATACACAAGGATGCTTCTTACCCACAGGAAATGCAAGCACAAATCAAACACCTTTAAGAGATCATTTAACATATTTTACAATCAGTGGGGATGAAAGACATATGCTGAGTTTCCAAGGCTGAGGTGCCAGGTGATCTGAAAGGTGACTTAGCAAATGGTGCAACCTGTTTCTTTGGGCTACAGCTAAAGCCAAACATGCTTCCCAGACCCACTGTAATAGGATTTGTCTATTTTAGTTCCATGATTAAGTTGCCCCAGAATTGTACAAGCAAGATTTTTAAAAATAAAAATTTCCCAAGTCCATGCATAGTCGACTAAGTCTATCAGACCATCTGTTTAATTCTGGCTGAGGGCAGAACAGAAGTCGTAAGTTAAACAGTCTTTACTTAAAGCAAAATAGGAAGATATGTTGAGAATTAAATTACCATGAACTGAAGTATTTCAGAGAATAGAATAGCTTTAATCACCATTGTACTTGCTATGCATGTTAGTACAATAAATCTAAAATATTCTTACTTGCTGTCGAGGCTAATAACACAGTAATGAAAGGTAACATGATTTAAATTAATCTTTCTTCATTGCATTTCAAACAAAACTGATTTATTTTGTATTTCTCGTGGGCTAGGATCATATATATGAATATTTACTGGGATTCACCCAGCATATGACAACTTGCTTATCTGAAGTAATTTGGCCACGTGACTAATCCTTAACTAACAAACCATAGATTAAGAAAGAAATTAGGATTAAGAGCTCTTCAATCCTGAGTGCTCTTGCAATGAATGTGCTGTGAAAAATGAAAGGATGAGACAAAACAAGATTCCCTCATGGAATGCACAGGACAAGGTCCAGGGATCATCACCCTAGGCACTGACCAGTAAAACATGACAGTATGGAGAGAAATTCAGTCATAAAAACAAGGAAAATGAAAAGCAATACACATGAATGGTGTTATTTAGATCATAAAATTTCACAACACTCTGTCTTTCACTGCAAGTTTTAAAGTGAAGTAGGCCTGGAACCAAAGAACACAGTATTGAGTATATTCTAACAATTGATTGCCTCTCAGATGACAAGTAATTAGAGTCATCTAAATAATTTATGAGCAGTCAGAACAAATGGAATCCTTCAAAAGTGACATTGGTACCAACAAATCCAGAGAATTTATAGAAAACACTGAAACATTCCTTCAGGGCCTCAGCACTGCAGAACTGGGACTGGGTGCAGAGCGAGTGTGTGCCACTTCCCTATCAACAGCACCAAGTGAGAAGTGCACTCAGGAGGCAGGCTGGTGTCACACAGCTTGTCAGGTCAGCTGGGAGAAAACCACAGAGCCCACAGACTGTTCTCAGCCCAGCAGTGGGAATCTGAAGTGCATTAAATGCATTAAATGCAGCCTTGCACAACGTCAGTGGGGCCAGGGCCAACTCTGCCCTCCATCCCACCTCTGCACCAGAGGGGTCAAATGCTCAAATCAGCCACCCCAGCACCAGATGGGTGTGCAAGGAACTGGGAACAGTGAAAGGAGCAGTTCTGTCGTTGCACAGACACAGTGAGGAGGTTTCTGCTGCATCCTCTTCCTCCAGAATCCAAGTTGGTACCAGGGGGTGAGGACCACAGCTGCTCACACAGAGGACTCTCCTCCTTCATACCAGGAGCTGTTTCTACAATGAGCAGCCCAGTGTAATAAGAATGCAGGTAACAGAACTGAGTAAAGAACCATGAAGTGACTGCTGTGCAACCCCTCATCATTACCTGCAGAATCTCAATGATTTTCAGTTTGGTGTCCATCACGATCACATCTTCACTGTCTGCACTGCTGGCTTGCTTGCTTGGGTGGATGCTTGGCTGCAGGTCAGGGGTACTGATGGGAAACACAGACCCTCTGCTCAGCACCATCTGGGTCATCATCTCTCCTACCCCATGGATGGTCCTCATGACGTTGTTCCCTGTGCATTAAACAAAAACACAGACATGTTTCCTAGGACTGAAGCACGTTTGCAATGCTATATCACACACACACAACCATGTTGCCAAACCCTTTTCCAGTCTCAAGAGGCATATTTAGAAAGAAGCCCTCAGTTCCTGAGTTCATTCAAATTAACCAATTAGGCAAAAATTTTCTATGCCAATTTTCCAAGGTTTCATTTCTTATAGGTCAACAGATGGTAAATATGCCAAAATATTTCCAGAGTTCTGTTAACATGCTCAACAAATGATAAAAAGGAAAACTAAAGAATCTCACCCATTCCTTCACCCAAAGGTGGATTATCCACATTTAAGATAATTTCTTAAAGAGGTTTGTTTAACCTGTTTTTAAGAATATTTGCAAACTGAGTGTTGCATATCCAGTATTCTAGAGCATCCCTAGGCAAGCAATTCCAGTACCTATGTTTATCATTAGAAAACTTTTATTGGTATGTTATTAATACCATCTATTGCTGCAATTTGGAGACACATGGGAGGAGTTTTATAGGTCACATTGAAAGAGAGTAAAGAGATGAGGTTGTGCCAGTCTGATTAATCTCTTGGTGTGGTTCAAATGACAGACCACAAAAAACCCTACTGACACAACTACTACTAAACCCAACTGACACAACCAGCCAACCATCCCCCTTCTAAAAAAGAGACCCACGAGGATGCCAGGCTTGAAGGCTGTCCTGAAGGTCAAACTGGTATCTGCAATCACAGTGCCTTTTGTAAGTTATTCATGAGGGAAAAAAATCATTTTACACTTATGTGGTAAAACCTTTATCCAGGTGGCAATGATACACTGCAAAATCCACCAAGAAATACCACCTGCTCCCACAGATTATACTGGCCTTTATAGTGAATTCTGACAGGAAAAGCATCTCAGTGACTCAGGGACTTCCTTGCAAAGAAAGAAAGTGTGAGCATATCGTGCTACCTACCTGGATGAATTAGTTGCCTTTCTTGCAAAGCACAGACAGGAATGAATGGAGGAAAGGAAAGGAATGACAGCACCTCTTCACAGGAAGAGTGCCAGGACCTAGGCCACAGTAAAGGCAAAGAAAAGACTGAAGGAAATGCAGCTTTGCTGAGAGAAGCCTGAACAGTTCTTGTCTGTCCTTTAGAACACTTTAATCACCATGCCACAGCCAAGCTTTACTCACACTGAAGAAACCCTATTCCCAGAGAATCTGCTGTAAAAAGCCAAGGCTGTATTTTATTTTGTTGGCAAAATCCACCCCCTATTCCCTTCTTTCTTCAAGCTATATATCTCAGCTACAGTGTGTATGGAAGGAGGATGCCTTTAGCCCTGACTTTAAAAGGGAAGCACACAAAGAGGGTGCTTTTCCAAAGTGAATGAGGCAGATTAGTGTCAGCTTTGAGGTCCCATTCAGCATCTGGTCTGGTGTGCAATCACTCTGGATTGGTCTTTTGAAAATAATACTTCAAGTCCTTACAAAAGAGAGGAGGAAAATGTACTTCTGATTTTGCATGATGTTAGGGTATGAAACCTAGAAGTCATATAGGCTGCATCCTTCATATTAGACAGGCTCAGAAAGTTCTAACTGCTCACACAGGCATAAAGCAAATAAAATCATCACAAATACCCTTCATGACACCAAATGAAAATGGTGTGTTTTCCTGTCAAATCAAGTAAAAGAGTGTGGGAGTAGCAGGGGGTGGATACCTCTCTCCCACTCCCCAGCTCCTTCCTCCCAGGGTGCTAAACAAATATTTGTATTGTGCACCTGTGCAAAGCTACAGTACCATGTGGACGACCTTCAACCCCTAAAGTACCTCCAGTTAAACCAACATTTTGCATCTTCTTCATCTCCAAACCATGAAATAAATGAAACCCATTTCATTCTGTCCTTAATGCTGATGGATGAGCCCACAAGAGGAGCAGCTCTACTTTGTGAAAGAAGCCATGGAGCTCTTCCATGGATATAAGGAGTGGGCAGCAGCTCCTCTTCCAGAAGATGCCCCAGAAATCAGCACTGGTGATGCTCAGCATTGTCTGTCCAGCCTTGGAAGCCTTTATGTGTTAAATTTATGGATTTCAATGTGTCACTCACAGGGCAGCAGCAGTCTTGCTTGAACATGGTTATCCCAGCAGGGAAGGGTGTGCTTGCCTGAGGTAAGGCACACAGGAAGGCTACTGCAGCTTAAAAAGGGACTGGCTCTGTCAGCTAAGCCTGCAACAATGCAAGACAAAATACACTGGCTCAATAAAAGAGATTTAAGTTCTTAGTACATGTGCACACAATGACTAAAATAAGGGAGCTCTGATCTTAGTCACATCTCCAAAGTGCTTCCTGAATACCAATGACCAAGGAAAAATTAACTTACTGCCTCAGCTAGTTAACTGAGATAAATCAGGAGAGAGAGCAAGTAGCTGTGAACCCTGATTATTTTCTGTGCACTTTGCTAGAGATAAGTGAAGAGAAGCCTGAGCTGTGCCTCCATATGGTACTGCCACCCTTAACCTGCTGACCTCATCTCTGGCTGTTTTCTTTGAGGTCAAGGTACTAACATTTATATATGGCTGTGAAGCGTGGCAGGGAGAGAACAGTCCTTGCAATGTTGTGAGGTGCTAATGTGTGCAACCAAGCACTTCTCTGAGCAGCAAAGTGCTGCAGAAGTGCTCAGAGCCGTGACTGGCGAGGAAAAGAACACGAGGAAATCGCCTTGAATCTTTTTCCAGTTTTCCCTTCTCTGTTCCTCCCTCTGCCAAGACAAGCCAGATCCCAAAAGCCTCCCATAAGCAGTGGACCCATTAGAAATGTCTCCTAGTGAATGTACAGTCTCAACAAGATTCGTCAATGGAAGAGTGAATTCACCATGCACAAGTGGTAATTTAAAGGAGCTGCAGATTGACAGACACTGAAAGAAGAGGAAAGAAGAGAATGCTTGTCATGGTTTGAATAGACAACTGTACATCTCCTTTTCATTACTTTTTATTACAGTGATCACAACTTCCTAATGAGTATCAGTTTCTGTCACAAAACTGTAGCACATAATCTCATACAATTTGGCACGATTGACAACACAACGGCCTCTCTGAGAAGAAAGGCTTTTCAGAGGAGTCAATTATGGGAAAAAAATAACAACCACCCAAGTAATCGAAACAGGGGATAATTTGACACTTCATTTTCTACATAAACATATTTTCTTGATAAGTCACAAAAATTCGAAAAGCAGAATATAAAAGTAAACAACAATCTGCTATGCAATACAGCATGGATGGTAAGTGACAAAATACCATATTCAGTAAGAAAAACAACTGCCAAAGGCAGCTGGCAGTTTGTGCCTTTTCTTCCAATTGTTCCCAGCCTATTGCTATGGAGCACCCTCAGTTTGCTCTCCAGGACCCACAGAATTTTGGATATTTCACACACAGTGCAGAGAACTGTGCAGAAGCTGAGGGGGAATACCAAGGGCAAGATTAAGAATCCAATGGCAGCTTTAGCTCTAAATTTCTTTGCTGATTTGGCTACATTGCTTCATGCCAGCTAATTTTTCTGCATGAAAAGTTACAGCCATTTTAAGGACATATAATAACAACACTTCACTACCTAAAGGAACACATTTTATTTCAAACCATTTAGAGCTGTATGTTATTTGCCAGAAGCATTAAAGCCTTACAGCTCTGCTTGTGAAAGAGGTATTAATTTTTACAGGTTTTCTACAGAATTTGTTCATAAAGACTTCAGAACCTACCATAAACAGGCCAAGAATCCCACTTTATGTCTTCATTAAACCACTTTTCATCGCTCAGTAACTAGCTGACCTCAGGTAAGGCTTACAGAAAACCTAATGCCTGGCATTAAGGACACATGGGGAGGTATCACTTCCATATTTTACAGTCCTCAGAAGCAATGAGGCAAAACAAAGGAAAATATTTACAGTATGCCATGCACATACATCTGCTACCCAGCCCCTGAGTGGATCTGGCCCCTCCAGCCTCCACCACAGCCACAAACCCTCCCTTTGTACAGACAATCTCCCAGGTGCACAGCCATGGTAAAACTCCACCAAACTTCACCTTCTCCTGACATTCTGCAGGTTCTGGGCTTTTTGTTTATCCCCAAACCCACAAAGCAGTGTCAAGCATGGCTTTCATGTTAGTCCAAGGGAAAAAAATACATATATCAGCATGCTAGTCTTGAGGGCAAAAAGCACCATGGGAATCAAGTCTCCTAGCTGAGTTACATCTGTGAGACAGGTATTGATTCCTGGAAGAGCAATGGTCTCTGAAATCCCATTAATGCATAGGTCTTATAATGAGGGAAAGAGGAAAGAGGAAAGAGGAATGGTTCATGCCACAGAATTAAGCTCTTAGACTGACCTCCCCTCTGGTCTGGCAGTACCTGCACTGAACAGCAGTTTCTTCTCTGGAGATATCTGTGACTAACACAGTTAACATTCCTTTCCCCCCTTGTAACCTTTCTGTTCTTGTAAACTGCTGGTATAAATGATTGCTCCAGTCTGCCAGGCAGCCTCATTAGCCTGGCTAATCAAAGTATGCCTCAAAGAAGATCCTGCACATTGTTAACTAGACAAAAGTGCAGGCAACAGGCACAGATGCTGGGCTGAGAAACAGTAAATAGTCTTGGATGAAATCTGGTCCTTCTTGGACACAGAGGACCACAGAAAAGGCAGGTGCAGCCTTGTTCTCCACCCTCAGTACTTCAGTGGTGCCTCCAGGCACTGTGTGCTTCCAGCTCTACCTGCAGCCAAAGGGGCTGGGAGAAAAGGTGACCTAACAGGAGCTGGAGCTGAGGAAGCTCCTGGGCTGTGTCACAGTGCAGTCTGGACAAGAGATCCCTAACAGACAAACAGAGCACTGCTCTGCAGAGAGGATTCAGCAGACCTCACCTGGCAGGCTCCCCTGTTCTGCCCCAGCAGGATGGAACCCTGTGTCCCCTCTGTCTGCAGGAGGAGCACACCAGCAGGACACAGAGCCAGGCACAGCATGAGGCAGCTGAGATATCTGCCTGCAGCAGCCTCCAGCAGCCTTCCATCCCCTTGCTACATCAGGCCTGGCTGGGCTGGGACAGCTCAATGGAGTGCAGTGGCCACAGTGGGCACAGTTGGAACAGGGAACAACATCTCCTTGGGCAACACATCTAACGTGACCATCACAGAGCTGGGAACAGTGTCAGCTTGGTACAGGCAGTTTTCAAAACCTGTTTTTTCAAAAAGGCTGAGCAAAGGATACCAAAGGACTCCTGCTGATGTCAGTGGACACTGGCTCAGGGAAATTGTGGAGCTCCTGAGGGACAGCACACTCTGCAGATAACCCAGGTTTGTACCACTGAAGGCTTCTTCAGCTGGTGCCCAGCACTGTGAGCTGCATCCCAAGGCACAGGGAGCTCAAATTCAAGGATAAGTTTCCTGGCATGTCATTATTCTCCTCCCCAAACAACAGTAACTAAACTGCATGGCAAATGTGTTGCTTACCTGCTGCTACTACCATGGTGCTTCCTCTTTCAGACCTGACATATGCTGTAGATGCATGCTCTGACTAAAATCAGCTATTTGAAAGAGCAAATAGCACCTAGAGAAAGATGTGCATTTTAATTCACAGAGAATAAATTAGCAGTATTGGACAAGGCAGATTGGCTCCTTACTCTGGAATGATACAGCAGGGTGCACTTACTAGAAAAGCAATGACTTTACCTTTTAATTAAAACTGCAAGAGATTATAATGTTCTTGAAGGGTGCCAGAATGACAGCACCACTAAATGAAATCCTCATTTTCTCCTTAAGAAAAAAAAATGCCTCTTTAGGATACAGGTAGTATATTTTGTATAACCCATATATTTTTTTTTAGAATCTAAAAGGGGAAAAAAAGAAACAGAAAAGAGCTTCGAATATCCACAAAAATAATTTAAAGTTAAGACACACTGACTGAAACAAAAAAAGAAGTTGGTTGCAAGATTTTCAAGTCAGTTCATTTTTAGGGTGCAATCTAGATAAGAAGCATTTCCAAAAATATACATCCTTACTTTTTACAGGATCTTGTCTCATAAATGTTTCTTACCCAGCTTTCTCCAATCTGTCTTCATCAAATAAGGTCACCAATGAATCTACATGTACATTAAATGTAATTCTGGCTAAAGTAACTGTCAGTGTTATTAAAATTAAGCTTTCCAGAGGAAGTAAGGCTTAACATTTACAATAATGTAAGGATCAGCAGGACAAGGGGCAATGGCTTCACACTGACTGAGTGGGTTTAGATGGGATATGAGGAAGAAATTGTGCTGTGGCTGTGGCTGCCCCTGGATCCCTGGCAGTGTCCCAGGCTGGATGGGGCTCTGAGCATCCCTGGGATGGAGGAAGGTGTCCCTGCCATGGCAGGAGGTGGGGATGGGATGATCTTCAAGGTCCCTCCCAACCCAAGCCATGCTATCATTCTGTGTTTTCAGAATCTTTGCCAAACCAAGACAGAGAAACCCAGAGAAAACACCAAGGACAACCCCACCACCAAGGTGGCTCCAAATTTAAGCAAAGGAGGAAAAGGGACAGCTTAAGGTAAAAGGTTAATTAAATCTTCATGAAATTTCCACCAAGCCTAAAAATACATGCCATTTTGCAGATTTGCCTCCACAGTTCAACACTTGTCATGTATAATTCCTCACTTAACAAGTAGTTTTACTGAAGTAAGTGGGTGTACTTAAGAAATAAATATTAAACAAGGAAGGAGACTCAAAACTGCTGGCTGAAAATTTGGTTCTTTCAATTCTGAGGTGCACAGCTCCAGGAATGCCTTCCACAGCCAAGACTCAGCACATTCTTCCACCCATCATTAATATATTTCCCAAAACCCTGAGTACAGTTTTTACAATGTGGACTGCTCAGACCAGTCAGGACTCCAGCTCACCATCCCCTACCACTGCACAGGACCAGAATCAGATGATGGAAACTTTTGTTGCTACTGACCTGGAACTGAGAATGGAAAGGCAGCATAACCCACCTGTCCCCAGATTTATTCAGCACTGATTTTCCCACAGAAATCAATACATTTTAAGAAAACTAAAACAGAAAACCTACCATGTAAAATACACAGATCCTGACCAAAATTCTTAACTTCTACAGAGATGTTACCTTCTGTCTACCACAGCTGGAGAATAGGAATTACATGACTTATTCATTTGGGCAAACCTCCTTTCAAGTAATTTCAATTCTTAGAACCTGAAAATAACTGCATTTCTGAATCAGCCTAACTATTGACAAAATCTCATTGTTAAATATAGATTTACTATCAATCTATGCAAATTTATACTTAAATAGGGATGAAAATTAAAATATACAGAACTTAAGATGGTATTCAGCAGCACTTTTTCTATGAAAGATTTACAGGATCATGCCCCTAATGCTTGATAAAATTTAAACATATTTGTTTATACTAATAAACTGTCAGTCTGAGGCATCATGACTGGCTTTCAGTGTTTGTCAAAACTGGAGTTTAGAGCTACACTTCAAAGCCCTAAGCTCAAGGAATGAAATACATGTTCTTACTGAATTAAAGCTTATGCCTAGACACTTGTGATCCCTGACTGGAAGCTTTAAAAAACACTCAACCAACAAACAAACATGAAAACCCAAACAAAGCCCCACAACTCTGATGAACTCCAAAATTAATAATTTACTTCCATACATTCCCAACATATACACAAAAATCACAACAGAAACAACCATATCTTTTTGTTTCTTTGTTTAAAGAACATCAATGTGATGTTTTTTTTGGTTTTTTTTTGCAGTTCAGGGAAGCTATCTTTTCTTTAAAAAGGAGCTATGTTAACCTGCACATCCCTAGAGCAATGATGTGTTGGAGGGACACCTACCTGCAATATTCTGCAAAGGTTTGGTATGACTGTTCTAAGTCCTGGGCCTGTCAGAGAGGATGCTGCAGTCTGCAGAGATGTGAGAAAGTGGAATCTGACTTCCTGTAAAGGCAAGAAGTCACCCTCACCCCTGCCTGACTGGGAAGAGGGTTCTCACCACCCTGAAAGAGGGTAGGGAACAATCCATCTGTCTGAATTTTATGGGCAACCAACCAAACCAAAGCAACCCAACCCACAGGAAATCAGCAAAAGAACATCCATGGCTTGTCACATCCTGACCTGAACTGCTCAGTGTTTGAAAGGCAAACAGCCATGGAGACAGCTACAGCAGGAGAGAAATTTAAATAATCTGCATAAAGGTTGAAGCTAATAAAAAAATAAAATCACACCTTTGTTGCTGAAAGAATGAGACAAAACCTGATTTCATTTCAACAAGGCTCCAGTACCTGTAGATTTCAGTATATTCCAGTACATGGTTAAGCATTGCTAAAAAGGCTACTGAGCTTCCATTTGCATGGTGGTGCCATTTGCAGCATTCCCTCACTTATTTCAAAGCAAACTCATTGATTTGCATGGAATTGCTAAGGAAATTCATATAACTGAGAGCAGGTCTGTTTGGATTTAATGGGTGGTTCCTTCCTCTCTTGCATAGCTTGAAAGGAAACCCTTCTACAGAAATAAAAGGGAATTAAGGATGAAACATGATTTTATGGCTAATGAATATGAGTAAAAGACTGAACAAGATGTGTAATCAGGACTAAAGGCCAAGCAGAAGAAGCACATCTGCATGTGCCATGTTGCCAAAATGCCAAGATTGTGTCTGGAGTCAAACTGTGTCCAGAGCCACTCAAGAAGAGAGTCTGCAATGCAGTCTTTCAGGGACAAAAAAGGAGAACATAATTCCAAGAGTTTGGGCATACAATCTTTTCTCCAGTGCTGAGGAGGGACTGCAGCCAGCTACAGCATGGCTTGGAGTGCTCTGCATTGCAGGAAAGGCTTCCTGAGGGTGTCAGCACAGTCTGCTGGCAGGGATGGAGAGGAGATCAAGAGCACCAAGCATGTGACTTCTTGGTTCAGAGATGACAATGACAGTCTACACCTCTCCAGAGTGTGTGGACTTCAAAGAAGAAAAAAGTTGTGAAGAACAGCATGCTCCTGCAGGGCATCCGTGGGACTGACTGAGCAAAATGATAATTAAAAAAAATCAAGGCTGGGAAAAGGCCTCCCAGAGGAAACACAAAATAATTGTTCCCAATGAGACAGCTCATCCATTTTGGTGCTGTGAGCCAGCTGGCTGGCAACACCAGCTATATATTGAAACAGAATTTGCCATCAGTCTTCTGGACCCTCAGCCCACACCACTGTCACACCTCTCTTCCACTCACACAGGAAAAATAAACTGCTACATTTCAGCACCTTCCTGGCATGCTCATTCTTCAACCCAGTTTTCAACCATGGTAGCAAAGGCAGTGGGACATACAGAATAGTCCTGGGTTGTCACAGGGACATTGTGGTCTGGGTTCAAAGAAGAATATTGTAAGCTGACAAAGAGAGGCAGAGGATGGCTTCCTCTGGACTCTGCTGGGTACTTCTGCCATTGTGGGGCCAGAACCATCTCATTCTCCCTTTCAGTGAAGTGCTAAGAAGTTTAACAATCACCTGTGCCACAGATGAGCCACCATAATCCCTGTGCCCAGACAAATGCTGCTTGAACTCCCTCAGGATGTTCAGAGCAAGGGACACTGAGTTCTAGAACCAAATTTTAAAGTTCCAAATAAGCAAAGGAGCAGCAACACCAATGCAGTACCCACAAGTCATGAAGGCTGACTCTGTTCAAAAAGGTTCCTTTTCAGCTGATCACCTTAATGTCCCCTGCAATGCATTCCTGTAGGTGGGCTGATGTGTGAATACAGAACCTTGAAACAGTAATGAGACTTTTCATAAATTACTTCCAACTTAAAAAGCTAATTACCCACTGGAACAGCAATCTTAGCTGCTCATCTCACCTCCATCCTGAAACTTGCTCAGCCTTTCGAAGTATGAAGAAATGGGAACTTGAACAATATCTAGAATTGCCAGCAGTGTCCGGGTCAGTCTGAGAAGCTCACTAAAACTATAAAAGCCAAAGTATATGAGGTTTCGAGCCAGGTGTACCACCTGTGAGAAAAAGAAAATAAAAATGAAGGAAGCACTGGCAGCCTTTGTGGTTTTCAGTTGCATTTCACACAGCAGCTTCCCCAGAGATTCAGACCTTGAGTGCATTCAAACTAAACTAGCACGAGTGTCCCCACTGATTTCTGGACTGTGGCCAGTGAATGTTTGTCAGATTAGACAAAGCAATTGGTCCCTCAGGTTACAGCAGACAGCAAAACCAAGGTGAGATTTAGGAAGGCTTGAGAGGATAAAATTGCAGCAGCTTTGGGGAAGATGGAAGGCAGCAGAAGGTGACTGTGGTAAGTTTGCACAGAGGTGATTTCAGGTGACCAGAGGCAAAAGCAACAAAGAGAAGAAGGCTGGAGGAAGAACTATAAAAGCTGTAAGCATTTCCCCTTTTTTCTTTGCTATTTGAACTTAGAAAATCTATGCCTATCTAAAGTTTCTGTCAGGAATCTCAAACAATGTTCAGACCACAGGATTAGGTTACTCAGAGTGCTTCATTAAGTGCATACTGTATACAGAAAACAGCACTTACATGTACTGAAGAGCCCTTGCAAGTTATTTCACTAATGTAAAAAGAGCAGGAATATTCACCATCCACCCCCCAGCAATCCCCTCTCCCTCCACTGAAATGCAACCACCTCAGGAGAAGGAAGGAAAGGTTGGAAAAACACAGCAGACAAGAATATTATTTTCTGTGTGATGTACCAGTCATCACCAAGAACAATGGGATTAGGAGCAGGTGCTTCTTCAGGCTATTTTACACCAACATTCATTCAGCAACTGGCTTTAATTTGAAAGAAGCAACATCAACTTATCTGAAATGAGGAATACTGTAAGTAGGATGCAGATAGCTGAGAAGTACCTCAAATGTAAGTTTATTTTTCTCTTTGTCTCCAAATGGAAAGGGTTGATTCACAACTTCTTTCAAGTACTCTTCAACAAATTCCATTGTTAGTGCAAACTTTGTCTTCATTTCATTCCTTGAAGAGTCAGTGAAGGAATCATACCTACAACACAAGGCACAGAGTGAAGGAAAATTAAACACCTCTAATATCAGGATCAGCTGTCACTAAAGAAAAAACAAATCAATAGTGATCCTCTGAAATTCCTCTGGAAATAATGGAAAGTGGATGCACAAACCTTCTCTCCAACAGCACCAGGAAGGCTTGAAGGGAATGGGAAGAAGAGAGACAGGATAATACCACACCTGGGCAGACAGGACTCCTAAATCTTGCCGTGGCAATTGGACAAGGTCATTAACAGAAACACTGCCTGTGCTGAAAACACAGTGAAACACAAATTTAACTGAAACACTGCCTGCTGCACTGCTGTGCTCCTTCCTCTGCCTCTGCAGGCACACACTCCCTGCCTGGGAGCATCCCAGAGCTGCTGCTCCAGCAAACCAGTGGAGCCAGACAGGGCTTCCACCAAAATCAATAGTCCTTTCTTGAAAATTAAATTTAACACGTGTCTAAGTACTTTACTGAGGGCTAAAGCCTCTGTGAGCTGTTTCTGGACAGCAGCTGTGTCTTAATTCTGGGCTCCCAGCCGTGGGTTTCTGTTGAACTTGAGGTATAAAACCAAGTTCCAGCCTAGCAAACCTGTCATGTGAGACACACCTGGATCACCTGGAGTGCAGCTGGTGAGAGGAAAGGCCATTCCACCTTCCCTAGCTTGTTCAACAAAAGAACATAGTTAAAAATAAAATATAAATGTTTAATGACTGAAAGCTGCCCATGGAGGTTTCCAAGAGTAATAATTAGTATTTCTGTGCTCTGCAACAAAATGCCTTTTTGGCCCTGTGTTTGTGGCCACTGGACATCTACAACCACTTTGCTCTGGGACTAAAAGAGCAGAAGAGCTTTTGCACTTCAAAAACGAAGCAGCTTTTGCACTTCAGTTTGAAGCACTCTCAACTCACTCATGAATGGTGATCTTGGTGGGAATCTCAGTCCACAGCCTGGCATACTTGACAGGCACCACGGGCTCCTGGGGGTCCCTGTCCACGTGCATGTGCAGCATCAGGCGGCAGAAGGAGGCGCGCAGGTCGTAGGGGAGGCTCTCATCAGACATGCACCTGAGGATCAAGTCCACTGAGAGCTGGGCAGAGATCTGGTTGATGGCGAGATACTGGCGGTCCAGGCACATTCTGGCAAAGAGGTTCAGCTGGTACCTTAAAAACAAGTAAATGAAAGGTAATAATGTGGAATTCGAGGGAATGGGAAATGAAAGAACACCCCTCAGGATCTCGTGTTACAAGCCTGTTGTGAGCTTTTCTGATATAAATCCTAAAAAAGTAACAAGAGTGACTTTGTTAAGCAAGGGAGCAACTTGACATTAAAAACTGTTTGTTAAATTGTAGCTTCAATTTCATAAAATGTTATTCTGTGATCCCATTTCTTCTGTAATCCTCAAGACACTCAGGACACTTTGTCCTTCTGCCCTCAGAGCAGCACAACCTAAAATTAAAGCCCAATAAATAAAAGGTTAGAGGCAAAATAAAAAAGACACACAGAGAGATGTGATGAGCAAAGCAAATTCAAGATTTGCCTGGAATAGGCAGCAGAGACTGTGATGATTCTCACAAGAAAAACTTGAAATGAACTTTTAATCTCAGTTTCTGGCACGACCTGGTTTCCTTTTTTGATACTGGGTAAGAACAGCACTGGGGGTCTTCAGAGAGTTTACATTTTCTTCCCTTTGAATAGGCAGTTTTACCTGTAGTAGGTCAGAACTTCTAAATCAGCTTTTGTGCCCTCCTTTGCCTCCTGAGCCAGATGCCTGATGGCTTTGCCATGAGGCTCCTTGTTGCTGTCAATCCAGTAAAGCCACACTTCCTCCTCATCAATGTCATCTGAGATGACTGGGCATTCCAAGGGATTGTCCATTTGGGTTGAAACCAGCCTGCAAACACAAACCATTCACAGTGGAGCCACAGGCAAAGTGCTGGGAATTTAAGAGAGCAGACAACAAAACAGGTGGCATGTTGTGATTACAGATACTCACTTGGTCTGGATGAGAATGTCAGCATTCCCTGGGCTCAGCATAAACTTGCAGATGAGTTCCTGAGTTACTGGTATTGCTGTGGTGTTAGATACACACAGGTCTGACAGATAATCCAAGAATCTGCAGTGAAAAAAACACAGATGCAGAAGAACATGAGACTTAAAACTACTACTGGGGAGCTGCAGTAGAAACCCCTGGCACTCAGGACTAGAGGATGGGCAGACCAGAGGGACTCTGCATCATGATATTTATCAGCATATGATCTTGCAACTCACACCACCTTCCCCTAGGTCAGGCTACTCCAATGTTGAAATGTGGATATGGTTAAATTGCAAGAACTACAGGTAGTTCTAATATTTTCTCTACAGATATGTTTTTTGTCTGCCAGGTCTAAGCAGGGAGGAAGAGACATCAAAGCAATGAATAGCAGACAATTCACAGCTACTGCAAAAATGCCACGTGGACCCCTGCAAACCTTGGCTCCCGATTCCTCCTGAGTAAATTCACAAAGGTCTCTATTTCTTTAGCTGTGATGTGTTTCTCTAGCAGTTTTCTGTTGTTGTGCAACAAAGCTGTGATGGTGTCTTCTGCCAGAATATCATAACCAATCTGGGACTGCATGACACAGAAGTTCTTAGCAATGTATTCCTGAAAAAAGAATAAAATTCCCATGATGACCTGCTGAGCAGTAATGTTTTCTCTTTTAGAACCAGAGGCATCCAGCTCAGTTAGTAATCAAAATAAGGCTCAAAACTTGCCTCTCTGAACTGGCCTGAACAAAAGGCCTTCTGAATACCTCAAATATGTACCCTGAGAAACAGATCCCACATTAGGAATGCCTAACTCTGCTTATTCTTTCATAAACTGAAGGAATGAATCCATGAAAATACATCCAAAATTCATGAAATGGCAACCTCTTAAAAAAAAAAAAAAAAGAAAAAAAATGAAAGGTTTTTAATGTTTAAGAAGCTTTATTCCTGAGTCTTCCCTCCTCCTTTTCTCTCCCTTCAGGATAGAAATATTTCTGGAAAGAAAACAAAGAAGCCACACAGCAGTTCAGGCTTTTATCTCCAGTCCCTTTAGTCCATGTTCTGAAATACCTCTTGCTCACAGGGAGTCTCCAGCAGCGGGAAATCAGGCTAACTGATATAACAACCTCTGCTCTGACTCACTGCCATCCCTCTACAAATATTTAAGCAAGAGAAACAGACAGCTTTGCAGATTTCCCACTTTACAATCCAGGCTCCAAGAACATATTTTTAATAACAGAAAGCTCATGAATGAAGCAGTGAACCCCAGTCTCAGTCTGAGCCTGCAAAAGTACAAAGTGAACTTGTGATATTCATAGTTGAACTTTCAATTCACACACTACTAAGCCACACACCAAAAAGAAAATGCTTTTCCCCATCACCACAGAATCCCACTTGTAAGTGCAGAGAGTCATGGCAAAGCCAAGACATATAATTATAAAAATCAGGAGGAATATTTTCCTCAATACCACTGACCTGGTTCTTCCTATAGTCCTGTTGGGAGTGTCTTAGAACTCTGTAACATAATCTTAACATGTATTTGTAGGGAGCATATCTCTGGTCACCCAGGTCTTCGAGTCTCAGCATTGATCCTTCACCTTTGTCCTTAAAAGGAGCTTTGAGGATGCCAAATATCTGTTCAAAATCAAAATCACTGTGAAAACCAGACCCAGATTTCTGCTGAACTTAGAGCAGAAATGCCCATTTACAATGGAAATGTCCTCTGACAGGATCAGCTCAACAGCCTTGACTAAACACAAGTGAGGACACAATCTGAGACATCACAGCTTTATGCATTTGGGGTCAGTTTTATGTTCCCCACCAACTTGATTTCATTGCTTTCTCTTTACTGTCCACAGCTTTCAACAGTTTTAGTTACTTGTCTTTACTTTGGATAATTTAATAATGAAAAAGGAGGACATTGCTGGCTGCTGTCCAGTTTCATCCTTTTCCCCTTTTTTTTCAGTTTCTTTCAGTTGACTTCTCAAAAAGGACTTTTATTTTATTTTCTTGCAAATCTCTTGCAAACAAAGTCAGCATTCCATAGGGGCACTATTTGGGAAACACTTGCAGGACTGGGACCACATTCCAAGTTTGTCTCAAATTTTGTGAATGATTTGCTCTCAAACATGATCTTAAATATCATCAGAATCACATGAAATTAAGAGTCCTCTCCAGCCCTTTGTGCTTGACACTAATTTAGGCACCAAGACATGAGCTTTGACCAAGCACTGTCATTCCTACTCAACCTGACATAAACCAACTTACCCCCAAAAAAAAAAGTTTTTCTCACATCACTCTCCTAGAGTCTGTGAGCAAACACAATGAAGTTATTATCACAGCAGGACACACCTGAGCCAATATATTTTGCTCCCTCATTAATTTCTGCCTCTCCCTGTTTGGCTTGGTAATGATCACATCCAGAACTTCTTGCCCATTATTGGCCACATCAGCAACAAAGAAAATGAGATCTTCCAGCAGCTTGGTAACAAACCTGGAATGAGCAGACAAATCATTACTAGAAACAGTCACTCAACACTGGCTAGGATTCATTAAGAGCAAACCCCACATTTATGCCAAGCCTCACCAGGCACAATGCAGCTTCCCCCACTGCAAAGTTCAGTCTGACATGTACTTAAGGATTCCAAGCCTTGGCTCAGCAGAAGCTTAAATCAATCACAGGGCTGTTTACCAAGGCATTAAACAACAACCAGAGGGAAAACAAAAGAAAAATACAGGCTGCTGGATTGATACACAGTATTCAGATTCAGAATCTATACCTGGTGGCCTCAAGGCCCAGGAGCAGTAAAAAGAAACTTGCACAGCCTAGCAAGGGTTTTTATGCTTTATCATGGATCCATGAAACAAGATGATGGACTCACTAGAGGAATAAAAACATTCTGCCACTAGATAATTTCCCTACTGACCCATGAAACTGTTTCATAATACATGCTTTTTCATATATATATTCACATATAACTGTTTTCCTATATATACACTGACCCAAGAAACTGTGTTTGTTTCACTCTATGCTAAACAAAAGATTTGTCAGAAGCAGGTGCTAAAAACAACAGAGGCAGTAGTAATTCCTTTCCTCCCACCTTCAGAAAATGTAGAAAAGACAGAATATAAATGGGAAAAAAAAAAAAAAAAAGAAAACAAAGTCATTGCTGCCTCCTTGTTATGAACACCTTGCCAGACAAGCAGTGAGAAACACAGATGTCCACAGATTTCAAAGAAAATCCCTTAACAGCACCAACAATCTTTTACATGAAAAACTCAGCATCACCTCAATTTGGCCAATGCCTAGTGTATAACAAACAAATCTGCCAGCCATGAGAGAGGCAGGAAGGTCCCCAAGAGATCTGTGGGAGCCAGACCCAGGCTCCCATTGTCCCTGAGCTGGGCTGCTCACCTGAACCCTCTGAGGGAGCTTTAGCTCCAAAAGCCTCAGCAGAAAACAGCAAGGTGTGTGTCACCCCAAAACAAAGCAGAAAAGGCAGCTGTAGGATGGAGCAGTGAGGAATAAACTGTTAGGACTCCTCTATGTTAGAAGGTGATAAAAAGATGGTTTGGGGGATTTTCAAGGGCAATCACAAGAACAAACAAATAATGGCACTGTTGTGCAACAGCTCTGACATGTCTTACATGGTTTTTGTACCAGTCTGTCAACATCAGACCTGACAATGCTGACAGTGACCCAAGGTCCATACAGGGACATCCCACCTGGACACTCTCGTACCCCTCTGGGTCAGCCCAACCATGAAATGGCCCTACAGCTTTCCAAGGCTGAGTCCCAGCACCCAGGCCATTAAAAGTCTGCCTGATAGGATATTAAAGCATCTGGTCTAACTGCTACTGGAAACTGACTGCAAAAATTCAGTTTCATCACCAAAAATTAACATTTTCAGAAAACAAAAGCTGTATATGATGTATTACAGTTATGAATTCACACTGCCAGAGATGTTGTCTTATATTCAGTTTAAGCACAGGCAGCTGAAGACAAATAGTGAACTACATCACTGGCAGTGGAATATATCTGGCTACAATGTACAACAAAATCCCTTGATTCAAGGGAGGGTGTGAGGAGCAGGCATTCTAATAGTGCCACAGACAAAAATGGGGATGAATACAGGGGGTAAACACCAAAATTATGTAAAATAGGAAAAGAGAACAGGGGAAAATAGAAATGAGAAAGCAAAGGGATTATTGGAGCAGCTTCTCAGTCCCCCTGAGACCTCCTTCCAAGGCTTTTGCAGATTTGCAGTGTGGTGAACTTCACACAAGAGCCCTGCAGTGCTGCTTTCCTGCACTTGAGAATCAGATGCAATGCACCCTCAGATTACAGCTCTGGATTATCAAAGTCCAGACAAAGACATCTGCCCACTGATTTATGTGGGCTGGGGCAGTGCTGTTTACCCCCTTCTAGCCAGCAGATGATGGGCCAGCCTGAGGTACAGCAGGGATGCTCAGAGGGGAACCTGTGCCTCTCAGAACTGAAGTGTCCTCTGCCAGCAGGACATCACCTACCCATGGCTGTGTCATCATGATAACCAAACACCAGTTCAGCAGGGGAGAAAGTAAAACTCACTGACCTCCTTTCATTCTGGGTTATTGTTCCACTCTCCAGCTTTTTAACAGTCGATGCCAAAACCTTGTTGGCGTCGTTGGCGAAGTCCAAGTCCCTGACCTCGGACAGAGGAACTGACACAATGGCAAAAGCTTCCTTGTCCTCTTTGGTTTGGCACGTCCCAATCTGCAACAGTGTTGGGGTTAGATGGGCCAGCAATGCTCTCACCTTCATGCTAATGACTCTGCACTTTTCCTAGGTGAGCAGGGAGACAGCCTCAGGCAGGAGTTTGGGGTTTGGTTCACCTTCAGCATCACTGGCCTCTCCTCCTCAGTGTCGATGGGGATGCTGGTGCTGGTGACCCAGGTGTTGGTGCACAGGTGCCTCAGGCGGACATAGGAGTTCCTAGAGGGGGACAGAGCCAACAGCAGCTGAGCTGGAGCAGGCCTGAGCCCACAGGGCACGAGGGGACAGAGCAGGAGCCACAGCAGCCACTGCAAGAAAAAGGGGAGGGGGACCTAAAAGACACCACAGCATCCCTCTCCCTTGACTCCTCCTCTCCCACCCATGGCAGAGCTGCAACGAGAACAGCCAGCATCTTGGGATTATGCAGAATGCTGGGTTTAAGTATTTATGTAAGTCTAGGAGTAAAATATTCTTTAAAGAAAAAAAGAAGCCGAAAGGAAGATGTTATAAAATCCCATCTGAATAGAAATACATTTCATGAATAAACCCAATTCTTTTATTATTTTTTTTTCTGCAGAATAATGAACCCTTTTAAGCTGTCACAGCACAAAAGCCAGAAAGTAAAGCTGACCATGGTTTCACAGCTTCATCATTATGATCTGCAAACCCTTGTTCCAGAGCAAGCATTTACAGTACCAGTTCTCAACTGCAAATCAAGTGAACAAAGAGCAAATATGAGATCCTTCTAAATTCTTTCCATATGATAATCTGTGGTATTATCAAAAAGCAGAGCTGAGAAATCAATTACAATTTTAACTCTGAATTTTACTTTTGAAATATATTCACTGTGGTCTCCATTCACGCTCTCCCTTTCATGCTGATGGGCTTTTGAGTATTCAAGTAAGCAAATTATCTGGCAGAACTCAGCATAGCAAACACACTTCAAAGTCACATACATCAGTATTTGTGGGTACCCAGCTTTAAAATCCACCCTCATAACAACCAGCCCCAAGTGTCTGCAAGCCCATTCAGTCACAACCAACACCCTGTGACTTATCTAACCAATCTCAGCTATGCTACACAGCTAAAATTTCAAATATTGACAATTAAACCCCAGAAGCCACTTGCAGAATACATTTGAATAACAAATGTGCTCAGTGGCATCATGATCTGTCAGGGAAACAGAAGACCAGCTCACCCCACACATTATTTTGCTGGGAACAATTCAGTTAAATCTATTAAAAGTACTTTTTTTTTTTTTTCAAACAGTGCACAGAGCTCAGTTCTATCCTCACACAGATCTGTGCAATATTTAGACCATTATTTTTTCTCTTCACAAACTCTAGGTGTCATTTATTTTACCCTTATAATTATTTTACCCAGTCACAGCAGCGGTATCATGTTTTATACATCCCTTATTTATCCATGCACACTCCTCAGATTTTAACAGAAGGATAATACTTGCTCATGTTTGATTTTTTTCTGCTTTACTCACCAGCACAATGCCAGGAAAAAAACCCTGTCAGTGCAGCACTATTTTTTGCCCTTTCTTCATTTCTATTTTTTTTTATTTTACCTTGGAACCAGGCAATCAGCTCTCTGAAGGGTGGTGGCATCCAGTTCAAAGAGAGATGCGATGTCATTTCCATGTGGCACAGAGACCAAAGTGTACATAATCTTCTCCCCTGCCTGGCGTTTCTTCTTTGAAGCAGGAAGGTCTCCATCTCTCTGCTGATTAGGCACAAGGGTTATTTGCTTGCACCACGGCCCATTAGAAATTCTTCAATTACCTTGCAGACAAGTAATGCATCTGAATTGGAATTTTTAAATTTTTTTTAGGTTTTTTTTTTAGTTTGTTGGGGTTTTTTGGCTTTTTTTTAGTTTTTTTTTTTTTTTTTTTTTGTTTTTTTTTACCTTCTAGCAAGATTCTACCATGCCTGGCTTTGGAGGAACACAAAGGATGCACTTTGCTCCACGGGGTCTCAGGCAGTCATTAGAACAACAGCAGGCCACGAGCTAGAGAGGCACTGCAGCACAGGATGGGCTTTATTTGACACCTACAACTTCAAAAAACCTGCAGTAGTCGCAGACTCCTCACTCCCAGCTGATGGAACTGCACAGTGCTGGTCTGGAAAGGGCACGTTTGGAAGGAGAGAATCAATGAAAATTAGATTTTTTTATTTTTTTTTTTTAAGGAGGGGATTTTAAAAGTAAGCTATTTGCCTGAATCTGTTGTTTTATGTAAGTTTGATGGCTTTTCCCCCTCAGATGGTAGAATCAGAGCAGCACACTTTCAGAGAATCACAGAATCATTTACATTGGAAAAATCCTCCAAGATCATCGAGCCCAGCCTTTGACCTTGTCAGTTGACCTCAAGCCATTTCCAGTCATTTCCTGGACACTTCCAGAGGTGGGGACTCCAGCACCTCCCCTGGCAGCTCCTTCCAGAGCCTGCCAGACCTTTCCAAGATGAAATTATTCCTGCTGCCCAACCTGAACCTCCCCTGGAACTGCTTGAGGCCGTTTGCTCTTGTCCTGTGGGCTCTGCAGGCAGCAAGAGCCAGAACATCTGCCCCAGCAGGAGCATGGGCAGGGACAGGCATGACCCATCTCAGCACAGCTGGAAATGCCCCGAGGCAGGGTCCAAGCCAGCTGTGGTTCCAGCCTGCCAGGGCAGGAGTTGTTCCCTCTGAGGGACAGAGCCTCCCAAAGAAGGCACAGGCTGGGAGTGACTCCTGCTGAAAATCCACAGGGGTTTTGTGACCCTGCAGCACCACCCTTGTGTCTTCAGTCACCTGCACACCTTTGCCTACAAATGCCACCTGCCCTGAGAACATCTGATGGAGCCATTTGGAGTCTGTGCCTGCATCCACACAGCACCAACAGAATTACTGCTGGGAGTAAAAGCTGCTCCTCTGGGGAGCCCAGTCACACATCTCACAGAAGGCTGGTAAGAGACTGGCAGCCCAGGGCCCTTCACACACACAGAATACATCACAGGGAGAGAGAAGAGGAATGGGAAAAGCCAAAGGAGAAAAAAATCCAACGCTGGAAGCATGAAATGCTATTTTGATGATTTACAATACACCACTAAAGAAGAGCTGTGCAATGTAAAAGGCCAGGCTGTACTTGGTTTGCATCAGTAGCTTGATTAAAGCCAAACTGTAAGGGATAATAAAGGGCAAAGCTTTGATTAGCCATATTGCCAACTGAGATTAAACAACAAAATCAAGGATAAGTGAAATTACAGAAGAAAGGGTTAGTTATCAACTCATTTCAAGGCACTTCTAAATCCTTCCAAAACATCTATTTTCTTCATTAGCAAACTTACAAAATGCTAGCTTTCCATCCCATGACTTCTAGCAAGGATGGAGAGAGCAGAAAAAAAATAGGAATTTTTTCTTAGGTTCCTGCAGTCATTAGAGTGCTGCCACAAGTGTTTGAGAGGAAGGCTTGCTAAGACAAAGAGCAACCATCTCCTGTGACTTGCACAAGAGTGAACTCATCTGACAGTCCCCACATCCTCCTGTATCTCATGCCTAAAATTACTACAGAAAAATCTAACCTATATGCAAGGATTGAGAAAATAGCAAATTGCTTTTGTGATTTCCATACATATTTTGTTTTACATACTCGTGATGATACACAAACTGAAAAGGCACACAAACAATAAAAAAACCTCCTGAAATCTTAACAGGTGTGAGTCAGAGTCTAATATTAAATGAAAAACTACTTCCTACACTTCATAACAAACCAGAAAACTGGAAACTCAAGTTTAAAATTCAAGAGGTCTGTCAAGGGGTGAGTAGCACAGGCTAGTTTAGAACAGCATCCAAACATTTGATATTTCCCACAACTTACATTCAAATCTAGTCAGGGTTTCCCAGAAACAACCCACTTCACTATAATTTCCAGACTGAAATGACTGGCATACAAAAACACAGCACACTTCATAATCGTGTGGGTTTCTTTTTATCCTGGGGCTCTGGGTGAAACACAGACCAAAATATGAAACCACACTGGGAGGAGCATGGCCAGGACCCCTGACCAGACTGGGCAGAGGGACACTGACTCCAGAGAACACCAGTTATGGACTGGGTGAGCTGGCAGGGGGCACAGGCAAAGGCAGGTCTGTGCTTTAGCAGTTCACACCAACCAGCAGCTCTGTGGAAAGCTCACCCAGCAGTCTGGGGCTAACCCTGAGCAATGGAATTGGCTCACCAGCCCCAAATCCCACCAACCAAGCTTAGCAGCTGGCACACATAGGAGCAAAATCTGGTTTTTAGCCTAAAAAGAAATTCCACTGCAACAGAGGGCAAGACAGTGCCTGCACCACTGCAGTGCCAAGCTCAGCTGAGCAGAATCAGACCTGCACAAGAGCTGTGCTGCAGTTCCAGGCTGAACTCCCCACAAACCTCAGAACTCTCCTTACAGCATTAGAATCTGGATCTCACAACTCAAGCTGGGTTATGGGAGCTAAGCACTACTCAGGGAAGATTAAAAAAGCTAACAAGAAGTGTCCCCCCAGCCTGACAGCTCTGGAAACAAGTTGCATACAAGGAGTACAGGAGAGATAGCAATGCTGCCATTTACACAGGAACAAACTTGGATTTGTGTTTGTGTCTCAGTTTATGTCCCAGTGCACGTGCACATGCCTGTGGGGGAGAGAGAGAATGCACAGACACTTGCATGCAGAAAGCTCCTCCTGATAAATTAAATTTAGTAAGCAGCCATCAGAATCCACACTTAACCCAGTCATTATTGAATCAACAGATGAGTCCATGGGAGGATGTGGAAAGAAGTGAAAGTACTAGGCTAGTTTAAATTAATTAGACAATAGCTCAGGAGAAGCACTGCATTCCTAAGCAGATGAAAACAAGATGACATTTGCTCAGGTAGAAATTGGCATATGAGCAGATGCAGCCAGCAAAACTGGATTCAATTAAGAGAAAAGGAGAAAAGAACTGCAAAGCAACTCAAATGCAGAGAGAAGAAAATTCAACTTAAAGCAGTGTGAAGAGAAAGCCAATGGAACAGTTTCAGAGATGTTGGCAATGTGGTCAGTGACAGCCAAGGAAAGCACTCCCAAGATTTAATAAAAAACAAAAAAAACCCAGGTGAATTACATGCCAGGAGTATAGAGAACTGTGGGTAAAACAATATTACCAAATAGTACATTCCTGGAAGGAAAATGCACACAGCTTTGACTGTCCCAAACTACACCAAACTAGCAACAGGCTGTCACATCACACACACATGCAAGGTGAGGAAGGTGCAATCCCTTCCTCCTTGTGCACTGCTTAAACCACTCAGGAGGATCAGAGACACAATCAGTTCTGCTGCTGCCCAGTGGACCCACACCTTCCAAACAATGCAGTGTGAGTGGTACAAAGAGCACAGTCAGCTCCTTGAGCCTGAGAAAACCTGGGAGTGCAGGGGCACAGAGGGCTGTGAGCCCCCAGCCCAACTCTGCAGCAGCAAAACAGTAACCACAGCCAGGAATGGGGGCTGAGCAAACCCCAACACAGCCACACTTCTCCAGGTGGGACCCAGCAAAGGCTGAACTCTCAAAAAAAGAGTCCTAGGTGGTGAGAAAAACCATCAGTTTGGTGGGAAGGGGAAATACTGCTCCAGGCCCACAGCAAAGTCTGTAACTCCTGGGCTACCAGCACTGATTTAAAGTGCATCATGATTTAAAAATAAGCTTAGAGAGAAAAAACAATGCAGACACTGCTTGCCAACTGTAAGGAGAGACAAATCCCACGTTGGAATCAGTGACAAAATGATCAGGTACAATCAGATTTGTCTTCCTTGAGACTTACAGCCCAGCAGATAACCCTTTTCACAGCTCTTAACAGAATTTGCTACTAATTGCTACCTATCCCAAACCTTCCTTGCACACCTCAACTGGGCATCATACCTAAAATTCAAGAGATTCACATGGAGTTTTGCTTACAGAAGGGCCTTCATTTCAACTGCAAAAAAAAAGCAATGCAAAAACACAACAGATCTAAAATACCTTTTCTTTTGGAAACCAAATCTACAATTCCAATTGGTGAAGACACCTCTTGTGGCACAGACAGACAAGGATAATGCCCTGCTCCTGAATGAATACATTAAGCTGCACTACAGATTTCAGCAGAAATTAAATTTAATAGCAGCCAGAGTTCTGAAAATGCCTGTTAAATCCAGAGCAATGTGGTATCTCAATATGTTAACCCAGTTTAGGAGGCTCCAGCATTTTCACAGAGCAGTAACGTGAGCGGAGCTCCGGAGGTTGGATTATTTTAAAAATCCTTGATGAGAAGAAAATGGAGTAAATGAATGGCCAGCCTTGCTGCTGCCTGCCAGAGGCTGGCACAGCACAGCAGTTGGCCTCCTGCAACACCTTCAGTGTTGACTCATTTGTGAGTCACCGCCTTTCCAGCACAGACATCACGTTGCAATCCTGTTGTTAGGAGCCGGAGACATTCTGTAAGAAACAATGTATGCATTTCCAGAGCTGATTCAGACCCGTGTGCAACAGCAGAATGATAATAATGTGCTGGCATCCCTGTCTGCCCTGCTCCCCCAGCCTCCCCAGTGCTCTGACTGCTGCCTTTACATAAGCTGCCCTTTTTCAGATGATGATTTCTCTTTTCTCTCCAGTGTTTTTCAGATTCTCTATTCTAGTTGTTTAAACTACATCACCCATATAATGTATATAATTCAATAAACACCATTCCTGGAAGGTAAAATAAAATATTTTTTCTTAAAAAACAAATTATTGAACAGTGTTTATCAGAAAAAAAAAAAATCTCCTGGGTTGGCAGCAAGAAGGAAAAGTTAGAATTGCAGAATGTTGGGAATTCATAAAGATAGATAAAGAGAAGTCAAAGGAGATACATCAAATTGCACGTGACAGCCCATGGTAGAACTGCCCAACTTTTTTTCAAGATAAGTGCCTAGCAGTCTCAATCCTAACACAACCCTCAGCAATAAAAGGCAGATTGGAATGGGTTAGAATTAGCCCTCTCTTGGAGATGCAGACAAATGGAGATAAGGTCCCCATCCAAAGCCAGCCTTTAACACAGAGGCACCAACAAATGCCAGGTTCCCAGCTGTTCCTGACATTTCCCTGATGTTTGCAGCATTCTCCTTGATGCTGTACATTTCTCCCCTTAGGAAAAGCATAGTAATTTGCAGCATAAAACCCACCAATTTTGGGTTTAGTGGGAGCTGTGACACAGAGCACTGCATTTTGATACATGATACACTACAATCTTCCAGACTTTACAGAGGAAGAAGCTTTTTATTTTTTTATGAAGACACTTAAATCACAAAAAGGTCTTCCCATGGAAAAAAAATCTTCTGGAGTTTAGATGTGGGAATATTAATCAACTCATTGTAAGGCCAAATTTTGCCAGAATTAAAAGCTGTGCTTCACTGGACAATTTGGCTGGATTGACAAGAAGCAGCTCAAGTGATGAACCTCAGCCCAAATGTACCTTCAATGCTTGGGAACAGAAGTCCTGGTGACTTCCAGTAATATTTATGTTCTCTGGAGCCAAAACCCTTTCAGACTCTGCAGTCACTTCAGGCAAGGCAGAAAAGATGTGCTTAGGCAGCACCTCAGTGCTCCAGGTTATTGGATACTGGCAGAGCTGGCCCACAAAGAACTCCAAATATTATAAGTCTCTTTTACATTTGAGGGACAATTCAATACACTGCATCACTGTAACATGAAAGAAATTCCTGCACAGGGATGTGAAGTTTCTCTACTTGAGGGCACAATGAAGGCTTAAATAGCCATTGCTGACTCATGGCATTTCCAAGATTATAAAGGATTCAAAGGGATTTCTACCAGGCTAAGAGAGCCTGTAGGTTTGGATTTACATGAGGTGTTACCAAAAATTCCTAGAAGTTCTTTTACAAAGCATCTTTCAAGGAAAGTGCTGACTGCATAAATTAAAATTTCCATGGAGACATCAGTTTTGATCATCAATCAGCTTTGATTAGTTTTTTATTGGAAGTATTTCTCTAATGTGATTTGTCTGGTCTGGGGTTTTAGCTGAAACCAGTACCCAGGAGGAATAAGCCAAGTGAAGCCTCTTTTAACAATCATGCTTGGATTACTCTTGTGCCTTTGTCATTATCCAGTCTGGGGAATATTTAACTATTTAGAGGAACTGGAATGGCTACAGAGGGGAAAACTACCCCATAAATAAGCAGAGTGTGGTACAACAGGACTGGATCCTCAGAGACAAGGGCCTAACACCTTCTCACTGGGGAATTCTGATCTTGGTTTCCATTCCAAAGCTCCACAGGCCTCAAGTTTCATTCCAATACAAAAGAACTGGTGGAACTTCTGTGCTTTCATAGGAGAGAACTCTCATTTCTCTAGACAGCTTAGCTGTTATTGCAATATCACACTAATGCCAAATTTCAGTGAAGATGGAAAACCAATGTTGCCAACTCCTGTGGAAGTCTCCATTTTTATTAAAATTGCAGTCCTCAAGGCATGTGATTATGTAAGAATCTTGGGGTTTATGTCATGAAAAATCAAAACTTTCTTCCCTGGGCAGAGAAAAACTTGAAAATGTGTCCTCTTAAAGAACAAAAGCTGGAAGGCAAGCAGAAAGAAATGATATTGAATTTTTTTGAAGAAGATCTCAGCCTTTCCGAGGCAATCTCATGAATTTGATGGAGGAACGATTCTTTTTGAGAATATTTGTTGACTTGATAACTAACAATAGGATTCCCCCAAGGTTTTAACTCCACTTCCTTCACTCACTATAATCTCCATGTCTGGCCTTGCCTCCTTAGTCAGAATTAGCTAAAATTGCTCCTGATGCTGTACCAGGCAAAGGCTGTTGCCATGAAGTAAAACATCTGAGCTGAGAAGAATGAATACATTTCATATCTGCAGTCAGATAACAAGCACAACAGCTTCAACTAATGCTGCTTTGATGCAGAATTTGAATAAGTTCCTTATCATTTACCTCAATGTGAAAACTTTCTGAGTTGCCAGTTCTGCATCCTACCTTACCCAGGATATGGAAAACAATCCCAGCAGCTGGAACATGTGAGGAAAAGGAAAGCTGTGAAGGGCTTCAATATGTCAGGACGTGCTGGGTTAAGGATACAGCATTCCCCAGATTATATGCAACATATAAATTCCACTTACCAAGGCTTTTCCTTCATTATTACCTTCTGGGTAGTGTGGGTTAAGCTGGAAAAGAAAAGAAGTCAAATACTCTCTCGATAGCTCTTGGACATTTCCTAACTGGGGGAGAGGGGCTGGGTCACTTCTCTCTTAGCATTCCACCCTGCCAAAGCAGAGTGGAGTCTCAGAAGCAGAATTACTGCTCCAGTTTCAGGCTGCCCTAGCTGCCTGTGTCCTCACCCCTAGAAAGAGCATCCTGCAACCAAGCTTGTTAACCCCAGAGGAATCTGAACCAGCCAAACCCAAGGATGGTGGAGGAAGCACAGTCACTCTTCTGAGTGCAGCCAGTTACAGCCACCCACACACCTGCACACACCAGCACTTCCAGGACTGACCCTGGGCAGAGACTGAGACAAAAACTGCCCTCTGTGTCTGCTGAGAGTTACAGGAGAGGACAGTGAACTCAGAATTAACACATCTCTGAAACAGGAGTGACAATGCCACTAGAGAAAATTATTTAATTACACTGTGGTTCTGTTATACATTATTAATTGGGATAATATTTTCTATGTCATATCAGGATTAATTAATGCTAAAGTAATATGAGCACCTTGGATGAAAAGCTATACAATAATAAATTTAAAGTATTACTATTTAACAGCTGTTTAATATCATTGTGCTTTTGACAAGGGAGATGTGTAGCTTATAAAATGAGGGATTATGTAGCTATATTCATAAATAAACAAAAACACACACACCCACTCACTGGCTGCACATAAAACCTTTTAAGATTTGATTTACATGAAGAAACCATTTTGCATCAATATTTACCAATATCCCCTGACATAGGATATGCCATCAAAGAGCTGAAAATGCTGAAGTGAGATTATAAATTATATCAGACAATTTTGTTCTTAGGCAATTACAGTGTGTATACATCTCTCAGATGAGTACTGTCATTTTCTTGGCTTGAATTTGGCATTACCAGTATGGAAGAGTCAGAAGAGAATTGCACAGGGCAAGATGCAGGAATCCCAGGGGAACTTTTTAATATCACATTATCACACATCTAACATTACAACTGTTGTGAAGAGATTTGGTTGATAAGGCTTTTATTAAAAAATAATAATTTATAACTCTTTAGCCCCTCAAAATGCCAATTCCTCTCCACAACATGAGCCTGAAGAAAGGAGGAAAACTTCCAAATCTTTGTCAATTCACTGGAAATTCCTTCCCTGAGTGCCACAACGTGATGTGCTGAGACAGAAATGACCAAAGGTTTATTCTGTCTCCATTTCAGTTTTTTGCATTAGCCACTGTGCTACCATTACAAAGCTAATTTAGAGAGCCTGCTTTCCTCCCTGTACAATCCTAGAAGTTTGAAATTCCACATTTCTCCTAGAAGTTATTTTCTTGGAGGAATGCATGGAAAGTACCCAAACAGGCTATTTTGGGACACTCAATTAAGAAGGAGAGAGAGGAGTCTGGGGAAAGAAACACCCATGCTGATTTTAATCAAATTTTGTTGACTAGGTAAAGGATATTTAAAGCATCTTGTCAGGGAAAGAATTAGATTGCCAAATTTCAGCTAAATGAGCATTTTAATGACTTGGTTAAAACCTGCATTTATGAAGGAAACCCTGACAGACAAAGAATAAAAGGCTCTAATTCACCACACTCAAACAGTCCCCATTCCATTTGAGAACCAGCCTCTTAACACAGCCTGTTACCCAGCCAACAAGGGCAACTGTTTTGGGGAAGAAAAGCCAGGACAAAAGAAGAATAATCCACTTTTCAAATCTTTCATCTTCATTAGGCTTGCTTTGTTCTTTGCTAATGTCACACTGATTAGCTTTTGATAAATCCAAAGGACTTTTGCACAATTTCAAAGACTTTCAGTGGCATTCAAAGGACTTTTGCCACCTTATTAACTTGCCAGACAAAGACTGGCTGCAAGTCTACCTCGATAAATCCCATTCAACCCTTGCTCAGCATCAGCACAGAGCTGCTGATAATCAGCATCCCAGGAAAGTTTCAAAACCTTTAGGGGCCTTTTCTTTGATTGCTTTTTCCCCAGGAGCTGTGTCTTAGCAGGTCAGACAAGTTTCCAGGGACTGCTAGTCCAAACCAGGAATGAGAAGCAGCCCCAACACCTTCCTGTGCTGAATTTTCACCCTTTTTAGCAGAAGAAGGATCACCTTGATGGCATTTCCAGCTGCTGCACAAGCCATGGCAGGCCAGCACTCTGCCATGCCTAAACCAGCACAGATTTAAAGGTCTCACACAAGCAGCATAAGCTGGAGGAGCTCCATGTTGTGAGTGGTAACTGGGAAATTCCATTTCTTCTACTGGGATCAAGGGCAGAGGACCTGAACCCAGTGCTCAGCTCCACTCAGCCATATCCCAGTCTGCAGAGGAAGCCAAAAGAAAGAAAAATGCCTGAGATCCTTTAGAGTGGCTTGGATGCTGGGCCATAACTTTAATCTGAGCTGCAGCAGCTCCATGTCAACCTGTGTTATGTAAAAGAAAGCAACCTCATCTCATCATGAGTGATGTTCTAAATATTAATATCCCATATGCCTTTCAGTGGTCCTCACAGGAGTAACTAGGCATGATTGAATTAGACATGACTGACATTTCTACTGGTAAAAAAAAAAACAAACCAAAAAAACACAGGCACACAAACCCCCAAAACCAATAAAAAACAAAGGAGGGAAGTCTTGGAAACCTCCAACGAGCATCACAAATAAAGAAGCACAAATACAATTGAATAAAAGCTTCTCAAGTGATCTTGAAAAAAAAATAAACAAAAATAATGCACTTAAGAACAGACCACATGTCTACATTTGCTGTTTTGGAAGACATCAAAATGCAAGATGGATTTTTAATAGCAGGCCTTGTAATGACTAAATGACAATAAATGCTGCATTAATGTCTTTGTACTTCCTTACTCCTAAACTTGTATATGTACAAACATGGCCTAAAAGCAGCCAGTCCAAGCAGGACTGAAAAAGCTGAACACTCTCACAGGTCACTATTGCAAATTAGTTGGCTGGGGGAGAAACCTTTACCTCTGAGATCCAGATTTATGAAAGTATTTTTACACTGAGAGATTCCACCAAAGTCAAGACAAGTCAAGAAATTCAGCTGCCTTCTTAAAAGCCTTGGAGAAATCTAGCTCTGGGTTTTGCTAGATGGACATCTTCTAGATTGTCACTTTAAAAAGCCACATCCAAGTCTGCAGAACAGGTCAGGCTGGCTCTGTAAATCAGTAATCCATCCTCCTCCTCTGCATCCCCTCTGGAGCTCTTCCATCTCTTCATGCATAGCTGTCCTTCACATTATCCTTCAAGAAATTACCCTTCACTCCTTACAGAGCTTTAAAACAAACCCACACTCCTATGAGACAGTGAAAAACTGAAATCAGGCTTCCAGTGCTCACCCTGCCCCCTTGGCAAACCCTTTTTCTTATAAGCACCTTTAATCACCCAGCCAAACAGACAGAAATTAATCACAATGCTGTGTTAACATTTAACCAAGAGGCTCTGGGAAAAACCAGCCCAAAAGGAAGATTCTGAAGCAATCTTCAGGTGAGGAGGTCCCAGAGTACCAAGGAAGGAAATCTGTGAGATGTGTGAAGGCCTTGGTAGATGCTGCCATCTCCTGGCATCTTCTCTGGCTTACAAACTGTCCCTGAGCAAAAGGTAGCTCAGATCTCAGTGAAACAAGGCCATTTTTATTTTATTTTAATTTAACCTATTTTATCCTTTTTTATCCTATTTTATCCTATTTTATTTTATTTTATTTTTCTGAAGGCAGAAGGAACCACAGAGCATTTAACACTGTGCTCTCCCTCTCTGCATGGCCAGGGCACAGTTCTGGAGAAGCACAGAATATGAACATCCAGGTTGCCATTTTACTTGCCTAATATTAATTCATATAGTTTAGTAGAACTAATTTGGTGTCAAAGACCTCACTAGATTTACTGCCATATTTTTGCCAAGGTATATCTAGCAACTCTAAGCTATTCAGCTAAGTAAAACAGAATTATCACAGATTTTTTCTTACAAATTCTGCACAGTGATTATGTGCTCACAAGGTTTCACAGGCCATGTACAGTGGCTTATCTATTGTCTGCTCCAATATCTGAGGCCAGCATGTGATTTGATAGGAGCAGATATATTTTGCAATTATTTTAGTCACACCTGAGAAGTGGACTATGAAATGACAGCCTTCTCCTGCACTTCTTGTGTGTGGGCACACGTATCTGTTTAGCAGCCTCATGAAACAAGTGCTCATAGTTTCAGTATGAATTGCCCAGTTCAGAAATCACAGAACCAGAGCAGCTACACACGCAGAGAACAATATTAAAAGTGCATGTTTTGGTTCAGCACAATTGATTAGCTGATACTCAGTTCAAAGGGACTTTTATCTTGGCAATTCAGACTCCTGAAAAGGTTATGTATGTTCATGAGAAAGGCACAGCTGTGTGGTCCCAACCTGCCAGGCTGATGGAGCAAACTGCAGCTCTCTCCCACACACACAGAGCTTTGGGTGCCCTCTACGTGGGCTGCATGCACTGAAAAGACTTTTGGCAAAATCTTTGATGCTTTGAAACATCCAATTTTCACCTAACCTTACAGCCTCTCTTTGTAAATGTGGAGCTTTGAAATAACTTGGGTCATTTTGCTGTAACCAGGGCCATAAAAAGGATCTTCTGCAGAACTTTTTCTAAAAGACTGCTGACTCTGTGAAATGAGAATAAAACTCTGTTCTGAGAATGAAACTCAGCAGCCCGGATCTGAGCTGGTGGCTCAGTGCCTGAACCTCCTGCTGAAGATCTGGCTCAGCTCTTTTGGGTGAAAACAAGCCCTTATGGCACTAACAGCAGAACTCCTGCTGGCTCCAAAGAAGAATTTCTCTTTCCAATTTTTTCAGCTGAATATTTGGTTCCACTCTTTTGGGAATGTCTAAGCCTGTGGCTTTCAGGTTTCCTAATGTCAGACATCATTACCAAGAATGCAGATCTCCAGTAAGTCCCAAATCTTATCACCAAACACCAAACCCTTTCCTCAGGATATTCCTCCTGTGCCTGCAGGAACTGTGTGAGAGCACAAGTGTGCAGAGAGGCAGGGGAATGGCCAGGCAGGAGTGTGGAACCACCACTGCCACCCCTTCAGCACTGGCTCCTCCAGGGAGGCTCCCCTCAGCCCAGAGCTGGGAGAAGGAGCTGGCTTGTTTAAGGAATTAGCAGGCCTTAAAGAACTTCAAAGCACACTAATTAAAATTAGGCTAAATAATGCCAAGTGGAAAGAGGATTAAAGGAAATACTACTACTTGAGACTGTGTCAGAAGTCAGAGATATCAGAGGTCTTTGAAAGGCAACAAAAGTTGGACAACTGATTGTACTTCTAAGGAACATGGAATTTAGGATTTACACATCCTGACTTCATCCTCTCAAGTTCATAACAATTAGGTTTACAAGTACTCACCTACATTTTTTTACTGGACAATGGTATTGCCTCACTTATTTTTTTTTTTTAATTAATTCACTTACTGTAGTACTGAAACACCTTTATCAGCTTTAAATTCCTTAGCTCTCTGAGGCAAGCATCTTCAATTTTCTTAGTCCCCAGATCATCCCCTGGCCTTTAGAAGGTTCCCTTCACAACGTGGCTCAGTAGTGACCCACCAAATCCCAAACTACACTGACCAGTTACACCCTGCACAGGAGGATGCAAGGAAAAGAGAAGGGAGAAGGCACAGGCTGCTCACACAAGGTATGAGAGGAGGAAAGGGAGGCACCCAGGTGAAGGACACTTCTCCTTGTCTGAGAGCTGACCCTTGCAAGACTCCCCTGGCACACATCAAGTTGATTTAAGGGGAGGATGAAGAAAAAAGACAGCTATAAACAGTGATGAATCCTGATTTACAACAGCTCAAACTGTCACAGCAATGGCATCATTAGCCCACAACAGAATACTGAAAAGACTTGTGCATTTTCTTCTTGCTTCTGTACTTTTTATTCCACTCTAGATATCTTTATCATGGAGGCTTAAACAAAATCAGGTCATGGCAATTGTGATGCTGCTGCTAATCCATACCATGAGCAATCTCCCTGTGCTCCAGAGCACAGAGAAGTGTGCAGGAGGCTTTGCCCCCTTGATTTAAAGTTAGGTCACACACACGAGGTGTCTGCCTGCCTCTTCATAAATCTTTGACGTGTCTGGCTGGCTGGGGTGTTGTGCCTGACACATGAACAGTGCAAAGTACAGTTCACAGGGTTTTACTACAGCAGCACCTTCAGTATCTGCACCACAGGTATTTTACACCTCACAGACACAGTCAGTCACTAATGCAGCTCTCCAGTCACCAATGCAGCTCTCCAGACACTAATTAAGCTCTCCAGTCCCTGAATATCACCTCTGTTCAACCCAAAAGCTCTTCCAGCTCTCACTCCACTGTTGCCAATTATATTCCCCATATTTCAAGTCTGCCTGATGGGGATTTCCTTTCCAGAGGCAGAAAGGACCTAAGCTCAGGTCTGACACTCAGTGCAGCGTGGCACCTCTTCACCTGAGAAGATTTTTTGCCTAAACCCCCAGACAGATCACCTGGGGGAAGAAGGAAGCCCATCAGTATGCTCAGTGCCTTTCCTGACTCTCCATCAGCTCAGCTAGTAAAATCTTCCTACTGGGAGCATCCCTCACTGTAAGCAGAAAGGAAAATACTCCCACTCTCAGGTGGGAGGACTGGTTGCCTCTTGAAAATCAGCTATTATTAGCTATTATTAGCAGTCCACTGTTTATGTTTTGATAGTGGCCTTGACATAATTAGAAATAAAAGAAGGTTTGATAGCTCCTGTTTGTTCTTCCTCTGAATTCAGTGCAGGCTGTTACAGGAGCTGGAAAAAGAAAGCAGCACCCTGGGAATACTAAGGAGCTGTCTGCATACAGAAGTTGCAGTGCTGTAAATTTAACTCAACCCAGGCAGAGCAACTCTTTTTTCAAGGATTCCCTAACATATAGTGATTTATAACTTTCTTCTCACAGTAGATTTTTACAATCATACTTGAAAGCATAAGTTAAAATAAGCAATCCTAACTAAATCAGTGGGAAAAACCCCTACTTTTCACTCCATTGATAAAACAGACCTGTGCTAATATGGATTAACATGACTCAAAAAGTTCACAGCTTCTTGCAACCATTAAAATATCCAAGGCTGTGCCATTTCATACACTTGGAATTATCTGCTGTATTCCAGCTTGTCAAGAGCCATATTTTATTTTTAAGGAGTCTTTTGGGGAGTCATAATATTCTTTTGCCTTAATACAAAGTACTAGACAGTAACCACACAAGTTACAAGATCTTCTTTCTCCTCTGGGACTTCCCATTCCATCAGAAGGGGCAGAGACTTCCTCAGATCTTTTTTTATCCAAATTTTAGTCAAAAGGCTGGAGTGCAATAGCAGAACCCTGCAGCCTGTATAATCACAATGACCTTGCATGACACCAATACACAGTCACACCACCACTCCAAAAACCAAGGGATGGGAGCAGAGAGATAAATGAACCCAAGGGTTTCCAGTTTAAACTGGAATTTAACAGTTTAGAACAGTGGTGGATATTTCACAGTGGTGTCTGCACCAGAGCAACAGAGAAGGGCCCAGCAGGGATTTTGGTGAAGATCTTCACTGCAGACCCAGTGCAGTTCTGAACCAGCAGGACTTGGTCAGGCAGCACACAAACACTTCTTTAGCTGGCATTCTTACCTCTGCAGCCAAGTAGTTTCCAGTTGCCAAATGCTTAAATCTGAACAAGCTATTCCACTGTCCTGCCCCTCCCCGGCAAGGGTCGTGGTGGACAACCTAAAGGAAGAATTGAGATTTTAATCATGCTCCTCAGGATCATGCTTCAGACCACTGACATTTCCTGCAGCTCACTCCTAATAAAAATATGCAAGCTCCATCTTACAGCCTGCCAAAGAGAGGAATTCTGTGCTTACACAAAGCTCACCAGAGATAACAGCTACTTACATTTACTGTTTGCCAAGTGCCACATACTCCCTCTATTACTTTCCATGCTTTTATTAATCTCTTCCCTGCAAACAGGATGAGCCAAATTTTGCTTTCAAGTGGCATGGTGTGAATCTGCAGCTCAAGAAAGTAAGGAGAGCTGTTCTACACTACTAGGCACTACTTAAAAGCAAAATTCAAACCATCTTACATTATTTTACCAATTATATCAGCTCTATTCTTGACAATACTAGGGGCTTCTGAAAAATCTTCATTCAAGTGATATATCCTCATATCATGTGAAATATCCCAGGTTATTTCTTTTATCCCTTGACTGAGCTGTAGGTTATTTGCTTTCTGCAGATACAGCAGTGTCTGCCTCCTTTGAGGAGGAATTTGCAATAAGTACAAGTGCAATACACTCTACTCCAGACACCCTTACCCAGACAAAAATCAACCATTTTTCTGAAGACTCTGTTCTAAATGCACAAAGTTCATTCATCACACAAGAACTTTTGGGTAGAAGAGTTAGTTACATTATTGTAATAGCAAGGATTTGACATCTACAAATTTCCAATGTTTCTTAGCTGAACAAAAATGTTTGCTGCTTCTCAAAATCCCCCCCATTCACAACACCACCTTTATTCAGGTTAACTGTAAACAAATGTTGATGTGTTGTGTGATGCTTGGGAGATTTCCTGTCAGCCATGGATTTCCACTTTTTCTTCTGCTCATGAAGTTAACTGTAAACACTCAAAACTCAGGGGAGGTGGGTGTCCCTTGATTGGCTTGGGTAAAATCACACCATTTACGTCAAGTCTGAATTTGAAATTTGACTCCTCCTCATTTTAGTGCAGGTAAATATAGGAAGAAAGCCTCCTCTCTCCACACACCCAGAGCAACCCAGCAGCTCCTCAGGGTTCATCCTACACAAACCACTCCATGAAATAATAATAGTTACAGGGAGGTGTGTGATGCTATCAGGAGCCTATGAATGACTCATGTTCTGGGGAAGATTTCTACTGAGCCCTGGCCTTCAGGTCCTAAAATATTTATAAAAAGAATTAAAACCTACCTCTATTTCCCACAGTGCTTTCGAACTGGTGGCAGACGTGGCTGACTGACGTAGGGTGGTGCGGAGGAAAATGTGTTGTTTCTTCTCATACTCATCACAGGTCAGGAACTTCTCCTGCTCTGCATGAAACAGCCTCACAACATCTCCCTGAGGAAAGATGAAAAAGAAGCACTGTTAAGTGGCAGGCAAAGCCACCAGACTCATTTTCTATTTTTAACAGCTCCACTGATGCCAGCAGAGCTGAGAGGAAGAAAATATTTCTGAGTTTCCAATTGCTGGAGCAGGTACCAAGTGAGGAGCATTCAATCTTAGCACCCACAGCCTTTTGAGGAAGCACCACACTGTTCATAAACAGAAAAAGGTGATTTTTAATTCTAGTTAACTTTACTAAATTGATTTTTCCATTTCTAATCTCTCTTACTATTTAAGGGAAGTGAAAAGCTTTTTCTAATATTGTATTATCTCTTCTACTCTGCAATCAACATCAACACTCCCTCTCTATTTCTTCTGCTGAAATCATTTTTGTTTCCTCCTGCCTCTCCCCAAGACTTGAAACACTATCCTTAAATGGGTCTACACAAATATACCATTTTCCCTTTCAAATTCTTCCTCAAAAACTGCTGGTACCTCGACACCCATTGAAAAATAGCCAGTTGATAATGATTTATGAAGGTACATGTGGGGACAGATTAAACTTACCTTTAAAATGAAAATGTAAATTAACTGAGAGATTAATCTACAGGCATGAAACTGTGCAATACCTCAGCATGTAAAGCTACAATGTCTTATTGCAGCTATTGTCATCTATAAGCCTGTAATACCACTTTGAACATACCCATAAGTTCTTATTTCTTCTTCTATTCTTCAAATAACAGATTTCTCTACAGTCAAACACTGTAAGACCTTCTGGATTCAAAAAACAATTTAAAAATCATACTTACTCCTTTCAGTACATCATCTCGGTAGCTACTGAATTTCATGAACAAAGTTATTTTCCAGCTTGTGTTACAGTTAACAGCATTTACCTTAAAGGGAAAAAAAAAAAGAAAAATAAAAGACCCAATTATAGTACATGGGTATGTTCATTTCTGTTTGAGACATTCCATGTGAAACACAGGGAACAATTTCTTCCCAACATCCCCTGTAAGCCTGCTGTGTGTCAGTGTGCAGCCATCCCCCTGTGCTGTCACTGCCTTGCCCAGAGTCTGTGCCCATCTCTCCTGGGCTCCCTGGAGGCTCTGCAAGGCCACCCTGAGGTCACCCCAAAGCCTTCTCCTCTGCAGGCTGAACCAGCCCAGTGCCCTGAGCCTCCCCAAGCAGCTCAGAGCAGCAGTCCCCTGCTGCTGCCCTGCCCTCACCTCTTTGCAGCCAGGGTTATCCAGGAGCTCAATGTTGCTGGCATGCAGGGGCTGTCCTGCATTGACTGGCATGAGAACAACTTTATCTCCCACCACCACCTGCAAGGCAGAAATCAAATTCAATTTAGACCTATGGAGTTATCCAATAAAATGAAGTAATGGAGCACATTTAGAAAATGACTCGAATGCATGCTCTAGGAATGGCACTTGGTGAATTTATTTGCAGGCAATGCACACAGCAGGTCTGTTCACCCTGATCTGCAATCACTTGGGTTCAAGATTTCCCACTATGAGCCCTCACATTCCCAATGAGCATGTCTTCTGGTTCAGCAGAAACTCCAGACCATGAAACAGATACAAATCTAGGAATTCCAGGAGCAGCTCAGTTCACCCAAAAGTCACACGAAGCTCTTTTTATCCCAGAGAAAGCTCAGCAAGTAATCATGAGCCCCCAGCTCTGAGGACCATCTGCTGGCAAATGTCCTGACAGCCTCAGGAGTTCTGTGATTCAGACTGCTTGACTGCCACCTAGAAAGGCACAGAAATCTCTGGATATTCAGAAAGAGGTGAACACACTCCATCCCCTCTGCTCCTGCTCCCTAAATGGTGTCTGAGCTCAGCACAGGCAGCTGAGAGACCTTCTCTCTACAAGAGGAATTCCTGGCTGGCTCCCTGCAAGCAAATTCCCATGCCCTGGCAATTCTTTGCATTATACAAAACGATTACAAACATTTCTTTAACCTAAAAACTGCTCGAGGCATGCATATGGAGAATTCAATTCATGCCTGGAAGGGGGGGGAAAAATAAATAATAAAAAAATATCAATCCACATAGGTTGGTTGGCACTGGGTCCTGATTTGCTTTTGTTGTTCACAGCAATTTTGAGCACACACAGACATGGAGACAAGTGGCTACATGTGATTTTTTTACTACATGAAATGCTGCACAAGCCATGCTTTCTTTTGGAAGACAAACAAACAAAAACCCTTTCTGCATTGATCAGCACATTTCCTATGAAAAAGCTGGGCCCAGTTCAGCCTTGTGCAACCTCAGTGCAGGTGAATTGGCAGAGGTGAGAAGGAGGGTTTGCCTGTTCTTTACCAACACAGCTAAAATAAACAGCAGCATAAGACAGTGTCACCATGCTCAAGTCACAGAGAAACCCTGCTGGATCCAAGTCAGGGGAACAAGCTCACTAACAGAACCAAAATCAGGACAAGAGGCCTGTAAGACACATTTCTTTTACAATAAATACACTCCTGCATGCCATGCTCCACACAGACATTACTTACAGCCTCTTTTAAGAAGTTATGACCAGACAATTCATTAACCAAAATACCACCAGGTTTGCATCCTGCAAAGTGGAATTAGGACTTCAAAATTGTTGCATGTGCAGCAGGACTATCACAACTAAATCAGTAAGAGAGCACATCATTAAGCACCTTATTTTAAAAGAAAACAACTCCACAACTCTAAAATGGCAGGTAACTGCAGTGCAATGCACACAGCACCAATCCTGTCAGCAGGGCATATTTTGCTGTTCAGTCCACCTGGAACTAGCTCTAGCCTTAATCAGTCCTATCTATCACTGAAGAGCAGCTTCAAAAATGATGAAGACTTAATAAAAGTCTGCAGAAAATGCTGCAGATATGCCAATTACTGTAAATTTTCAGCCATATTCTTTCATTACTTTCACTGACTTGCAAAATTAATCAGTTGCTAGTGAAGCCAAGCAAACCTTCTTTCAGAAAACTGAGTTCTAAAATATTTCACAGGGCTAAAAAACTGTGATCACTTACCAGAAGAGTCACACACATGAATTCCTGTATCAGATTCCCAAATTTCTTTTCTTTTAGGACACATGGCATATTTAGCTCCACCTTGCCTGCATTACCTGACCCAGCAGCAGCCATCCAAGCAGTAATTCAACACCCACTTCTATTGATAAAAAGACTTTCTAAAGCATGTTTTCTTAAGGAATTTCCTCATTATAACACAGAGATACAGTTTTTACAAAACAAGAAAATTTCTAAGCAGAGTAAGGGACTGATGTACCAAGCTAGCTCCAGGAATTAAAGATTTCCATGTCTGGGAGTAACAGAAAAGGAAGGAGTGGGTACAAGGTTGGAGCCTCCCTCCATGTGTGAGGGGAAAATGAGGATTTCCCCAGCTGAAAAGCCATGCAGAGGCCCACCCTGAGGGCTGGATTTGCTGGATTTCTCTGCAATGGGCTTTGGGAAAAAGGAGGATTTTCACACACCCTTTTGAACACTATGGAGCAGGGAAAGACTCTGACTGTAGGGATATTTGAGCAGGAGCTGGGAATGCAATCCTTCTCTCCACAACAGATTGCAAAAGGAGTTGCAAGCAACTCATCATCCTGGAGAGCATCCCAAGGGCTGGGTAACCACAAAATGAATGAGAGAAAAGACATGAAAAAAGAGGCAATCTACAATCCCAGGAAGGCTTTCACTGATTATCCACAGGGGAAGCAGCCAAACCTCCCCAGCCAGGTGCACAAAATAAAACCACACAAGTTCCTCATGGTGTGGCCTTCCCTGGAATCTCCACACTGGGCACTTAACCAAGCCACAGAATGGAGAAGGGAGCTGTGATCTCACAGCTCTCAGATCTGCAGCACACAGCTCTCCTGGGCATTCCTCCTCTCATCAACATGCAAGGCTCCTGCTGAAACCTACCCAGAAAAGGCTTTCCAGACTATCCAACCCAGCCCCAATCATAGAGACCATTTTCACATCAGGAGGGAATACAGATTTTAAAAAAAAATGATGTATTTCCTTGAGACTTTCTCTACAGACCTCTTGAAAAAAAAATTGTATCCACAAAATTAAAACAAACAAACAAAAAAAAACCCCTTAAAACCAGACTCTAGCATAAACTATGATTTCTTGTCAGCTTTGTAAATCTGCACACCACAGATAAACCTAGCAAAGATGCCCCAACAGAGAGGCTCAGTTGAACGTGGCAACACATCACATTCCAGACCACACAATTTAATAACATTTTCCAGCCACACATGAAAATAAAGTCCCAATCCCTCTTCTAATTTCTTCTCTCCTGAACTGAACACATTATGAAATAGGCCAGCAGTGAAGAAATTACATCTCCTGGAATTCTTCTCCTTTTTACCACATTCAGCATTTCCACTTACATTGTCCCCTTCACTCCTCAGTTTCCAGAAGGGCTGGATATAAAACCAGGAGCCCTCATTGCCTGCAGCATCCAGGGACACCCTCATGGCATTCTTCTCCAGCAGAGCTGGCAATCTCTTGTTCACTGTGAGGTATTTGTTGCTTTTTATGTGCAGTAGCTGGGAAAAAAGAATAATTTTTGAATAAAAATTAGTACAGCTTTTTGTTGCTTTTTTTTCTCCCTCCAGTCAAAAGAGGAGGTGCAGGCTTTCACACTGCAGAGATTTTCTATAACATGTATAAATACAGAATAAAACTATACAAAATAAAATTTTATACAGCATAAAACTAGAAGGCAGTTGTCAAAGTATGCTGCAGTTTAGGAAAACAGGTGATCTATGTTGGATTGAGAGAAATGTCTGAGGGATCAATTTTACAGCAGGGCAAGGGTCCATTGCAGTGTTCTCTTCAGGAATTACATCCATTACAGAAAAGTTGTACTGCTCTTAAGAACTCAGCTCCTGCCTCATTTATATGTCTAGAAACACAGATTACTTCAATGATTTAAAAGGAGCTGCACAGCACCTCTCTAGCATGATCTCGAAATAAATCATGAAAATAAAAGACACATATTTACATTCAGATTCTAAACTGCAGCCCCAAGAAATACACCCAGAATTTTTATTATGACAGATTATTTAAACAGGAATATGCAGCACTTCTGGCAGGCTTTGAAACAGATAGAAAAGCACAATTCCATAAACTGCACCAAGCTCTGTTTACCTGACCCTTGGCAATGCAGATTACAGTGGGGAGTTAGTTTTATTTTCACTGTAACCTTGAAATGAAACAACTGTTTCCTTTGCACCCCTGAGAAGGCAGGTGGATTTCCATAGGCTTACCTGGATGACGTTGCTGTATTTTACAATTTCACCCAACAGCTTTCTGTTCTCACTTTCATTCTGCTTTTGTTCCAGTTCTGCTGCATGCTGCAAGAGAATGATTATTTCTTTAGTCTCTACAAAGGAAGTACCTGAAACACACAGTGCAAAAAGGAAATGGCATTATATTTAAATCCTGTAACCTACAAGCATTACTGCACTGGAAATGTTAGCACCCAAATCCTAACACTGATTCTGATTTTTTTTATCACCCAAAATAGGGACTCTGTCAGGATTTATGGCTCACACCTGAGATGCATGCTATTTAAAAAATGGTCAAACCCCAAAAGCAATGCCAGGTGCTTTATTTCATCCTGCAGAGGATAAAAAAGGGCCTTGATCAGCTTCTCACTGTCACCACTCCTTTTACTTGTCGGGATTTAATTGTACATAAACACATGGGCTTCACAACAAAACAGAAACAGTAGGTCACAACTGGCAACATTAAGATTAAACACAACAGGCTGGGTCAAGCAGAGCCACAGAGCAAGCTCTGAGCTCCTGGCATTAACTGCTGTGGAGCTCTGGCCACACACCACGGGCCTGCCTTGCTGGTTTTGACTGGAAGCACTGGTGACCCCTGCAGTGCCCACAGAACTGTCCCAGGCTCCACAGGACCTTGTTTCACTTAGAATCATGCATTCAGGTATAGCACCAGCCAGCTGTTTTTCAGAAACAGATGAGTTGCTCCATCCACATTTTGTATTTGAGGCAAAATAGAATCTGCAAAAGAATCACCCAGACTGAAGGCAAGGACAAACACAATTTTGAGAAATTTCCTGGCTAAAGCATTGAGGGCATCTCTTTGTCCACTCTTCTGCTTAATTCCTGGTAAGGATTTCCAACATTATTTAAAGCAGGGCTCCATCCTGATTCTAACAACTTCATTTTTACTTTATGAAATTTCTGAAAGCACTACCTTGCCTACAGCAAAGCAAAACCCCCAGCCCAAAGTGAGACAAACACCAGGCCAGGGGCTACAAATGCCAGTCAGGAGGTCAGAGAGCTAAGGAGAATACAGAGTTGCTATGGTGGCAAAATAATACCCATCACAGTGGTTCCCAAGGCACTTGTTATTCTTCTTTCTGGTGCTATTGTAATGCTACAGCCTGCAGATTGAGATAAGATTACAAATACAGATGTCTCTTACTTGAAGTTTCTTCAGCAGTGCTGCCTCTGTATGGTTCCCTTGTTTGGCTTGCTTGGCTTTCCAGTACTGCTTCTGGGCTGAATATCTGTTCATAGGACACACCTTGAAAAGGCAGTCTGGGGAGACATTGAAAGAAATACTCCTAGGTCATGGTGAAAGACATTTCCTTCATTTGTAAGCATGCTTTGGGTTGGTTTTTTTTTGCCCAGAAATGTCCAGATTGCAGTGTTTAAACACAGCCACCAAGTGAGCTTCATGGCAATGACACCAGCAACAGGGTGGCATGACATTAGAGCTGAACCTAAAGCTTTCAGAGCCTCACAGCTCCCCACTCTGGCAACCTCTGAGCCCAGGCTGACCCTGGTGCTTTGTGAGCACCCCATCACCACAGGGGCACTGTCTGAAGGATGTGAGACCCTGGGAGAATGGTCCTGCTGTCTGTGTGCCCCCCCCTGGCCTGCCCAGCTCCTGCTGGCAGCCACCAGGCAGGCTCACACTGAGTCTGGGTCTCTGTGCCTCCACTGAGGTGTTCTTGCTGTCAGGGCTTCTTAATCCAAGTGACACAAGCTGAGCATCACCACTGCCCAACAGACCAGGAAAAGAGCAGGTGAGGAGACACCTGAGCAGGGTGGCTGTCCAAATGAGAGAAGAGGAGGAGGAGACTGCAGCCAACAGTGAGATACAAGTAAGAAATGAGGAGCAGCAAAGAGAATCTCCATGCACCAACCCTCACCCCATCCCCAGCAGCTCCCCCTGTGGAGTGAGGGGGCTGCAGATCAAGAAAGGGGAGAGACCTGGAATGAAGCCAAGGTGTTCTTCCTTAAATGCTTGTTCAACTGCTCATCTTTATACTGTAATCAATAATGGAAAGTTAATGTCAATTGGCAATAAACTGAATTTTGTGAAATTCCCAGACTGGAGAGTTTTTGGTTTATTTTTTTGTCCAGTGGCAGTCCTACAAACTGGGAATAGCAGCTTGTGATTCATCTAAGGCCAATTTCTTCTAGAATGATAAACAACATCTTGAGTTGCACGGTCACAATCATCAGCTGCTCTAAAAGCAGCAAGCCTTGACAGACATTTCAGGTAGCAAAGGCTGCTAATTGTCCTTTCACACGTAAAGAGGCAAGAGGAGGGCACAGTTCTGCTGGGGAGCAGCAAGGACACCCAGCTCTGAGGGGTGAAACTGCCCCCAGCCTGGGGGTCCCAAGGAGGCTCTGAATCCCACTGGCACAGGGGCCAAGCACTCACCAGCCCCACCCAACAGCAAAGCTTGTTCACACAAAATTGGAGAACCAGTGGCAGAGCTTTCCTTGGCACTGACCCAAGCTCATGGATTTGCCTCCCTTCCCCACCTCCCACAGCCCTGAGTTCTGTCCCCAGGGAAAATCCTACAAATCCCTGTCAAAGCAAAGCCAGGCACTCTGCAGAGGTGTTTGCTTTCCTTTCACGTTTGTAATGGGAATTACATCACACCACCTTGAGTACACAATTCCCAGGTAATTTTTACAATATCCTGGAAATCAAGGAGGTGAAAAAAAAACCCCAAAGTGTTGTGCACCATTAAATTGTACTGTATATTATAGGATATTTTACCTGAAGTATCAGCTCCTAAGACAAAAGTCTGCTATTATTTTCACAATCTATAATTAAGCCTTCTCAGAAGGCTTCATGAAACATTTATTTCTCTGAAGTAACAATACCTTCTTTTTATAGGAGCAGTCTTCATTTCTCAGTTACTCCCCACACATCCTGCTACTCTGAGTAAACACAGTGCTTCCCATCCTCCTGCAGAGTCTCAGAGCACGGGGCTGCCACTCTGCAGAAAACCTTTTTCAAATCAGTATTGCTTCAACTGTATTTCCTTCAATTTATAGATTAAAAAAAATCACATTATTTGTTCCCAGACAAGCACTTTCCTATTTTATTTTACTTTCTAGGATGCCAGATGCATTGAAACCAGGTCAGCTCATCACTTTTCTCTGAGAGGTTTTTTCCCATTTTTTTTTTATTAGAGTAACAAAACTATGTAAATTCAAGCTGCATGATCCTAAACATTGTGAGGGGGTGGAACAGTGCCTGCCCTAGAGATGCTACAGTTCAAATAAACAGGGAAAAAAAGAGAAACTGAGGCATAAGATTATAAAGCAACTTTCCACCACACAGCAGATCAAAAAGCCATTCCCTCCTGGAGGTCAGTCTGGCAACCCACTCATGAGACAGAATGTCTCTTCTGACTTCTCCAGACATTCCCAGATAGTCCCAGTTTCCAATCCATTGCTTTATGGGGTTTTACATAAATGTTTCTCTCCCTGGGACTAATTAGGGACTAATTAAGGAGGGAATATCAAAGGTAAGCAAATAGCACCTTCACTCAGGAAGCCTGAAAAGGAAAATAACTCCTATTTATGCCCTTTAAATGTTTCTTGATATTGGATAAAGATGGTTTAGAACAATATTTGTCAGATGCTTGCTCTCCCTGCCTTCTCTTGTTGTTTTTTTTTTTTAAGTGTTAGAAATTCAACTCTTGCTCATCATGGAAGATTTCTTTGGTTTGCAGAATTAGAGAAATTATCACATGGCTTTACTAAAACCAGAGAGATGGGGAAGTGGAAGTGACAGGGCTAAAAAACCAGTGTGTACAAATCTACTTGCTTTTGAAAGAAAATAGACAGAAAGGTAAAAGAACCAACGTGAAAATGAAAAGGGAAAAATGTGGAGGAACAAGGAATGGAGCAATGAAGAGACCTAGGCAGGACAACAAAAAAGTTACCAGGAGTCCAAAAAGGAAATTAAACCACTTATGAAACAGGGAGAAACAAGAAGAAAATAAAAGTATAAACCAGAATTACGTAGAAGGCAAGCAAAAAGAAAAATGGCAGAAGAGGAAAGGGTGGGAGAAGGAAAGGAGAGAGTGCAGAGGAAGGAAAAGAACAATGTCAGAAAAACCTTAGATCAGACTAAAACCTGAACAGCAAAGGAGGGTATTTAGGAACTTGCACTGCAGAAGCCTCAAGAAAAGAAAGGAATACAAGTTACAAGTGAGGAAGTTTAGACCTGTTTATAAACTTGGGTCATTTTGCATTTAAAACAGGAGTGAGACTGGTGCTCCTTTCCCAGAGTTGCTCAATCTGATCAAGCAGCAGCTCTCATCTGGGCTCTTCACACCCTGGAAGCTGAAAGTTTCCCACTGGAGACAGGAGCTGCAGAGTGTCCAGGGTGCCAGACTGTGTGGCTCATGCTGTGACTCCTCTCCATGAACACAGAGCCACCCCAGGTTCATCCCAGAGGGACTGGGGGAGGAATGGGGAGCTCAGCTTCTTCAGATGGACACAAAATGAGAAGCTGCCACATCTTTCCTTAGCTTAAGGACACTGCATGCTGCAGGACAGTCTGAAACAACCAGAATAGCAACCACCCACTCAAAAAAAAAAAAAAAAAAAAAAAAAAAAAAAAAAAANNNAAAAAAAAAGAAAGTAAACACATAACAAAAATGAAACTGCTATTTTGAGGTGCCTTTTGACATAGGCTTTCAGTTCCAGCCAAGAGCTCAGCACCTTGATTTGATCTCTGAGTGAACCCTGCAGGGGAGATATGAGCAGTTCAAAACCACAATCTTTCTGTTTTCTCCCTCCCACTGGAGAAAGGGTTGATAAAATATTACCAAAAAAGAGCAAACACAGTCCTCTCTGATATTAATTTTCAGAGTCAGTCCTTGAAATCTAAACATCTTGTTAGAAACATGTTTTTCTCAGACTTCTCTGACTCCCAGGTCGTGCTCTAACCTCAAATCAACGCCAGCTCAGCTATCAGTGATAAAAACATTGTAAACCATACAGACAGCAGTTCCTATTAGTGAAGAGGCCCCACTCATCCTGCTCTTAGATGCTATTTTCAGTTGCTTATGTCTAATCATTCAATTAATCATTCATGCCTAAGTCTTCCTTTCATGTCAAGAACCTACTTAAAGCAGTTTTTGTTTGGTTTGTTAACTTTGCTGCTTTAATTGAAAGCTATTTCCCAGAAGACTCTTGGGGAGAAAAAGATGGTTTTTGCTCAGATTCTTGGTTACAAGAAAAATATTTAGCAACTCTTTTGCCTCAGGGCTACCACCATGCCAGCAGTCCCAAAATTAAGCTATAGAGCACTATAAAGTAGAGAGAGCTAAGGAGGGACTGGAAGAAAGGCTGCAAAGGGAACTAAGGAGCAGCAGGGAGGAGAGCAGCTAATAAAAAATGTTGGGGCAAGGAAGGAGAGGGAGTATTTAATTAAATAAACCTTTCCCAGTGACCTTGGTCTCATCTAGAAACCTGGACATGCTCATCTTTAGAAACACATGGGGTAGTCCAGTCACAAAAACATTGTGCAAAGAATTCTGATATTCTGTGCAACCTGGAAACTGAGTTACACAGTGCAGGCAGTGAGAGGGTGAAATCACAATTAAGCAGCCTGAAAGCCACACTGGATGCCACCCCCAGCTCTGCTTCAAAGTTATTCAGTCACACAAGCAACTGAAATTTGTTACTGTTAGTTTCTAAGTATGCATCCTCACTTTCTTGGTTTCCAGTATCTGCCAGTGTGCTGAATGCTCACAGCTGGAACTGGAACCAACTGCTGATGTTTCCTGAATATAGAATGGAAAAGAGTCCTGAACTCTCTGGGAAAGCAGAGCTTCACTCTCACAACGTTTTAAATGCTTTAGTTTTTGCAATAGTAGCACATATACAAATAAATATACTGCAAATAAAATACTAAGGTTAAGCATGTCAGTGCAACCCCTGAAAATCACAGGATGGTTTGGGTTGAAAGGGACCTTAAAGGTCATTGAAAATACATACAAACAGCCATGAAACACATTTCCCTTGCTCTAAATCAGAGAAGATACTCTCTTTATCTCAGAACCATGTGAAACCAAGCCCTTTAAAGCCAAAAGAGGCCTGGATCAGGCTAGTAAGGCTCTGCTCTGGCACAGTTAGGAGTGACTTTTTTAGCAGTCAAGAAGTAAAAACCACGTGTTGTCAGTGCACCCTTATTTTTTTTCCAATGAGCAAAACAGCAGAATTATCCAAATCTACAAGGTCAAGCTGAAAAAAAATCAGATCTAGTTTTAAGCAAAAGCAAAACAAAAAGCTGACAAAATATTTGGGGGTAGTCCTTAAAACAGTATCTTATCTTGAAAAATAAATAAACAAACCATCAGCTCAAGTAGCTTTGGACCTCACAAGTTTCTTTCCCTCTTAGAGTGAGAGCAGGGCTGGAGCAAAGAGTTTGCAACAGAGCAGAGGATCAGTGTTCAATGCACAGAACAGAGCAAGCAACTCCTGGACTGCAGGACAATTCAGCTTCTTTCCCCATATTTTCCACCTGCCTCTCATGCCTTTGCAAATTTTATATTTCCTTCTCAAAATCTGCCATTCCCATCCCAGTTTGAACTCCATCCCTGTGTCCATGACCCCTCTGGGGAGTTACACACAGGGGGAGTGAGAATTGCCCCAGCTGGACACTGAGGAGAAAGGATCCCAGGTACTGACCTCGGAACTTCTTGGGAGGATTGGCAAGGTCCCCTGCCTCGGGCTGCACCACACACCGGTCATCCACCAAGCTGCAAAACAGAAATGATCACACTCACTGAAACGTGCCAGGGATGTTTATAAATGCACAGACACCCTGCCACACCACGGATCCAAAAGCTGCCACGATTCTCCAGTGTCACTCAAAAACTACACCTTAGAAACTCTGTTATTCAGTTACTAGGCATAACCACGAAAGTCTGTGTTTTCCTTCCAGAGAGAGGATTTCTTCTACAGCACTAAATTATGGTCTCAGTTCCCACTTCATTTAAATCCAGTTAAAATCCCTTTTGTCACACCACATATATTGATGTTCCATGTAAAATTTATGTTTTCCTTCATCAGAGCCATTAACCCTCAATCAGGAACAGTTTGTTTCTCTGCAGCTGTCAGATTTTCTTCTTCACCATCTCCCATCTTTTTCCTCTGAGGAGGCATGTGGAATTAAGGTTCAGCTCTGATCAAAACTCCCAAAACCACATTTTCCTGTGTTAAAATGAATAAGCATTTCTTTAATCCACAGCAGAAAATCTAGATGGCAAATCTAATATTTCTTGCAATATTTTAGAAGTTAAATAAACAATAAAATTTAAAATATGAATTGTTAAACTTATCTCAGAACTTCCTAGACATAAATTCAGCTTCCTTTCAGGAAGCATCCTGTAAATAATTTGCCCATTTCAAACAATTATTCAGGAAAATCATGTTTAAGGACACACTACTGCCCTGCCACTTCACAGCAACATTCTTAGCAGCAGTTTTGTTGGAAATTGCCAGAAAAAGCACAGATTGGCTTCAGCCCAGTTACACAACAGATGCATTCAGCTTTCACTCAGGTTGGTGACAGCTTTGCCTCCAGCCCATGAATTTTCTACCTCCAGCAAGATGATAAAGTGTCCTCTGTGGCTGCAGCTCCCAGAAGCCAAAATGACAAAGAATTTTGGAAGTCAGCAGTCCCAGTCCCACAACATCCCATGGGGCAAACCCGAGGTGTCAGTGAGGAGGGGCCATGGAAGAAACAGCTCCAGGAGCTGTGGGGGCCTCAGGGAGTTGTGCCCTTCACAGTCTGGGTTAGAGCAAGACAGACAGAGGTTTGGAAAGCAGGACTCGGGAAGAGTCCTGCAGGCATCTGCCCTCTGTCCATGTTCTACCAGGCCAAAGCTTCCTACAAACAGCACCTAAATCCAGAGAGCTGACTGGAAAGGACTGCCTTGACAGAAGCTTTGCCAGGAGACTTCAATGCCAAGGAGAACTTCTCCCTCTCAACAAAATCCCTCAAAGGCTTTTAAGGAGGAAGCCAGGTTTGGCCTTAAGCACTGTCAAGGTGAAAAGCCAACCATAACCCACAAGGAACCTCCTGTGCTCCTTGGTGACAACTTGTGCACCCTCCTGACAGCCACGACTGTGGGTGAAATGCAAAACTCCCACCATGGCATGGCACTGTACAAAAGCCAAATGGAAAACAAGGCGTTGGTGCTGAGCAAAAGAAAGGAGACCCTGCACACCCTCGGAGCCAGCTGCAGTGCTCACACACACTGCCCTGCAGAGAGCAGACATTCAACAATTAACAGCCATCACTTGCATTGAGCCTTCTCTAAAGGCACAAAGAAAAGGACCATGGATGAGTTCAGCAGCATTCAGGAACCAAAGACACCAGAGAGGACAAAGGAAAAAGGAACTGGTGTGGTCCCAAAAAATCAGAGCACAGGAAGGGTGACTGGCATGTGGCAGGGCAGGAACATCATCTCCTGAGCTCTTGCTCAGCACCTCAGCTTCCCTCACCTTTGTTCTTATAACAAAGGGCAAAAATCTGAGGAGAGTATTGCTTTGTTTATTTAGCAGTTATTAAATTTACAGTTTAATCCCCTGCATTTCCACATAATGCCATTGATCCCGTGCTCCAGCTGCAGGACCTTGAGGCAGTCTAAGAGCTCCCTGTTATTCTGGAGGTGCTTGGTCTGGTACTGTAGGGAGAGCTGAGCTGCTCATTGCACTGCACACCATGCCAGGCTTCAGAGGCTCCTCAAACACACACCACTCCCTCTGACACACAATTCAAAATGTTCAAATCCCACTTTTACAGAGAGCCCAAGCAGCTGCTGGTTTGTTGCTGACACCTGTGAGGTGGCTGCGTTAAACAAGCAGCAATTCGAGCCCTTTGTAACCTGCTAACAAACCCACCTGAGATGGGTGAAAGCAAACGGGCTTGGCTGCAAAAGGCCCTGGGCACCTGCAGTGACACCACAGCAGGTTTTAAGATCACTTGCTTGTAGGTTTGAATAGGAGGCCAAAGTGCACCAGACCAGGCTTTTCAGATAAAAGCAGAATTTATTGTATTGTATTTATTGTATTGTACCATAAAATGTGCAAGCTATGTAAACACTGATCTAAATTACGGTGCCAATATTCAAACCACTTAACCATGGTACTATCAGAGAAGCTTTAACAAACTTTAAGGGGTTTAATTCCTCAGCTGGACCACAGACAATACTGCTTTGTGCTCCCTGCTGTCATTCAGCACCTGGCACATACAACACAATTGCATTTCAGTTTTCCATACGTTGGCAGCACATAAATGACAAAGGAGATCCCTGCACATGTATGAAACGCTCTCTAGCTGAGCTAGTTCTTCCCTGAACACAATAAACACCTGGGGTTTGCACAACCCCTCCGAGTAACTGCTGTAATTAAGCTGCACAGTTCACTGGCAGTGCCCAAGACAAATCATCAGGAAATCCAAAGCAGTAATTACACCCCTGGATTTTACGCATGGCCCTTTGTGTCCGGTAATTGCAGAACTAGGGGCTGAAAGCAACAATGCTTGTCACAGATGCCCAGTCCTTCTCCTGAAGCCAGGGGAAGTTTTTCCCCTCTCTGCAGGGCAAGCAGGGGCAGCAGCCTCACACAGCAGCAGGGCTTCAAGCCACTAAGGCCTGGCAGTGCACAGAAGTGTGCACAGCTCCAGTGTACAAAGGCTTTAACAGGAATTGCAGCTCCCTGGAGATGCCTAGGAGATAAGGGGTGCTGCTCCACAGGGCAGGGGGCGAGTGAAGGCAGTTCCAGCTCTCCTCCACCACCACAGAGCCCCAGGATGGACGGGGCACAGTGGGGCAGCTGGTCCCACCTCCCTCCTGGGCACAGGACTGTAGCATTGTGCTTTTGAGGTTTTGGGATTTTTGTATTGTTATGTGGTTAGTCCCCTATTTGAATCACCCCCCGGTTTCTGTTACCTGTCAACCTGGAGCTTTGTCACCCTCAGACCCCGCCTGTCATTTGCTGACCTCACCTGCAGCCTGGAAGGTTCCATAAGGTCCCAGAATGATTGGATGGGGTTCCTGCCTTTCCCGCACTGTGTCCTGGTTTGTCCCCCGACCTGTCACTCAGAGCCGCCCCCGCCGCTCCCCTCAGGCCCGCCCCGCGTTCCTGCCCCGCCGGAGCTGCCGTGCTCGGGCTCCCGCCCAGCTTCCCCTGTGGGAAGGATCAACCACGGCCTGAGGCGAGCGCAGGCTCCTGTCTCTGCCCGGCCATCGCCGCTCTCTCGCCCGCAGCCCGGCCGGCACCGCGGCTCCGACCCAGCCCGCGTCCCTGTGGAACCGACCCCGCACTGCGGGCAGGAGGGAGAAACACCCAGGAGTGTGCCCGGACAGCTCTGGAATGTCCCCAGGGAGGACACTGCCCACCCTCTCTGCGGGGCTGTCACTGCTCAGGGAGAAAGTTCTGCCTCACGCCAAGGGCTCAGAGCACGAACCCGCCGAGTTCTGCTCCTCTCCTGCCACTCTCCCCCATCTGGAGCAGCTGGAGCTGTCGCTTCCCGGCTGAAATGGGGAAGGACAGGGCTGGGAGGAGCAGCACCGAGTGTATCTGCTAGGCAAGGATGCTGGCAGGAGAGTCTAGAGGTGCCTGGGTTCACACATCCTCCATCAGTCTCCTGCGAGCTCCCCTGATTACCTAACACAGGCTAAAGGTTAATACAGCAAAGGTTTCTAGGAACTTGCAGATGTAGTGCAAGAGGCAAGGAATTACAGCTGTAATCCTAGAAGGACTGTTCCCAGTGATGAGTTATTTTAGATTTACTACTGAGATACTGTTGCATTCTGAAGGAACAGAAACCAATGTAAGAAAACAACAGGAAAGGAATTATGGTGGGTTTCATGAATTTTAGGTCTCTTTCATAACATAAGATGCTTTTTTAATTGTCAAAGAAAGCAGCCACATAATATCATTTATCTTAGCTTTGTGCCTTGGGTTTCAAAAATACCATCCTGAAATATATTTTGTCTCTTCCTACCAACAGAGATTTCCACCCAAAAATCACAGCCAGTATTATTAAGTACAACAATACCTGAATAAACACATTTGCACACAGACTCTCATTAAAAAATAAGAGACCCAGCTGCTGATGCCTCTTACACACTCGGTACTATTTATACACCTGTGGAACATTTTACTCCTCAAAGAGCTGCATAAACTAACCTAGAGGGGATGTCTTCAATCTAAGACACTCGAGATGCTCAGCTTTTGCTCTCTGAATGGTATCACCATTTCACAAGGCCTGGGCAGCAGCAGGAAGAGGGGCAAGCCTGGTGACAGGCATCAGCAAGAGAAGCTGGCTATTTTAACTGCCAGTGGAGCCCAGCAACGGATTTGTTCACAAAGAATGCTGAGGTTCCATCCCCAAACCACATAAGCTCATGAAGAAAGGGGAAGCCCCCAAAGCCTGCCTCAGTCTGCTCTCAGATGTCCCTTCACACAACCTCCTGCACAGACGGTCCCTCCTGCCACCAGGACTCTCCTTTCCTCCCAAAGCCTCTCCTGCTCCACACACCCCAGCCACCCCTGGGGGAGAGGGGCAGGTCACACCACCAAGAACCCAACCAATAATGAACAATAGGGGATTCAAATTTTGCTGCCCTGGAAATCAAACATCAAATACCCAAGTGCCAAAACAATCAGATCCACCCAGTTCTTCTCCAAGTCCACCCACTTTTCATTTCATTCAGCCTCTTATCAGGCATCTAGGTCAGCCCACTTCTTGTGTGCTTCAAGGGGTCTCCTGCCAAAAATCTGCAGTCATCCTACCTCACCCTTCCCAAAATGGGAGTTCATATTCCTTCCTGACTACCTGTCCTGCTTCTAATGATTTACAGCTTGATGATTTAGCTACCCTGTATGAAATGTGTCCTTTTTCCTGCCTCTTTCCAAAGCCAAATTTTTCACCATCATCTTTTCAGGTTGCCTACATTAATCCTAGCTTGCACAGAAAATAAAAAGGCTCTTCTTGCACTTATAGCAGGGCTATTAAACCTCTGTACCATTTAGGAAGATCCATGCTAAAAAAGCCCTTTTGAAAAACAGGACAGCAGAACACAACATTTAAAGAACTTCACTTCATACCAGTGAATTACAGCAGCACAGAGACAAGGAAGTCTGGCTCCTGCCTGCCTCAAACCTTAGGAACTTTATACTTTCCTTTCTGAACAAATTTTAATTGCCACAAAGCATAAAACAGGGTGAAAGGAGCTGTTTAATAAATACCCTTACACTGGGAAAGCAAAATTCTATGCATCTAAAGCATTCCAAACTCCTCAAGGTATCTAAAAGAGCAGACAAATTTTCTGTGTGAAACAAGGATTTGGGTGCATTTGATCCCAGCCACACAGAGCAGGAATACTCAGCCATTCCCACAATCCCAAAAGATGCTTGCATGGGTCACTTTGAATTGTGTTATCAAATGGTGTGGAGACACAAGGGCAGAAAGCACAATCCCAAGCACGTACAGGGAAACAAAAACACCCCACAAAAGCAGGCAGCTCCACATTTGCACTAATAACTGCACAAATAATTAGCCCTAAAGTTTTTCCCTTATCTGATAGTGCATTCATATAATCTTGTAACTGTACCTGCAGGCTTGCATGTCAAGGGGGAAGGGGGAGGAGTAAAAGCAGAATTTTTTCTGCTCAATTAAGTAATCCAGCTATAAATCCTGAATGCCATTTTGTTACTCTGTTGTATTGTGTTATATCCAATCATGCTTTTAGCCTGCAAAAGCTTCTGTTCGGTAGAACTTGTTTATCCTTTTTTATAGCTATATTTACATTTAAAACATTGTGCAACTTCAGTTAAATTATAAGAACAGAGCTAAAATAAATTATTACAAAGCAATAAAATGTTATTTGGAGGTTACAGAGGAAAGGATAAAGCATGGTTCTGAGATTTTAGTCTCAGTTTTGCAATCTTCTTGGCCTGCATAATAGGTAAGCCATTAATGCACCAAGAAAATGCACCAAAACAGAGCTTTGCTTGGACACAGGAATTTTTGCCAAGCAAATGAACATTTGCACAGTATTTCAAGATCCTCACATCAGTACAACATACATCGAGCAATTTGCAGTGGTGCCAAGCACACCTATTTTCTGCTGTCAGAAGGGGACTGGGTTGATTGAGGCTGACAGAGCTCCAGGAGTGTTTGGACAATGCTCTCAGGCACAGGGTGTGATTCTCGAGGCTCTGCAAGGCCAGGAGTTGGACTCAGTGATCCTTGTGGGTGCTTGCAGCTCAGGATATTCTGTGATTCCCAGGGGAGCTGGCAGTGGGAGGAGGGAGGTGTGCCAGCCTGTGCCCCCAGCTCCCTCCCTGCACTCCCAGTCCTGCTGCACTCCACAACACTGCTCTGCCTGTCCCAGTGCCTTTGATAAACAAATTACATTCCCATAAACCCAAGGAAATGGGTGATTTCTTCCTTTGTTTCTTTTCTATTTTTTTTTTTTAGCATGAAAAGTAAGAGTCTATCACACAAGGATGTTGCGACAGCCTAAAGGCATTTAATTGGAAAACACATCCACAGGCAAACCCTCTTTTGGATGGAATTTATACTAAAGCTAAAAAAATTGCAATGATTAAATTAGGAAAGCTTTCTGAAGGCTTTCTTTAGTGGCTTGCAGAACACAGACTCACTAGTAATGCACAGCACCTGGAGGACTGGACAATTTTTCCATTACTAACACTTTCCTTTCAGGTGAAATCTTGGCTGTCTTTGAACTGACAGAATTTCCACCGATGTCTCTGAGGCCAGGGTTTCACCCCCATCATCTCAGCCTCCCCGAAGGGAGGAATGCTCCTCTACCCTTCATCCTCTGAGGGATGAAGTCTAAAGAAGCAGCAGTGCCAGCTCTTCACACTGAGGGTCATTCCTCCAAGATTTAATTACAATCTAACCTCTGCAGCATTTCCATCTAATCCAGCCAACTACATATGGAGTGCAAACTCTGTAACAAGTCCAGGATTTGGCCCAAACATAGATGCAAATCAGAAAATCAAGATTACAGACATGACTTTAACTCTGCTTGCTCATACCTTACAACCACGCATAACAACTCTGCAACTCAGCTCTCTCAATGTAAGAAAAAAGGGATAAAGTAGAATTATTAGCTATATCAACCTTTCACACATTAGAAACATTGGCAGTGGGACCACTGCAAACTAAAGATGAGGATGTCAGAGGCAACCCTGCATCTTTATGTGAATTTTAGGCATGTAGCTCACTAACCAGTCCCTATCAGACCGAGCAGTTTAAATTTCCACGGTACAGTGACTTCAGAAAAGACACCCTGGTAACAGCATCACTGCTCCCAAAACCAAGCAGAACTCATTGTAGTTACCTATTCAGCCAGAGACAGCAAAGCTAAGCCAGCAGCATAGGGAAAACAATCCAAATCAAAAGTAATTCAGTGTACAACAAGGTAAACTTCACGGGTTTTTCTCAGCTTTGCACATATTTGTGAATGGGCACTTGAAAGGACTGCTTTGAAGAACTATGTGCTAATAAAAGGAGTCAGAAAGGCTGGATCCTTCACTGTGAACAGCATTTAAATGAAAATGGAGAGATTTACCCAGAAAAATACTGTTGAGAAATGCCAATATCTGTCCGGTGATCAAAAAGTGACTTCATCCCGTAATGAAGGCAGTCACACCTACTCATCAAAACAAACACTTACCATAGGAAGGAAAGGAAGAAAATTAGGAAACTTTGCTGATATAGCACGATGTAAAAATATTGTTGTTTAGGCAGACAAACCAGCCTCAGATGCTACTATAAGGACTATAATGAACCTCAGCATCTGGAATGCAACATATATATATAGGCAAAAAAATATATTCATACACAAATATACATGAAAAAATTATCAATCCTGCAAACACAGGTTGGAATGTAAATCCTGGAAAACGATCCAAGTTCTTTCTCCATTTTGTAACACAAACAGCAATAATCTGGCAGACCAGCCCATGTCACACTATGTAAAAAAGTGAGTGGAAAACATTGCTCAATCAAAATGCTGACATTTTACACATTCTGCAGTGCTTATTTTACACAGGAGAGGCAAATTTTACATGCCTTATTTTTTGCCTAAGTAAAAAAAAATCAACAATTTTTCAGACAATACAGATAACAAGACCCTCCATGTTACAAATTCTCTTACACTTCAGGGTACCAAATGAAGAAAGGGCTCACCTCATTTCAGAGGCAAATCATGGAATTCCCTGAACAAGGTCTGCTCCCCCTTTCATGTGTCCAGCACACACCAGTAGCAATGAGAATTGTGCCCAGGAGGTACCTCCACATCAACACCTACTCCAATTCTCTCAACAAAGGATTGCATGGTTTTTATTTTCACTTTGCAACAATAAATGTTTATAAATTTTTGCAGCTGGGCTAGGCATTTTTGTATATTCTCTTCACTCTTCTCTTTGTTCAGCAGCAATTAAAAAGAAAAAAAACCAAACCCTTCCAAACAAAAACAAGCTGAGAAATCACAGTGACTTTATTTACTTGTTTCAAAACGGAGAAGAGCCAGTTTCCTACGGGGAGAGATCATTTTGGGAGCTGCTCCAGGTTTGTCAGAGCTGCTTTCCCAGTTGCTCTGCCACACCTACCCCCGACCTGCACACACTCGCTTGAGAGAGTCCCAGGAGCAGAAACCTGAAGGGGAAATGCCTGGGAATGCTCTGGCACAGAGGAAGGAGCTGGGAAGCAGGAGAGTCACGAAACAGCAGCCAGGAGCAGAGCAGCCCCCTCTGTGCAGGGGGCCAGGTGTGAGCCCACTCTGCTCCTGGGAGCTCTCCAGAACCATCAATTCAGAGCAGGGAGAGGACACAACAAAAATCACACCTCAAAACTGCTTCTGAAAGCCACCCCCAGGCAGGCTGGCATCTCCCCCAGTGCCACATGTCCCAGGGCTCTGAAATCCCCAATTGCTCAGCTCTCCAACCAGGGTGGCTGCACCAGGAGCCCTCCAGCCCTACCCCTGCACAGGGTCTTGTGAAAAACGAGGTTCACTTTCCTGGTAAAGTTTAAAAATGTTTAATAAAGACAATAAGAGAAACAATAAAGCAAAGAAATACGGTCACGACCGGGTGTCTTGGCACGTTGCCAAAAGCACACCGGGGTCTTGGACCCCCCCTTTTTATCCTGTTCTTCATGCACAGATTTATGCATATTCATTTCTTCCAAGAACTGTTTTGTATGGTCACTCCTTAAGTCTGGTCTTCATACATATATTCATTTTTTCCAAGAACTGTTTTACATAGTCACTCCTTGGGTCCGTTAAGTGTAATCTCGCTTTCATCTTTTCAGTTTGGGCTTTAGTCCCTTCTTCCACAAACAGTGAATGTTAATAGTCACTTAGGCCTCTTCTAGAAGTTATCTTATCTGTTCAAGTAGCTTAAACATACTATACTTAAGTTCTAATTACAGTAAAAAAAAAACCTTATGTATCTATTCAGACAGTAAAATTCTACTAAAAGAGAAAAAAAAATTTAAAAAAAAAACAAACCATCATACTTATAATATTAATTCTAACATTTATGAAAAGCCAATACTAAAATATGCATTTATAACAATCTATTGGTGGCAAAATCACTCCAGGAAACACTTACAGCACTATTGCATCCAGCACCCCATGCATGCAAGGGAAGGTGCTAATTATTTTAAGTTTTTGTCTCATTATTAATACAGATTTTTTTGGTCTGGCACCAAGGAGCTCTGACTCTCCGGCTGTGCTGTCACCTGTCAGTCAGATCACCTTTAAGGTGTGTCTTAACAACAAGCTCTGCTACAAAGAAATTAGTTTGGCCTTTTACTTTCAGGCCCTCCAGTTCGGCAGCATTCTTTTGAGCTGAAGGAAATGCTTCCACGGCTTATCCTGACACCTTAACAGAGGGAAAACACCTGCAAAGAATCACTTTCTGCTGAGAAAACTGGAGTCTTTTATCACTTATATACATTGACTGGGAATTAACTGGCAGAGAAACAAAGCAATCAGGTTTTCTAGAAAAGCCTGCACTTGGTGATATGATAAGTGGAACAATGATATCCACTTCATTTTTCCTTTTTAAGTTCAATCCTGCTGTACACACATACACTTATCAATGCTCATGTTACAAATCCCACAGAATCCGTGGGTTTTAGAGGTGCAGACTGTGTTTGACCTGGGAAAAAGGAGCATGGTTCCTCCTTCTGGAGCAGTACCAAGCACAATCCGGGCACACACAACACACCTTCTCCCTCCTGTGCCAAAGAATATACCTCAGACAGAAAGGCAAACCAGCTCCAGGGTTACACCTAACCCCCACTGCAAAAGCTCTTCAAACCAAAGCAATCAACTCTAGAAGAACTGTGATGTTATCACAAATTTTATTCCCAACCATGCAATCTTTGGTATCTTTTCTACTGGTCTCCTTCCTGATGCTGCATTGAGAGATATTAAAAACCCCTCTACTTTCACTGGAAAGGAAAAGAGTGTGTATTCATTGCTGTCACCACTGCCTCAAAAAATGTGAAAAATTGCCTCCAGCTCTGAGAGCTCAAAAGCCAGAAGACCAAGAGAACAGATGCACGCATGACTACTTTTTTTAAATCTCTCCATTTTTCAAACCCCTTTCTTTTGTTTCTGGGGGATCTGACTCATAATTTTCAGAAGCAAACAGGAAGCACTGCAGACATCTCCAAGTATTTCCTCTCTCCACCCTTACACCCACCCCTCTTGTCTTTTACATAATTTCTGGAGACTTTATTATTCCTCTTGCTATATTAGCAATGAAATAACCCTTCCCCACCCCAGCCCCAGTGCACCAAGGTGCAAGAGACCCTCCTTTGCCCAGTTCCAGGGGAGAGGCATCCCTCATCCCCTTGACAGGACAAAGCAGGGAGGAAGCCAGGCCTTGGGGGCTGGCAGGAGCCAGCTGTGGGGAATTCAGTCCTTCTCCCCTCAGCAGAGTGGGACCAGGAGCAGAGAAACAGGATGAAGAAGTGTTGGAAGGTAATGTGCCGGGAAAGCCTTTTTACCTCACTCCGTTTGTTACAGCGCTTCCTTTCATTGTATACATGGGAAAAAATAACATTTCCCCTTCTGCACTCCTGGGCAGGAGCTGTCAGAGAGCTGGGCAAGCAGCTGGGCAGGAGGCATGGCAGAGGGACAGCCTGGGGGTCAGCTCCTCTGCCCTGGCTGGCAGCTGGTCCTGCAAGAGCTTCTTGGTGCCCTCAAGCACCAGGGGGGGAGAAGGGCAGAATGGAAAGGCTGGAGATGGGATGGCACAGAGACTATATGAGGGATGACAGGGGAAAAGAAATGAGCTGGTTTGATGAAATCCATGCATCTGCCACAAGGAACTGGAGCAAGATCAGAATGTGATGGGTGATGGACTAAACAGCCACCTGCTTACTGCTGCAGCTCTCTACCAGGGTGGGGGACCATGCAGACATGCAATGGAAAGCCACCTGTTTCCCCTTTTAGAGATGTCAGCCCTCTCTGGCCAGAGCAGACAGAGGCAGTGGGTTACATTTTAGCAGCTCTTCTCAGGAAGAAGCATTCTGCTTTTCAGGGTGCTTTGTGTATTCCATCTCTCTGTGTCAGTGCAAGGTCTTAAATGCAATTACAGGCAAGCCTGAGATCCTGAGGTTTATTTTCATGACACCCCCGTTCCCATAGAGATTTTGTGGCACACTCTCCCTGCAAAGGGAACCTGGACACAAAAAATAAGCTTACCGAGGCTCACATCTAGTTTCAAGTTAAACTAATTGGTACAAACAAGCCCCATTTAAAAAAGTTCTAATCTAACATGGTGAAATAATATTTAGCACAGTAAAACTCTTCTAACCTTTTCCTTATCACTCCACAAAGCTCTCAGACACATTATCACAAGAGCTTAACCTGCTGCCTGGCACATTAAGATTAAAAACCTGCCCACTGCCTCTGCTACTATTCCCTATTCACTTGTGCATAGTAAATAATACTCCACAGCTATAAGCTGATCTGAAGAGATAGCAGAACACCCCACCCAAAAATCAGCTCCATTTTTGTCACCTCCCCAGATTTTATGACCTAATCAAAAAGCCAATGGTCTATCACTGTGGTGCAGCTTTGCATACAGTTACACAGTTCCTTCTCCAAGTCAGACAGCACCACATTGTCTGGGATAATCTCATCCACTCACATAAACAATTAGTCTGCTATATTTTGATTAACACTTCCGCCTAAGAGGACACTGAGATGCTTCAGCCTGAGTGGCAGAAGGTCTGGCCTCCTGCTAGAACAGACATGCTCTTCCCAAGCTTCCTCCCTGCCTGGAAATCCCAGCTGCCAGCCTTGCCCCAAGCACCTCTCTGGAGCAGAATTCTCCACTGTTTTCTGATTTGACAGATGGAAATAAAACAGCACACCTGACACTCCTGTGAGTTACAAGACCCACAGATCACAACATTCAATAAAGGAACTAAGCTGACCCAAACGCAGGCAAGGGCAAAAGTAAACATTAATCTGGGTCATTCGTTTCACATTACAACCTTTCAGAGCCTGAGGGTCTCTAAGCAACAGTCACCCCGTTAGCACAAATCATCTACTAAATTGCTTAAGTATATGAGCTCATATTGCTTAGAGAGGGCTGAGAAACACTCACATAAACTGTTTTGATGGGGAGCAGTAATGTGAAGCCACTGATAAAAAACAGCTTGCAGAGAAAGTGTTCATCCACAGCCTCGGTGGTTTGAAGAACTATTCACCAACCATCTCTGATACCACAGTTTACTCACATATAAATTCTTCCATCAGTACAGTGCCCTAAAGAAAACATCAGAAGTTAACTGCTCCCTTGTGATCCATTAAGATGGAGAGATACTGGTTAAACCTAAATATTATCACATTTCTTAGAAAAACTGAAGCAGAGACAAGGATTTATTCCACTGCATGTCTATGCTGCTTGCTACTCTGGTTACTTAAAAACTCTACAAATGATTCCTGCACCTCACAATGTGCTGTTCATCTGGCTGGACTGCAGCTTTGTGTCAGCAATTATGTGAGTTGGAAGTGAGCTTGAGCCTTTGTTCTTTCTTTTTTCTAACCTTTAATCTGAAAAGGTTTTAGAACATGTTTTTGTTTATTTTCACCTTTCAAGTTTAATTTTTGTCATAGGAAAAGAACACCAAAAATAACTATTTGTTTGTGTTTAAAGCTCTGTGTTTACACAACAGAAAAGCTTGTCTCTAACTTGTCATCCTGAAATTAGAAAAAAATATCACAGCACTTAACTCACCAAAGTTCTGCTAAGTTCCTGCCAGCTAACTTTAAAGAGATCCTGTCATAGCTGTAGAGCAGACTTTCAATGGCATGTAAATCAGATATTCTGCTGACTTACTCTGGCAACACAATGCCCAGAAAACAGCTGACCAGCAAGTGCTCAGTTCTCTATCTGCAAGGCATGGCACAAATATCCAACCTCCCCTGGCACACTGGAGCCAAGGTGGAAGGAGTAAAATGAGACTTTACAGCACTCCCTGTAATCCCCTCGAGGCAAGACCCATTTGAAAGCAGCTGCTGCCACATTAGGGCTAATATGAATCAGAAATCCAGACACACAGAATTTCTTCTGGACACCCAAGTGCCAGTTTAAGGTGGGAACTGCAGCCTCCAAAAGAGGAAATCCCTCATCCCCACACTAGGACCAAACCACATGGAAAGAGCTACCAATATTCACCATGCACAGGAAAGTCCTCCTCCCTCTCCTCTTCAACTAGATTAAATAACCCAGCCCTCATTGCACTCACAATAATTCAGTCCCATTTTATATGGAGAAGGACTGAGAACTCACTGAAGGTACTCAAGGTCCACCCTATAAAACAGATCCATATTTCTTTAGGCTGCAAAATGGAAGGAAAAAAAACCTGCACCATTTTTTTTTAACAAAAACAATGAGTGCCTTCAACAATCCTTAGAAAACAAGTACTCAGATTTGATCCCTCAAGCTACCAGTACATAAAAACAACCAAAACACAGCCAAAACACAGAAATTCCAAAGCTCCTTCAATAGGTAATATCAGACAGCCACAGCCAAGGTGTAGAGACCACTCTGACAGCATTTGAAGATACCTGAAGACATTTCATCACTCAGGCAAGCCTGTGAATACAATATCTTCATTATCCTCAGAGGATTGAAGTGACTGAAAAGAAGAGCTGACAAGATATTTTCAGTCCTTTCAGGCTAAAGGGATAAAATTCCTTTAGTTCTTCTATGACCTCTGCCAAACTGAGATAATAGATGAAAAGCAGCTCCTGAAAAAAATGCTTCCTTTCACCTCAGCTTGTTGGAAATCTTTATTCTTGATCTGGACATGAACTTTTAGTGTATGCACTTGTCACTACAAGGCTAGCCTATTTTAACACATATTTCAACTACACAGGAAAAGGAAGCACAAAGGGCAATTGGGACTGAATTCTCCTTGATTCATTATGTCTCACTCACATCCAGTCAATCCCTGGACTTCATGAGCTCTCCTGTAAAATTCCATCCAAGAGATGTTCGTGCTGCCCAACAGGCTGGAACCAGCTTTGCCAGCCTAGTGTTTGATCTTCTACACAGTGCACATCACCCCGAAAGTTCTTAATCTAGACATTTGCTTTCTATTGAAACAAAATAACTTCTGGAGTATAATTCATATTCTCATCCATCCTGTTTTGAATTCCTCAAAGGCAGTGGGACACAGTGCCCTCATTTCCTTCAATCTATAAAATAAGGGAGTTGAAGTCCATGATGATCCTTTTACCCACACCCACCAGCCTGTGGGCACGCTGAGATAGGGTGCCTGTTCTGGAAGCCTGCAGTCTCAAAGACTTAGCAAAACACTTGGAATTCCAAATTCTCCTTTGATCCATAGATGGTTTACTCTTGTTTCTACATCTACAAAAGTCATTCAGCCAAGTTTCTCCTACTTGCAGCGCCCTTTGGTGCCTGACTTCACAAGCACCGGGTGATTTTGTGAAGTAAATCATGGCTGTGTCAGTGGACAGGCATAACTCCCAACTCTCTGGCAGGAAAAAACCCCTCAGCTCCTCAGCCACACACTCCAGAGATGCCTCCATAAGACACTGCTGAGCTGGGCTCTCTCTCTTTTATCTCTCTTGCCAACGTCACATTTCCTTCAGCATTTTCCACTTCCTGCGTACATGCCACCAAATCAAACATTCTGCTGATCAGCCGTGACTCTTGCAGCACCCCCCGCAGTTTCAGCAGTTTCAAAGCCACGATACAACTTCTGAATGAACATAAGCACCTGTGTACTACCCCATTCCCAAATTCCAAACGTGCCGGAGGAGATCAGAAAACCTTGATCCTGCCACTTTGAGGAGATGCAAGAGCCCAAACGGTCTCCAGTGAAACCTTTTGGCTGATCTGAAATCTGATCCAGGAGCAATACATTCATCAGGTGGGCGATTCAGGAGGTTTTGCACCTCATTCAGAAGGTTTTGCAGGCTATGAAAGGAAAGAAAAAGCGACGCCTTTTTCAGCAGTCATTCCCTGAAATAGCTCCGTGATCTTCAGCCCAAGGCAACACCTGCAAAGAGTTCATTTGGGTGAGCATCCCAGACCTGTGAGCACCCATGAAAGCACAGCCCTAGCAATTCCTACAGCGAAATGTCAGCCGCTTTCAAGATGCCTCAGCATCGTGCTGACCACGTACTTCTTCCTCAGATAAGTGAAAATCTGAAATTTTAAGCACCAAGAGGAGTTTTCCCCAAAATTTCTGTCCTGGTTTGTCACCTTCTAAGCTGCCCCTTCTCACCTTGGCTTCCACAGCTGAGTAACCGACCTGAGATCATTCTGCTGATGCTAAAACGCAAAGCAATCTCCTCACCTATATTTTGTGAAAAAATAGATGAGAACCACAGCAAATACATTTTAAACCAACTCAGTGACCCCACCCTGCTCTTTGAGAGTGGCTTTTGTTGCCGCTCATTTCCCTAACTTGCCTGGACAGTTTTTAATTGCTGCCCATAAAATGTTTCACTTTCACCTGCAAATCAGCTTTGCTTCGACTCCTCCTGATGCACCCCGCTCTTTTTTCCAGATGGCATTTTTATTATTGCTTTAATTCTACCCCCAAGGCTTCCAGTTCTTGTATTAGAAATAATATCAATCCTCTCCGGTCTCTTTTCTTTTTTGTGATTTCTTCGTGCACCACAGATCCACACAAATACCAGTCACAAATTTACACTTTGGAAGTTGGATCCATCCCATGATACCAGATTATTGTTAGTCAGAAGCAATTATGTCAATTCTGGAGACTTAGGGGCTGTTTCTGCCATAAAGACAAGTTTGAGATGGTGTCAGGTATTTTTTTCATCAGTCATTTGGAAATAGTTTTATATAATCATAGAATCATTTAGGTTGGAAAATACCTCTAAGATCAAAGAGTTCAATGAGTCTGAGAACTTGTGAGTTCTTGCTTTCCTGAACCCAGGACATATCAAACAGCAGGAGTTCCTTTGATAGCCGTTTTCAGAGAGAAGAGTGCTCAGTGGCACAATCATTTTATTGCTCTTGAGTCAGCAGATTTTCTTGTCCAAAAAATAATGTTCCCAATATCCCATCTAACTCTGTGTCAGTGTGCAGCCATTCCCCTTGTCCTGTCACTCCTTGTCCAGAGTCTCTCCCCATCTTTCCTGGGCTCCCTTTGGGCTGAACAATCCCAGTTTTTCCTCACAGGGGAGCTGCTCCATCCCTTTAATCAGCTTGGCCAGCCTGTCACAAATAAATCATTACCTCCTCACCACCAAAATTAAAAAATCGTTACTTTTTCTGTGCATTATTTTGTACTTTTTATGATTTAAAGGCAAGGTTATTCTTTGTAAATAACATGCTACAATGGTACATAAGGACATCTGCAGAGACCTTGAAAATCATATTTGAAACTTGGACTGCCTGTATGTAGTGAAGTAATCAGCTTCACAGTTCTCACAGCAACATTAAAATCCAAAATTCTTACACCTCAGTTCAGGACCTAGGAAACCTGTTTGACTGTAAAGTTTGACTTACTGAGTTCTGTCTTCATCCTGGGAAGCATTTTAGATGTTGCCCTGCCTGATTTTTATATCGGTGAGCCTGATGGAAAAACTCATTTTACTCCATTGAAATTCCACAAAACTCTCCAGCAAACCCTGACTTTTCAGCTCTCTCTAAAGAGCCAAGCTCACTGATTTGGAACAGGAGTTTATGGACTGGCACCCTCACCAGTGCCAGACAGCAAAGCAAGGACAGTGCATTCAGCTGAAACTGAGAGCACCTTAGCAAAAGCTGACAACCTAAAAAAATTGTCCAAAACATCAAAGAAAACATTACTAACAGGCACTTAGGCTTTTTCACTCCACACAGTTTGTTGGTTTGGGTTTAGGGGTTTTTTCCTAAATAAAGGATTTTTTAAAAACACAACTTTCAAGGATGGCTTTAAACTTTTATTCTTTGATCAGAAGAATGAAACTTGCTTAGTGATGCATTTGAACATTTTTCAGCGTTCACACCTGAACAAAGATCTGCTCTCAATGATTCCAAAAGTGATACCCAGTCTTTCCTGATATATTGGGTTTGATTCCTCTCTTTACCTATTGTTTCTGAGCAGTAAAAAAATATTAGCCAGACTGAAAAGGTGACTGAGGATATTTTAGCAAAGCACTCGAGAGAGAAGCTGGGGATATCCAAAAGTAGGAGAGCTGTAGGAGTTGGGATTGTACAAATCAAATCAGGAATTGCAAAGTTCAGGATAAAACTACACTGCTCACATCCAACTTTGCTGCCCTCTAAAGCTGCCAAGTTAAATTTTCCACATCACAGTGCTCAACGGGACACAACTACCCAAAATTTACTCTTAAGAATTGGATTACTGTCTTTTAACTGTGGGAAGCAGGTATAAAAAATCTGGGGCTTACTAAGAGTTTAAGCAGTTGTTTCCCTAATTCTGCATGCTTTAACTGCCCCTGCAGCACTGATTAACTTGTGTGTGTCAAGTGCAGGGAATAAAAAAGCTGTTTGGAATTCAAACAAGCCTCTAAGAGAAAATCAAGATAAGAAGCCCAAGCATTGAATCACAAGAAGTTTCTGTATTTTGAGTTTCATATAAAGAGCCTCATTTCAGGGTTTGTTTGTTGATTTTCCTTTTAAATGACATTGATTTTTATCTGTCAGAGGTCAAAGAACAAAAACTTGACTACTGTTTTAATATTCTGCAGAGGAGAGCTGGAGGAAGCTTAACTTGCTGTCAAATCACAGAATCACAGAGCAAGCTGAGTTGGAAGTGACCCACAGTGATGACCACCACATTTGGAGATGCTCTTCCAGCCTCCTCCTGCCAAGTATTTTCATATAAATTTCAATCCAAAACTTCACTCATGCAGCAATGAACTAAAGGGAAATTTCAAATGAATTGCCCAAACTTTCTTCTATAAGAAGATTACCAAATACCACAATTGGTTGTATGTAACTATTGTTGTTACAAAAAACATCACAGGCAATCTTAAAACTGCAATTCCTTTCTGAGGAACTGGCATTTTACCTCAGACATTCTCTCGGAGAAGGTGATATATAAAACATTCATTTTCCTGGACAAAGTCAAAAACCCTCAGAACAAAAAACAAGCAAATATTCAAGTATTTGAAAGTACAGGCTTCAAACATTTGAAACAGCAAAGTAAACGGTGGCAATGGCAAGCTGACTTCTCCCCTTTGAAAGGGATGCAGTCTGCCAGTAGCTTTCAGAGCTGTTTTCTCTCAGCAGGGGCTGCAGATCTCTTGGTAACAGCAGCTCCTGCTCCTCTTCAGTCCCACTTCCCTCCTAACGCTTGCTCTGCCCGTTTCTCATCCTGTGAATCCATCAACACACCTCTCTTCCTCCTCTTCAGCAAGGCAGCACTGCAAGGACAGTGGAGGCTGCTTTCCTGCGAGGGTTTTCTGCAGCCTGCAGTCCACTCTTCAGGGTCCTCTTTCCTTGGTTACTAAGCAATGAATAAGAATTGGTTTTAAATCACACACTTTGGACAACAGCTTTGTTTCTACTCACCAGCAATCGAATGAGGGTAAGAGGTGGACAGAGACTGAGGCACAGGAACGGTCACAAAACCAGCAACAGGAGCAACAAGACCATTCCTGACACAACCTTTTGGCTACCACAGCCAAAACAGCCTCTCAAGACCTCAACAGTACTCAATATCAGACATGAATGTCTGATATTAATGATAATAACTCATTTAACCCTGTGCTTTTCTTGTTTAACTCTGTTTCCAAAACCTTACCCTGTAAAAATGTAATTTCTTGGTTTGTTTTGTATTTGAAGTGAACTGAGGCACTAAAACCAGAAATTATGTTTACTTCTCCAGAGATAAGGAACACAAAACAGCTGCACAACTGAAGCTCTCCTGTGACCCTCCAGGGAAGGAATCTGGAAGTCCTGGGCACTGGGATTCACCTCCCACACGGATGCAGGTCAGGCTGGGGGCTCTTGGTGCCCAGTGTCAGCAGAGAGAAGCTGCCCCTGCCAGGTAAAACTGCTGCCCCTCAGGTATCACAACAGCCCAGGAAGTCTTAGGGTGAAATCCTTCCTCAGCTTACACCTGCTAAACGTGGGCCAAACTCCCCAGGGGCAGAGAAAGACAAGCCCTCCATGCTGGAGAAGTGGGGCTGGACAGAGCCCAGCAGCTCAGGAAGACTTGACAGGCATCTGCAGAACTCTTGGGGTTTTTACAAACTGGGGATAACGGGCTTTTTTTGTTTGGTTTAGTGGTTGGTTGGGGGTTTTTGGCTAATCCTGTTCTCACAAAGGCCATTTTACTTGCAACTTTCCAAAGCAAAACATTTAGCTCCAGGCATGTGCCCCGGGTCCCAAACATCATGGTTGAGCACCACAAACACCTGAAGGCAGGTCAGGAAGAGCCACACATCCACACAGCAGTGGAACTGCTGGTTCAAGGAATTAGATGGAATCAGATTTACAAATAACAAATGAAGGTTTAAAGGAATCAGTCACAAAGGGGATTTTGTCCTTAACAGAATTAAAATATGCATCTCTGATAAGTGACAAAACACAGCACAGACAAGGTGAAAAGTAAACCTTGAGCAACTGCTGGTTTTCTTTTCCCCAGTTTGATACCAAGTGTATCAAAGTGACAGAGCTTCACCCACATCCCTTTTCTGCTACAAGAGGTGGCAGAGCTCTCAAAGCAGGCAGAAACCAGACTTTCAAGAGCAGAGGACACGGCTTTGTGCTGCTGCCCAACGAGGAGGCAGGGGAGGGATCCACAGACTGCAGCCCCTGGCTGAGCCAAGGTCCCTGTGCCCCTTGGCAAACAACCTTCCAGGCTGGGGAAGTCAGAGACTGACTGGCTTCTTCCTCTGCAGCACTTTTAAAACACAGGGTAACTGTGGTTTCTAGTGACACCAAGAGTGGTCTTGTATAACCCCCTCATTATGTAAAAGCAAGGTAAAAAAGACTTCAGGTCATGCAGGTCAAACAACCTCCCCTCTGTTTCCTGACTGCTGCCCACATCACCCAGAGCCCAGCTGAGAGCTACAGCAGTGGTTTGTCCTGTCTCAATCCAAAATCCAGCTCCTCTCTTACGTCCAGCTGCAAACACACAGCTTATGGGTCGGCTCACTTCCACATCAATCCATCAGTCCTCTCCCTAAGCCCCACTTTCTCCCCAATTCTCTTTGAGAATGAGCCCTTTGAACCAAGGATATTACATATAAGCACAGAGCCTCATTAATCACCCTGCTGTAATTAAGTCTAATGTTAAGTTCCCTCACAGCGAGGCTGTGCTCTGTGAACTAGTAAAACTTCTGAAATAACCCAACCTCCCCTGGGGCTCATGGCCTGCTGCATTCCCCCCAGGCTGCTTTGTGGAAAGCTTTGTCTCATTGTTTATTTAAAGATGGCACTGCTGTTAGAGCACTTGAAACAAGCATCAAAATAAGGTTGTTATAAAAGCTGGAGCAGTGCCTAATTGCTGGTGAGAGTGGATAATTACAGAGGATATGAGCTTTGATATTTGGATTGAATAGCAAGGTATGCAAGATACAGAGGTGTATTTATGTGCCTACATCTCCACTTACATGGCATTTATTGTAAGATCAATGAAAGTAGTTAATAATGCATCTAACAGAGCTTATTAGATATCACAGAAAAGAAATACACTGTGCAGCTGAAAAGTGTACATCTCCATATATTCAAAGCAGCTGCAGAATTCAGACCAGGGCTGCTGCATTAGAAAGACAGCCAAGAGAAGATATTCCTGAAAATGCCAATCCTACACAGTATTTAAAAAAAATAAATCATAATCACACAATCAAAACTGTCAAATTTCATTGGTTCTATCAGTCTAGAGGATAAAGTACCTAGGAAACAAAACATACAAGTACTTTTTCCCACAGAAAAGCTGAAACTCATACTCCCATCTCTCTTTTAGGTATGATTTGATTCTCTATGTGTCAGAATCAAATTATGATTAATTCTAGTTATGCCACTCTCACTTTCTTCAGGCTTCTTATTCTTTCTGGACTAATTACCTTTTTCCAGCTGGCACATGAAAGAAAAATTTGCTGTTAATTAAAGGATGGATATTCTGTTCCTTAACCATAGCTTATACATGCAGACAGCAGGAGAGAAAGGTTGAAAAAAATGAATGTACTGATGAAAACACTATGTTGGTGTCTTGGAAGCATCATCAGTTACTGCATCTTTTCTCTTAGCACTGTTCCTGAAGCCACTAAGATAACATATTTTAGCCTTTGTTATACTTGCAACATTTTGATTTTTGCTGCTTCTTAAGCACTTGCTGCTTAATCTTATCTCTTCACAGAGTATGATTGACTCGACCCCTCTGAGAAGCCCAAGTCCAACAAGACAATTCATTCACAAAAACCCAGTGAAGAAGCCTGAATAAATCTGGGATATTTTGAGTAAGAAAGTTCCAGCAAGCACTTTCACAAATTAAGAGAAGTTGTTTGAGAAAAATCAGCATTACACGCAAGGACACGAGTCCAAAATATTTTACAACACAATTTTTGTTGCTAATTAGAAGTAAGTCTCAGCACCCAGGGCCTTCTGTCCTGGAGCAGGCAGGTCCTGCTGCATGCTCCATTAATTGTGTCCCAGGAGATCTCTCACTGCACATTTATGGAGGTGAGGCAGGAATGCAGCTCCCCATGGTGACTAACAGGCCCATCGTCAAACTTTCCTACACCTGATCCTGGCCATTGTCATTACTTAATTTTTTATTTTTCCACCTCTCCAGGCAAGGATGCAGGTGATTAATGCAGTTTTAATTGCCACCATCATCACTGAGAGCATTCACAGCCAAAACACTGGGAGGGGTGGTCACAGCACCAGCCTGGCACAATGTGAGATCTCTGGATTCATTGCCTGGCCCTGCCACACATCTCCTGTGGCACTTAAGGCTCCCAACTGGGCAGAAGCCAAAACACCTAAAAGCTAAAGAAATAAGGGAAAGTCCTACAGAATTACCACAGTTCAATAATCCATTATCAAACCTATCTTGAATGACAGAATGCTACCAACGGATGTAAATTGCTTTTCCCAAACATTTCCTTGACTATCAGCTCATACATCCAAAAGCATCCTCATTTTTTAAAAGGAAGGAGGGCAGGTGAGGAAACTCAGAGAGCCTTGAGGTTGGAAAAGCCAGACTGCACATCCTCAGCACCTCAAAGCAACATCCAAACCCAGAGGAAGCCCTGCAGAAAAAAAAAAGAGCAGGGAATGTCTTGGGCTCTCAGAACCTCAAGAATCCAAAGGTCTGCAGCAGCCAGCAGGGAATGCTGAGGCCTGAAACTCTCTCCTTCACCAGGATCCAGAGGTGCCCCTTGCCTTGTGGGATCCACAGCCTGGAACATTCTCCTGCAGACAGATAGTTGCACCTCTTCTTCCAAAACTGCTCTCTTTTAAAATACAGACCAAGGAGCAAAAGCTGGAGCAGCAGTGCCCAACTTCCCTGCTCCCATCCCACCCTGCAGCAGGAACCTCAGATGCAGAAGAGAGGCTCAGTTTTCTCTTCTGACTAAGAGGGATCAAAGCTGAAAGCAGAGCCTTCATGCTCACATCCAACAGCTGTTTACAGCACTGAAACCACGCAGAGACAAGGAGGGCGAGGGCACAGGCTTCTTCCAGCTCCAAGAAGTGTTCCAAGCCTTTGGGACCCACTCAGAGAATGTAGATCCAGCAATTCTCAAACCCCCTCTGTAGAGGGAAGTGTGGAAAGGCACTCCTGCCCTCACCTAGCACCTCTCAGCATGCTCACCTGGACACAGATTTTTCCCTGAACATAAGAAGGTTTTCTGCCTCCTGTGTTGTTGCAGCAATTGCAGTAGCTGGCACAGATAATGTCACTTGGCATCATAGTTTTAAATTTCAGTCCAAGCTCTTGTACCACCAGCAGAGGGGTCAGCATTCCCATTGAGAAGCCATGGGAGTTTTCCACTGGTGACTTCAAGCTTCCCAGAGCTCCTCCACTCCAGCCTCCTGGTTCTGCAGCTGCCTTTACCATGACAGGCTGCAGGGCACAAAAAAGCTGTACTGAAAAGCCCACAGAGGAACATCAGCATTCTCAAACTCCTGTCTCATCCCAGGTAGTTTTCTTGAGCTGGGTTTTCTGGCTAAAAGAGTGCCTGGATAGAAAATGTTGGCTCGAGCTCACTTGTTTCTTCTAGTAAAGAGCTCCCATGTGCCTTAGGCAAGCCTGGATCTTGGCTTTTCCTCTATAAAACTGGGAGTAAATGTCCTGCCTTTACTCCACGGGATCAGGGGAGGATCAACAGTCTGAATCCTGTGACAGGGCAACGCCAACACTATTCAAGTGACAGTTGTACAGGCACCAGTCACAGCAGGAACATCCACGACACGAGCAGGTGTTCTCAGAAAGGAGGAACACAATGAAAAGCAAAAGCACAGCACACTCAGCTTCCTCCGGATAACAGAACCCAGCGAGGAGACACAACACCACCAACCAACAGACCGTGCCAGCAAAAAGGAAGTGCTGGGGAGAACAAGAATAAGAAACAATATCCAGCAATTAACAGCTGCAGAAAGCAAAATTTCTCAGACAGAATTTAAAGATGTGAGAGCCAGCAAGACAAAAGATGTGAGACAGCATGGGGAGTCATGGAGAGACAAGGTGCCAAATTAACAAATAGAGGAACACACCATGGAAAAACACTTGTCAACAGATCAAAAGAGTGAACAGCAAGGACTGGATGCAATAATAAGATTTCAAAAAATATAAAAGACCTTAAACACCAGCTCTTTTCCAGCCAGTATCAGCAGCACACCAAGTTAACTGAGACATTAATTGTTTGCATTTTCACACCAAAAGTCCCCCATGGCATGGATCTCAGAACCCAGGGAGCCTAACACAAACACGGCAGCGATACCGGGCACACATTAACTTGCCTTAGCGAGTTTCACTGCTACTGCGAGGGTACCAGTAATGTTTAAACGCGTATTTACTAGAGTTTGACCTGCCTTGCCAATTGCCTGTCAGTTACAACCACGCAGCACAGGAGCTGTTTCCAGTGGCGAAGGTTTCAGGACATGCCAAAGTCACTGAAGCTCCTGCAGCTCTCCTACAAACATCAGAGGGAACCTCTGCACCCTCGGGACAGGTCACTGCAACCGAACTACGGGATGGTTTTAAAAAATGTATCAACGTGAAGAAATGTATCTGTCATTCTGCGCTGTGGTTTTCCCTCCTGGATTCCAAAAGGGTGATTTAAAGCGGTCACGGCTATAAAAACCTGAAACAAGCAGCGGTTCAGTGAAGTAGCCACAGCTAAAATACATCTTTTCACCTCGCAAAGAGAAAGAGCTCAAGGGAAAAACATCCCCACGAAGCTAAATATATAATCAGTAATGAGATATCTGATAATATATAATATATAATCAGTGATGAGGTCTCTGATTATAAATATCTCATCACTGACAACCAGGCTGTGCTGGACACAGACCTGAAATAAAGGAATGCACATTTAACGAGCTGGTTACAACGAGCAAGAAAGCGAAGGTTTTGCCTTTTACGTCTTCGTCAGAAATTCTCGGACGGGGAATTAACCACAATTAATGAATTAATTCAAAGGCCAGCCGCCCATAACGCCCGTCGGAAGGCGTTCGGGCCGGGCGCAGAGCGGGCTGCCGGGAGCCGAGCGGGGATGCCGGCACCGCCGCCGGCCCCGCG
>VXBS01001442.1:580821-621591 GCA_013400255.1 Sitta europaea
CCCGCTGCCCCGGTCAGTGGTCGCCCGCGGGGCAGCGGCTGAGGGCGCCGGGCCCGGGCCCTGAGGGGACCCTTCCCCGGGGCCGCTCCTCCGGGAGAGCGGCTCGCTGTGCTCGCCAGAAGTGTCACCCTCTATTGTACGGCTCGCAGACTTCAGGAGCCACAACTCCTTTAGGTGGTGTTTGCAATGAGAAGCAGACCGTGCCGCAGTGCTGGGCAGGAGTTCGGAATGCCAGGGTGGCTCAGGCTGGAAGGGGCCGCAGGGGCCCAGCTGGTGCCACCTCCCTGCTCCTGGCACTGGATGGTGTCCAGGCAATTCTGGAATATCCCCATGAGCAGCCTGCCCAGGCTCTCTGTGCGGTGTGTGCAGGGCTGGGCGCTGCCCAGGGCAGCAGTTGTGCCTCCTGCCCAGGGGCAGTGCCCGGGCTCAGTCCCTGCCCGTGGCTCTGGGGCCATTGCTGGCCCTGCTCTGCCCTCCCTGCTCACAGGGACACCCAGGGCTGGGCCCCTCTCCCCTGGGGCTCCTCTCACCCCCTACAGCACGCATTTCCATAAGAAAAGTACCACAAATTTAACAGCAAAAAACCCCACCCTCCATGCAGAGAGCATTCTGGAAGCCCTTTGTGCCTTGGAGCATCCCCACCCAGCAGAGCAGGGCTCCCCCAGCACGCCCAGCTGGAAGAGGGCACGGCTGCCAGAGAGGCTGCAGCCCAGGCCTTGGTGGCCAAGGGGCTCAGGAGAGCTGCACAAACCCACTCTGCTTCAGTTCACTGCCCAAACCAAGGACCAGCCCACCAAACCACACATCCAGTACGGGAAGGAAGCATTCAGTTCCAAGGTAATCCCCAGCAGGGGACTCTTATTCATTAAAATACTGTGCATTTCTTAAACAAAAATGTAATTTTCACTGGTGGTTCTAATAATCCAACTGTTGCTATTTTTTATGGTTTTTCAGGTGTAATTTATCCGAGACAGCTCTCCTAATTATAAGCAAACTCAGTAACAGTATTTGTTAACCACTGTATTAAAAAAAACAAACCTATTTGGAATAAAAAGAAAAAAACCCCAATAACTCAGGTATAAGAGCCTGATCAAATACTGACTCTGAAATTATAAGAATATTAATCTGGTCACAGGAGTGTGCAGACTGCTGGTAGTGAATAACAAGCTGCGTGTTTCACTCTTAAGTTTAATCTTTCAGATCTAGAATTTCCACCCTAATTGCACTTCTAAGCATAAATTGTTGAGATCAGAAATGACATCTCCAAATTAAAAAAAAAGGGTCATACCATCTAGATGTATGTTATGTCATTTTGGAGGCCCTGGCACAGGGTGCCCAGAGCAGCTGTGGCTATTCCATCCCTGGCAGTGTCCCAGGCCAGGCTGGATGGGGCTCTGAACAACCTGGGATAGTGGAAGGTGTCCCTGCCCATGGCAGGGGGTGGCACTGGATGGGCTCTGATGTCCCTTGCAATCCAATCCATCCTGTGATTCTGTGTACACACATGTACAAGGCCCTAGATCTGACACTTCCCAAAATTCTTCCAGCTCAGTCTCCTGGGGTCACCACAGTTGTTAAATCCTTCCTGGAAAAGCCACATGAAGAGAACAGGTGCCAGAGCCCTCGCTCAGGAGCCAGCCCTTGCACAGGAAAACCAAAGATGAGGCACTTGAAACCACCCCAAACACACAGAGCAAACCCCAAAGCTGGACACGTTTGAAACACAGCAGAATTAGAAACTGAAAGTCCAAGCAGCACAAGCACAGAGTGCAGAGGAGCTCTGGCTCCCTGCCCACGTGCTGACTGTGTGAAAAGCACTGACCATGGGGCCCTCCAGGAGCCACCACACAGAGGGCTCAGGTGTTTTATTTCATGGAAATGTGGTTCTGGACAGCTTGAGGCTGAGCAGCAAAGGCTTTACAATGCATTGACAATATTTTGTGCCCTCCTGACCCTGTTTATCTCAGCCATTTTATACCAAGCTCTAATGGCCTAATTAAGATACTTTAGCCAGGGCGGTTTCACATTTCCCAGCAGTAAATGAAATCCTGGCATGCCTTAGATCAGTGGGAGTATTCCTGAGAATGAACTTCAGAACCAAGCAGCAGCACTGTGTGTCCTTGGTGTGTCTGGGAGCAAAGCCCTGTTTGGGACCACTCTGTCGGAAGGGGACACCTCTGTTGCCTCAACACAGGTAATTGGGGCTGTGTGAAATGTCCTTTGGTACCTGACACATCCCCGTGGGCTGTCAGCAGTGAGGCAGGGCTGCTGTGTCCTTGTCAGCTCTGCCTGCACAGGGAGAAAGGGGCCCACAGGTTTTGCCACTACAAGAAGGTTAATTCAGGTCACTTTAGAAAATATTTGGTGTGTGCTTGCTGTGGCAAGGCTGGAAACTGATAGGAGTCCTACACTTGCAGTCATCTGTGCTTCTTTCCCTCCCCCAGGGAAATCAAGGCACAGGCTGCATTCTCCTTCACTCCACTTGTTCACCTTGGCTCAGGCTGGATGGTGCCAGCTGCTGGATGGAGTTTCCACCTCCTAGCTCTCCAGTGGCACACGTGGAATGAACTGGAAATCTCAAGCCAAGCAGAGAAAGCTGTTAACTAAAAATGAGTCCTATGGAATCAGCAGTTCTGCTGAAAAAGTCACATCCCCAAGGCAGTCAAGTGTTTAGGCTTCATTTTAAGCCTGTGCCATTGAAACACCCTGATAATCTCACTGAAGTTACTAGGTGATCTGTGTGCTCAAAATAAGCCAGCACTTGCCCACTTTTGTAGACCAGGTCCTAAACTGGTGGAAAGATCACCCTGGAAAAGCAGATCTGAGGAACCCTTGCTCTTCTTCTCCTTGCAGACAGGAAACATAAGTAGTGACAATCCTCCAGCATTTTTAACAAGCATTAACTCTCTTCTATTAAAAATAATGATTATGCCTCTCTGAGTGCTAGTTTTATGAAGATGGTATCTGGAAAAATTTAATTAAAATGAAAGAGATTTTGTCATAACAAGTCTACATAGAAAAAGATAAAACAAGGCCAGAGATTATAATGGAATATTGCTTCATTTATCTGGAGCAGAAATATGGTTATTTGGGTAAATATGGATATTTTTACTACAGTTTTAGCCTTGTAATTAGCTGCAGGGTGAAGGTGAAGCTGCCCTGTCAATACCTGGGATATGTTTTCCATCAGTTATCTCTGGTAATCTTTTGTTCCAAAGCTGGGAATACAGGCTTTGCTGTGAAGCAGGAGTCATCAGCTGGTGCTGACAGACTGCCCTGGTACACATATTCCTCTGTTTGTTGTTAAAGTCTTCCTTCCTCAACTCTCATTTCTAGTCTATTACTTACGTTCAGAGAAGAAAATATTCCAGCAATTTCTGCAGTGGTACTCTGACATTAAGTCTCTTTATAGAAGTATTTGACTATATTTTAATGCAGGGAAATTTTACCTTGGTGTCTAGGTCCTAGATTTTGATGTTCATTCCAGTGCTGAGGCACAGAGGGGAAGCAGCTAATCCACACAGAGGGCAACACAAACCCCCCATTGCAGCACTGGGCATCCACTTTAGATGGGAAAACACACAATATTAGAGAGCCCTCAGGCTCCAAAACCTCACTGAGTTAAACAGGCCATCCTATTCCTGCTCTTTTTCCACCCCTCACATCTTAGGAAGATGTCTGAATTTCCTGCTCACCTTGTCTCAACAGGGGAGGCTCCTGACAGAAGCTGAGCTTTTTATGCATTTGAAAATTGTCTGATTGGAAAGGTTTTGATCTCACACCTACACAGCCTCCCTGCTGGGTGAATTTACAGATATATGGCCCACTCCAGGGAGGCAAACTGAACCAAGCAGAGGTTTATACAACAGGCAGCATTGATGGCTTGTTTTCTCTCCAGAGCAGAGGAGAGTGCTTTCCAGCTGCAGGGGAAAAGGGGCAAGAGAAGAATGCCTTTAACTGTTTTAATGCAATAGATGTAGATGGGAGCAGGCCAAAATCCAGGCAGGCACCCCAGAGCTTTAGCATGAGGCTATATGAAAGTCTGGACTCAAAGCTATGGGTTTGTTTATCTTTCTAAGGGACAAGAAAAATAAAAAAAACAAAACAAAACAAAACCCAAAAAAACAAAAAAATCCTAAAAACAAACAAACAAAAAATTCCAGACATTTTGATATTTAAAATCCAACTCTGGTTTTGAAGCCCATCTGTGGCTGGAGTATTTTTAATACACTTATCTCAAGCAATGCACATTACTTGAGGAAGGCCTGGTTTTTCTAAGCACCCAATGAAGTTTCCCACAGCAGCTGAAGACGACCCATTACCTTGTGGATATTCATGTTTGAGCCAGCCAAGCTCTTCCCTGAGCACAATGGCATTTCCAAAGGCTGGGATGTGTAAAATCAGCATGACTTGGATCAGAGAGCTCCTCTGACAGCACCCGCACACAGGAGTTGATTTACTGCTGGTAGAGCTTTGTTTTACTTTGCCTGTAGCAAACGTCAGAGCAGGAGCTGATTTCTTGAGAGATAGCCAGCTGTGGGGACTCATTTTGCCTTTTTTCTCCTTGTGGGAGTTAACTCTTTCTGATGTCGTTTAAAGCATTCTGTTGGTATTGGAGCCATACAAAATACCAAACATCTGGTATAAAAAAAAATTGCACCAACAGAATATCCCGGGGAAAAAGAGGCCTGATGGAGATAAATGTGATTTAGTAACGTAATAAAGCAGTGAATCATGCAAAATAAGCGTCATTACTTGGTTGAGAATAATGAGAAAACCAGAATATGGAGCATTCAGTGCTGGTTTGCCTACTTCATTCAACCTGGCTTAGGTAGGAACAGGAAATTCCAGCTCAATTCCTAACACCTTGTCTTGTAAAGCACTTTCCCTGGGAGGGAAACACATTTTTCTTAACATTAGAAAGTGGACACCTCTTGCAGGTGACCTCTTGGGGGTTTCACTAGGAAATGGGAGTGAGCTTTGCATCCTCCCTGCCCAGGCACGCTGGGTCACATCGTGGTGTGAATGAACAGACAGGGGCTCTTGACTTGCTCTTTGCTGAATTTACAAGAGCTAATACACGTATTAATTCAAGTATTTGAATAATCACTGCCTTGCCTTAGTAATCTCCTGAAAGAAACAAACCTAGAAATAAAGAAAACTGAAGCTATTTGTGAATTAATACCTTAAGTAAAAGGAGTTTAGATTAAAGAGGAAGCTTGGCCACCCTTGTAGCCGTGGCCAGGACACAGCAGCTATGTAAATAAACTGCTGAGAGCAGCTCCAAGCCATTCCAGTGGAGATATTTCCCCTTGCCATCCATTCGAGCCTCTCTGAAATCAGTTTCCAACTGTTCCGCCACCAAAGCTGCCCATTCAAAGAGCCAAACACGAAAATCCAACCAAAGCAGAAAGCACAATGTGCCTTTCTCGGGGAAAAAAAATCCCCAACCCAAACCAACCCCTTAGAGAAAGGATGCTTTATTTAGAGGGTTCAGGAAGTTGAAGCGTTGCCTTCTATCAGCTCCCGACCGCAGAGCGAGCGTCAGGAAGCGCTGGAAAATGAACTCCCTATTCCTGCAGGGAGCGAGTGCCAGCGCTGCAGCGCCAGGCTCGGGGATCAGCCGCGGCTCCCAGGCAGCGCCCTTCCCTGCCCGCTGCCTTGTCGGGGTGTTATCCTTGCCCAGCTCGCTTCTGGGGTCAGAGCCAGCCTGGCTGGAACCCCCGGGCTGAGCTGCCGCGCCTTGTCGGAATTTTCTCTTTTGCCAGCTGTCCTGAGACTTCAGAAACCTGAAAACACGGGGGGAGAAAAGTGAATTATCATCATAAAAGGGAAAAACACAAAGACTTCTGTAAAGGAAAGTGACTGTAATTAAAAGTGTTTTCAGTGCTGTCGTTAATACTGGCTGACCCAACGGCGGTGGTTACAGCATCAGCAATATGCAGCAGTTATTTAAAATAAATACATTTTAAACCATGTAATATATTTTACATCATGCAATATATTTTACACCATGCAATATATTTTATACCATGCGATATTTCACTTAAACTCAATGTTGCCATTTTTTTTTCCACTCCAAAATTGAGGAAGTTCTGCAAAAATTTCCATAGTGAAGTCTAAGAAAAACAACAGAGGTCAAAAAAAATGCAGCTGTATTTCCAAGCCACATAAAGCAGCAATTGTTAGCAGCTAACTAAAACAGTGAAAAATATCTGTAATTGCTGTATGGCTGCAGTTTAATTGCAGCCATGGAAAAGCATACCTGAGGAACACCTCCCTACCTTTCCTAATTTTATTGTGCAGAGCCTCAGGAAAGATGCTTCGAACCTGTGGAAGCTTTACACCTCAGGACTGTTTAAAAAGCCTGGTGCTTTTGATATTTTTTCTGATCAACAATTCTTTTTTTTCTTTCTGAAAAGCTTTTATAAAATAAATGCAGCTCTATTTTTTTTACCAGAATTGTCTCCTTTCACCAGTATATTGCCCATGTTCAGAGTGAAAAAAGAGGGCTGTGGACAGTTTTTTCTTTCTGGGGGCACATTAAAAATTATCAGAGGAGGGGAAAAAATTGTGACTAGTTTTGGTCAAGCAGCTGCCACCAGGCTTATCCTTCCTGGGCCACTCTGGCATTTCTAACCTTGGGATGGATGCATTTCTAACCAAAGAAACTGCTGGAGATAGCTCATAAATAGATATTAAATATTATATATATATATCTGCAGAGATTTTAAAGTGCTGGTTGAAAACAGATGGGTAACATAAAAGTGAAGCCTGCCCTGTGACTTTAGCTCTGTGTTCTCTGAACAAAATCTATAGACTTGCTGCAAAATTCTTACAACCCATTTCCAGAAAAACACCAATACACAACACACGACAATGCTAACAGCAAAGAGAGATCCAGAAAAAAAAAAAAAGAAAAGTAGGATTCAAATGAAAGGGAACACCCAGCAAATAAAGGAGGCAGCTTTTGTGTTTGTAACAAAGTTAAAGATAAATGGGCATAAACAGAGCACAAGGAGCCGTGCACGGTTTGTTTGTGTGTGGAATTAGCTGAATTTGTCTTGCATAAATCTCAGAGTAAATGAGCTGCACCAGGGAGCTCTTGGATGCTCTTTACTAGTAGTAAATCAGCTGCTTTTCATTATTTCCCACTGAAGCTGTTACTGGAAGTGTATTCAGCTAATTTTTAAACAAAGTACTTTCTGTACCCAAATGGCAAACAAATAACTGATTAAATGGAGAGATAGCATACCCAGAAGATTTGCATCTATCTAACAGCACCTCAAGTCATGTAATTATGCTTTGTAACACCACTGTGAAGGGCTTGAACTAAAATTTCCCAAAGATGGGATAGTAATTGGCCCAACATGAGGTTCCTAATTTAATTTTTATATCACACATGATCCCCCCCTAGGGGTGTCTCCAAAACAGGAGGAAGTTTAACTTTAGCCTTTTGCCCAGTATTTTGTGCTTATTGATATGAAAGCATTTTGTGCAGGGATTTTTTTCTCTTCCCCCCCGAATCTGTGAGCATGAAACCCAGGCCAGGAGCAGAGTGATGTCCCATGAGTCATCATTGCTTCACCTTCACGAACAAACTGACAATTCCCCTCCTGGCACTCACTCCTCCAGCCCAGCCCACCAGCTCCATAGCACAGGTCCTTGCTTCTGGACCTGCAGAGCCATGAAAATCCCCCATCCACAAGGGCCCCACTTGTGTGCTTGCTCCCAGGAGCACTGGGGGTGGGACAAGAGCTCCCAGCCTGCAGGAGGGTGATGGCAGGCAGGAGAGGCAAGCTGTGACTGCTCTGCAGCAAGCTTAGGCATCACACTTATGTGACAGCTGTTTGGGAGAGGGAAGCATTGCTAGTCATGGCTTGGATTAGAGACAGGAAAAAAGGCAAACAAGTATGACTTGGATTGGAAAATAATTTTGCTTGTGGCACTTATTTTACAACATTTATTGATGACGGTTCAAAAGCATTATTTCTAAAAGCTGCACATCCTCTCAGATGTGGCCAGTTAAGGTGGTAAATAAGCTCTGTGGTAATCTTGGTAATTAAACACCTTGAGCACTGCATTTGAGGAGTCAGCTTCCAGCTTCTGCCTCAAATTCCTCAAATCCATCCAAAACAACCTGGCCTCAAGCATGGGAGAAGAAGGAGAGAAAGAAATCTTGAACTCCCAGATGGAGAATATTCCTAATGTAGACAAAGTCTAAATAATTGCATTCCTCATGCTCAACTACATTTATTTGCTCCCTGCTCAACAGATGAGAATCCTACATACACAGACATACATAGGAAACCTCTTGCAAAACAGATTTTAAAAAAACCAAAAAAAAACTCCGTCGTCCTTTCCAGCTCCCACAAACTGCTCTGTCTCTGACCAGCCCAAAATTACACTGGCTGAGGTGTCCAGAAACAAGAACCCCCTCCAAATCCTGTTTGTCCTGGGGGGATGAGACAGATGATGTTTCCTCCAGCTTTTCCTCCAACTGCTTCTGCCAGGGAGCTCTCCTGGGCTGCAGCCAGCTAAGCCCTTGCAAGAGGGGAATGTCCTTTCCAGACTCCCTAACAGGACAGTCCCAGTGCTCAGCAGAAAAGTGGTGCAAGGGTTGTTAAAGGTTAACACTTTTCTCCTGTCAGGAGAAAAATAAGGAACAAACCAGACAGAACCACATGAACCTAAAGTTAGCCCAGAGCTCATGATAAACCCACCTCCCATTAAAAAACAAAACAAGCAAACAAACAGAAAACCCTCCACAACAACAAACCCTGCAACATTCAGTGCCCAAACGTTCTCCTGCAGTCTGCCACACCAGGATTGGCCTGTGGATGGTCTCCAGGGACTGATGCTTGTACATCTCTGATAATCTTGTACACCTCTGATAACAGAGCTCAGAGGTGCAGAGGGAAGCCACAGAGAGGAACCACTCAGAACAAACCAAAGGCAGGCCAGGCAGCACATCCACACGGCTCCAAAGAAGCTGCCAAAGCTTTTAGAACATCATGGGGAGAGCAGAGACACCTTATCCAGTTCCTGGGTTCCCTGGATTGTCTGGAGGATTTGTCACTGCACACATGCCTGGTTCCTGCCTCTCCTCAGGCACACAGCCCTGGCCACTGCTGGAGGAGAGGATTTGGAGTTGCCAGGTGTCCCCATTCTTGCATTCCTGTCACTACTGAAGAAAATGGCTAAACTTCAGCTTAAATTTTGGTCTTAGTACTTTTATCTTGTCTAGAAAGTCCAAGTTTATAAGGCAAGCTACAAGAAGTCGGGCATGCAGCTTGCAAAGTGAGGATCACCACCACCATCAGCTTACCTAAGGAAAAGCCAATTGAATTTAAACATACACAGCATATAGATATAGATATAGATATAGATATAGATATAGATATAGATATAGATATAGATAGATATAGGTAGTTGTATAGGTATAGATACATACACACATGGAGGGAAAGCCTCATTGCTACTAATGGACAGAGTTCTCCTTGGGATTTGTCCTCAGTCACAGCCTGGGAGGGAGCAGTCAGGCTCTGCAGTATTGTTGAACATTTTCACACAGGGGGATTCAGGCTGGTTTGTAACCTGCATGCCAAATTCCACTCTCCTTAATATCATGTCACCTTCTTGGTTTTCAGCTGGGTTGTCTCTTTGCTTAAAATTAAAATTGAGAAAATAAAATAGTAGAGCCTTCTCTGGGTGCCTATTCCAAGGGTTGGACCTGAGCAAACACTGGGGCATCTCATCATTTTCTGTAACAGCACGAGTGAGAACTGAAGTGATGCCAAGGGCTGTGGCTGCCAGCTCCTGAAGCAAAGCTGCAGCCTGGGGAGAGCCACCTCATGAATTCAGGATGTGTGTACCACATGGAGCTCTGCAGGCACAGCAATCCCAACCCCTACTCCCAGCAAACCTTCATATTTGAGTTGGGATTTAGCCAGAGCAAAGAATGAATGAATCTAATTTCTTGTTGTTTGAGAAGAGAGAGACACTGGTGATACCTGGCAGGTGGAGTGTGCCTGCCCTGCCTGCCCCTGGGTCCCAGGAAGCAGCTGCAGAGACAAGAGGTTTCGCTCAGATCGTTCTCAGTAATTACCGAGACTCTCCTGTTTACCCTGCTGGAAACGCTGGTACGTGGAGCGTGCACCTCTGCTTTACCTGCACTGGCAAAAACACACAATGGAGATCAAGAGATTAAAGGGAAAGCTTTTTCAGCATTCTGGCTAGCTGCTCTGGAAGCCCTAGGAATTTGGGAATGAGGATGTGCATAGACAGGTCTGGAGTGTTTTGAGCAGCTGTTGGCTTTGCCAGATCCCCTCCTTCTTTCAGCTTCCTTCTTCCACCAAGCCAAGAGTGAGGACAGGACACTGTCAGCCTCCCTTAAAGAGAGGTGATGAAACTAAAAACAGTGTGGTTAGCCCAGCACAGAACAGCCCCTCAACAAGCACGGCTCTTGAAAGCCAGTGCTGCAAATGGGGGATTGAGGGAATTTCTGACTTGAGGCAGGAGGGTCCCTTCCCTCACCCACCAGCAGGTTCCCCTCAAAGCTGTGAGCTGACACCTCGCTGTCAGCATCATTTCACCCTGTGAGCAGTGCCTGCATCAGCCTTGCCACACACAGTCGTTCACAGACCTGCTGTACCTCCAGTTGTCCCCAGGGGATCACAGAGCCCCAGGTTTAGGGGCAGCACAGGTTTACAGGTCCCAGTATGTGCCCAGCAGCAGCTGGGTCTAGTGGAAGTATTTAGGATTTACGTAGAATTGTAGGATAATTTAAGTTGGAAGGGATTTTAAAGCCCATCCAGTCCCACCCCTGCCATGGCAGGGACACTGCCACCATCCCAGGAGCTCCCAGCCCCATCCAGCCTGGCCTGGGGCACTGCCAGGGATCCAGGGGCAGCCACAGCTGCTCTGGGCACCCTGTGCCAGGGCCTGCCCACCCTCACAGGGAACAATTTCTTTCATGCCTGCATTCGAGGTGGAGGTTTCCTCCTGATTTTTCACATGCCTGTTTTGTGCTGCTGAGGCAGAGCTGCTGTGCTCACCCTGCCTGCTGTGGGGCCAACACTAATGCACATCAAGGAGACACAGGTAGATTTACACAGGCTCTTTTATTCAAAACCAAAAATGCAGTCAAGCAAACAAGCAAGACTCCAGCCCTTCTTCCCCTGCCTGTACACAGGTGGGGGAAGGAAAGGGGAGCACAGGAACTGCTTTTGTAACAGGGAATTCTTACAAGATGATTTCTGATGCTCGAAAACTAGCTTACTCTTACAAGGTGTTCTGCCCCCCAGTATTACTGAAATCCCTGTATACTCACAAAGAAAACACTATTTTCTAGCTGCAGCCCAAACTGGGTAGAAGTCACAGGAGTACAGATGAGGACGTGGCCTCTCCTGTACCACTGCAATGTTTGCCTCTTCCAGACTGTTCATTTTTCCTACACTTTCTTACTGTATTTTCCATGGTCTCATCACTTGCCTGTTTTCCATCCTCTGTGACCACTGCAGTTTTCCTTCTGCACTCTCTGCTCCTGGGCTTGCTCCTGCACAGCAAAACCAGCAGCCAGGCTGTGGCAGATCAAAAGGTCTGAGCTGTCAGTGTTCAAACCAGCAGATAAAAGCAGTTTGCCTGTGCTCTGCTCACTGCTCAGGCAAGGAGAGGCTGTTTTCCCACACAGCACCTCATTGCAAGAGCCCCTGACAACATCTACAACCCAGCAGGGAAACCTGAGCCCTCTTACACCAGCTTCACTCTCTTTTGCCCTTCTCTAGTAAACCCCAGTTTGGACACTCCAGTGCAATAAAAATTGCTGAAGAAAAGAAGCCTTCAAGCATAAATCCAGCACAAAGCCTACAGAAGCACCTTAAGCTCTTAAAACCAAGGGTTTTTTACTTGCAGGTGTCAAATTCCCAAGGACAAATATTCATCTCACTTTAATTTTCTGAGCTGTAATTTATCTACTGAAAACAGAGTGGGTTAATCCCCATGTATTTCAGCTCTTCAAATAAATTGTTTTCCTCCTCCTTTTCTACGAGGACAACCAATACCAAGGATTTCAGGTTCTGTTTTTTCACCCATGGTAAAAAACAAAACCTCAGATCTGAAGGCCATGAAGCTTTAAGGAAAGGTGTTTGGTTTCAGACATTCCATCTAAGGCAACTCTTAAAAGCTTTCTGAGGGAGAACACCCAACACCAGTATTTTCCTTCCTTTGACACAGATAATCCCATGCAACCACAAATAAATATTTATTTTTCCCTCTTTTCAAGAGAGATGCCTCACACAAGACTGCCTTACAGAAACTGGGGGAAGGAGGGGGTTTAAGCACATTCTCCCAAGTTGACACTACCTTGGTGACCCCAGGACTCAAGCCCCTTGCTGCTCCTGGCAAAACCAGCAGTTTACAATAACTCTTCCTTCCTTGAGGCCAAACTGGGCTGGGTTTTAGGGCTTGACCATCTCAGAAGAAAAATAAATTTTTATGTTTCTCTGGTCACTGAGCAAAATACTAAGGAGGTGTAGATTAAAAAAATAACCATACTTTCAACAGAAATAAACCTTAACCATCACACTCATCAAATATTTGTAACCACCCACCTCCAATGCCCCTCCACTTAGGGGTTGCTGCAAAAACGTTCTGAGGGAGAGGACAAAAAAAAATAAAAAGAGTTATCAGCAGGAATTCTGTTAATTGTCACCAAAAGGCTTTCACTAGCTCATTTCCTGAGCCCTGGGTCCAGCTGGAAGCACTCTGCCTTGGGCAGGCAATCGCCGGCGCTGCGCTGGCTGCCAGACAAACGCAGGAAACTGCAGCCTGTCATAAATCTGTCAGTCAAGGGCCAGTGGGCAGCACCAGGGCTGGGCTCCTCTTCCCCCCAGTTATCACTTGGCAGGCACACAGAAATGGAGCTGGGAGATAAATGGCTTTTTTCAGTGCACAAAGGCAGCCTAGAACCACAGAATGGCCTGGGTTGGGAGGGACCTTAGAGATCATCAAATTCCAGCCCCTGCCATGGTCAGGGACACCTTCCACTGTCCCAGGCTGCTCAGAGCCCCATCCAGCCTGGGACACTGCCAGGGATCCAGGGGCAGCCACAGCTCCCCTATGCCAGGGCCTCCCCACCTTCACAGGGAATAATTCCTTCCATAGATCTGGCCCAAATTCCTCCTCTTTCCATTTGTACCCAGTGCTCCTTGTCCTGTCATTCCAGCTCCTGCTGCAGGGTCCCTCCCCATCTTCCTTGTGGGCCATTTGAGATCCTGGAAGGTGCTCTGACACAACCTTCTCTTCTCCAGGCTGAACAGCCCCAGCTTCTGGCAGACCCAGAGCTGGAGCAGTGGAAGAGGAGATGATCCCATGGAGAGTGGGCTAGAGGGAGCTCAGGAGTCCTGCCCACAGTCCTGCTCTGCCACTGGCCTGCAGGGTGAGCTTAAAACATTTCTCCTTTAAAAAACAACAATCAACCAACAAAAACCCCCAAAACCAAACCAACAGAAAGTGCAAATCCTAGCAAAACCAAGACCAACCCTCTCCCTTTAAGTGATTTCAGTGCATGAGCTAAAGATAATGATGTCAAGCAGTATTAAGCTAATTTATTTAATATAAGCTGATCATGGCTGTTTTGACATGTCCATGCATATCTGAGACATAGGAAAGTAGGTAGAAACAAACAAAGAAAACATTTGTGAGCTTCAATAACAGAAGAACTGCCCTGAGATTCCTTTCTCCAAGCAGCTGGTCCTGAAAAATATCAACATTTTCCCAGTGGCTTGGTGGCAATTAGAGATCAACAGAGGTAAAGCCAGTCCTGAAGTCAGCAGGGCAAGCCTGGGGTCAGAAGGGAGATGGAGACACCAAGAGGCAGATGGCAGGAGCTACAGAGGAATGTGGGGGAAGCAGAGAGGCCTGGAGCCCCCCTGGGATGTGGGCAAGGGGAGTCGGGGCCAGGGGGGGACAGCGAGGGGTGAGGAAAGCCCTTGGATGTGACAGAGTCCTTAAAGAAAATGTTGTGGCTGCCAGAGGTTGCTAGGCAGGGACTGGGTGGCTGCCCAACAACAGGCACACAAACAAATAAATAATAATAACTAAATGCTGCTGCTGAAATGCTTTGCTGGTTCCTGCCAAGGGCACCTCGGGCAAAGGCAGGTGCCAGCAGCACAGGCAGGAGGGAGCCCAGCTCTGCTGGCTCCTGGTCCAGCAGCCAGCCAGGAGGTCGAGGAGCCACTCTCACCCTGCTGTCAAAAGAAAACAGACAAAGCTGTTACCCTGGCAACTTCCAGAGCAGGGGCTGTTGCGAGAACAGACATTGTGTATTCAAATAAAAGCATCCAGGAACAACAGCCTGGGAAAAAAGAAAAAAAAAAAAATATAGCCAGACTAATATTTGCAGAAATGAGTGCCTGAAGTAAGGCTTCTAGATCCAGTGCTAGGACTTTAAATAGATAATTTAGTTTGCAGTCGTTCTAAAGGACTGCAAGAAAAGAGCTTGAACTTTGCCTAAAGACTTAGCTAGTTTATCAAATGCCTTGTTACTGCACCAAAACCTGCTGTTGAGACCTGGCTGTGAAAACACAGCCTCACAAAAACCTCTTCTGTCTTTCATAAAAGCAGCTACAAAGCTCAGCTCAAGGCTTTTTGCATTATTTCATGCATAATTTCATTTCAGGCTCATGGCATCTCTACAAACTAAATGAGTTTGGTTTCCTCTGTGCCCCAGGTTTAACACAATTTACAGCTCCCTCACTTTCCCTCTCTTAAACTCACTCCCTTTCCACCCCTCTTTTTTTCCCCCTATTATACTGATAAGCCTCCATAAAAACCCTGGAGCACCTCACCATGAGTCATGCACATACTTACCAGGCCCTTGGAGCAAGTCTCAACCCACTCTAAAATCTGACAAATTGGTTGTCTTTAATGCTCATATATTAAATATTTAGGGATTACTTTCAATCCCCTATCAAAGATCTGGTTTCATCACTGGTAAGTCATATAATTCCTGTAAGCCATGAAAGCAGAGTCCCAGCTGCCTCTCTGTAGAGCCTCAATCTTTGCTTTCACAACACTTTCCCTGAGCTGTGGTTTTCTGGGCAGCACTTAACTTCACCTATGAAGGGAAAATTGGAATAAACTAAAAAAAAAAAAAAGATAGAGGCAGAAACTGAATCCCACTCATAATTCTGGGCAACCCCTTGGAAAGGAAGCTGTAAACATTGTCAAGTCAAGAGTGAACATAAACACTACTTTTACTGTAACTATTGTAGAAACTCCTTTATTTTAAAGTGATACCAATGCTTTCTTCCCATCTTCTTGTTGCTCCTTTGCAACTGAGGCAGCCCAGCCTCAAGTGCTTTGCTGAGGATGTGGATTTTTATTCTGCTCAAGTGCTTTTAGCAATAGCAGGAGCAGCTCGCCCAGACAGCTCCAAGGGATGCAGGAAACAAGTGGCCTTTTTACAAATCAGGCTTCCAGGGACTGACTTGCACCTCGGTGCTGTGAGGAAACAAAGCTTGTGCAACTGCAGCCTGTCCCCTCCAAGAGCCCAGTCCTCTCCCCAGCCAGAGGTGCCTGATCCCATTATCAGCCAGTTTAGAGCATTTGGAGAGAAAGGGATCTTATGGATGCCTTGAAAATTATGTTATTTCAAGATTTTTTTGAGAACTTGGAGATGGCTAAAGGACAGAAATCCAAAACCATGTCCCCACTGAGGGAGGGAAGAGTCAAAAAGCAGCTCTGCTCAGCTCCTGGCTGCCCTTCCCCGTGGAAAATATAGCAGGGGATGAAGCTGAGGTCATAAAGCCAGAAGAAAGGGAACTGCAGAAAAACCTGAAGGAAACCAGACTCCATCAGCTGCATCACTCAGACAGCAATTTGTTTAGCCAATTGCCAAAGTAAAACAAACACCGAAAGAAAAACATCTGGGAGGAGAAATTGGTGCGAGGGTTCTGGCTGTGAGTGTCCTTCCTTTCCCCCATCAGTCAGCAGCCTCTCAGCTTCTGCCACGGAAAGGCACGGGGGGTCTTATTTGCTTTTTGGAGAGAGCTGTAGGGCTGGCTTTACAAAACAAGCAGAGGTGAGGGAGGCAGAGCAGCTCGGTTTGCCGGGTTTGCAGGGCTCTGGGAGCGCCCGAACCAGCGCTGCATCTCCTCTGCAGCTTCCCCATCTCTGCATCTCCTCTGCAGCTTCCCCAGCGCTGCATCTCCTCTGCAGCTTCCCCATCTCTGCATCTCCTCTGCAGCTTCCCCATCCCTGCCAGGCACGGCTCAGTTCGCTCTCCTCAGGAGAGCATCCACCGCTGAGCACGTGGAAATGGGATTTTCCCCCCTTCTTTCCACAGCCAGAAAGCATCCCATGCCAAGCCAGAGCAGCAGCAGCATGTGTGTGAGTGCAGCGCCGGGCTCAGCAGAGCTGAGAGCCACACCGGGGCTGGTGCCAGGGGGAGGGAGCTCTGCCCGGACTGTCAGCCGGGCGAACTGAGTGAAACACGAGCGATTTCAGGGTTTTTACAGCAACTGGCTGGCGAGCCTGCTGTGGGCAGGCAGCTGGGAGCAGCAGCAGGCACCCCCAGGTCCTGTCAGCCTGGCCATCACAAACCTTGTGCTCCCCGTGTGGCACACATCCCACCCCTTTGGAAAAACCAGGCTGCGACTTGGCACGCCAGCCTCCGTCCTGCCCCGGGGCTTCTGCAAACCTCAGCCCGGCTCAGACTCCTCCATTTCCCCCCAAAAAAGGGCAGAAGGAGAAAAAAAAAAAAAACAAAAAAACAGAACAACAACACAGACTTTGCCAGAGGCTTCAGCCAACAGCTCCTTTTGCCGTGCAGGACAGCTCAGAGTGGGACCAGCTGAGAGGGTTTCTAAAATCCCCTTTGAAGTGACAGCCCAGTTTGGCTTTAATAGCTGCAGAGAGATGCAGTTTTAATGAGGTTATAGAGGTTTGCAGGTCTCACAATGAATTTAACAGGTGTAAAGGCAAAAGCCCTGCTTTATGAGCAGCTCTAGCATCTTCTCCCACCTCCCTTCCAGAGCACTGTGTTACAAACAAAACCTTCCTGCAACGAGCATCTTTATTCTGGCCAATCTAGTGATCTTTCCCTTAAAGAAATTATTAAATAACTATTAACTTTGAAAAGGCCAAAATTTAACATTATTTCAAAGTTTATGAAAAGATGATCTTTCATAATGGGGGAAAAGAAACAGGACATTTTGAATGTAACCCATTTTCCTCATTTACAAAGAAGCTGAAATGGAAGACAAAAAGATGGCACTTTAGAAAGTGAAATCATTGAAGTAAATTCTTTCTTCTCACTTTTTAGCTCTCCCTAGGGAAAAAACCCAACAAACAGCCAAGATGAAATAGTGAGGGCTTGTCTGAGCAGGAAAGCCTTATCTGCTAGATATGTAGCTGTAACTCTGTCAGTGCCTGAGCCCTTTTAGTACAATCTTTTCCAGCACAGTTTAATCAGTTTGCAGTGTTATAAACCAAGCTTTAAAGAGGAAAAGAAAGCCATAATTTGGGAGGAAAAGAAAAGCTTGTAGCCAAACAACAGTGTTCACATGGGCAGTTAAAACAAAATTTAACCTTGGTATAAAAATCATCCCTTGACTTTCATGTTTAGAACTTTCCCACGCAGACAATTTCTCAGAGGAAACATAAGGGTTTGGGAGGGAAGTGGGGTGGGAAGTGAAAATGCTTTCCCACTACTAAGCAGAATGAGAAATAGAAGCAAGTAAAGACAAGGTTTACGGAGCAGCTTTCCCTCAGATGTTTTTCCTTTGTCCTTTCTACACTTTCTCCCATTTGTCTTAAAATAAGAGAAAAAGAAATAAAACCTGAGGCAGCCACTTAAAGATAAAACACCAGCATGATTAAAATTAATAAAATAGGGGGTGGGGGTGCATTATTATTTTGAAGAAAAGGCATGAAAAGAAACCCAACCCTTTTTCTGACACTTATCCCAGATACCAAAACCTCGACTTTCTAATTAATTCACATTTGGCAATGCAGGAGTGCCATGGCTGTGACACACAGGTTGTAACACACAGGCTCCTTTCTTCCACCCTGTTCATTTCTGTCTTTCCCAAGTCCCAGTTTCCAGGATTCTGCCTTCCAGAAACAGGCAAAGTGGTTATTGCAACGGTCCAAGCAAAAATATCTCCCACATTTTGCATGAGTCTCAGTGCACCAACAGCCAATTTGCAGGCATATCTCCATGGGTTTCTAGGCAACTCCAACACAGGAGGCTTTTCCTGGAATTTAATGGAAGTCAAAGGTGGGAAACTCATACTGGACAATTCAGCAGAACACGTGCTGCTGGCAGGCTTCCTGTGATGTCCACACAAACTGTCCTGAAACTGCCTGGCAAATTATCAACACATGGATTCCAGGGCTGCCAGCACTGCCAGCTTCAGACAGTGCACAAATAATGAATCAGGCCACCAGAACACCATTCTGAAGGCAACTTCTGCTTGCTGAGTTGTCTGGGGCTACTGGGAAAAGATTTGGGTTTCCTTTGCAGCATAGAAAGGGGCTGGAATATCAAAGACATTTGAAAGGAAGTTAAAATTGCCAAGCAATTACATGATTCCAGGTGATTTAATTTAGGGGATTTAATAGATACAAAAAAACAACCTCAGAAAAAAACCAAAAACTTTACATTTGTGTTACAGGCTGTAAAGCTGAGCCATTCTAGGCTGTTTGGGATGTTGCAGGAGACCCTAAACCCTGCCAAGCAGGCTTGCTAAACATGGACAGAGAAATATTGGATGTTTGTTCCCCATTTCCTCTAAGGAGTGACAGGAGAGTGCCTTAGGCAGGGGCAGCACAGGGGAACTAGACAGCCACAGTTTCCATTTTACACTGTCACCCCAAAAAAAGAAGATAGTGTATCCCTCAGCTGTGTCCTTTGGTGTTTCAGATAAGGGTTAAGGGGAGTTTCTTCCCCTGGTATCAGAATCACATTTGTATAATTGCAGCACACACTTGTAGGAAAAAGTGTTTAAAGCCAGAAGTGAAGCATGACAAGTAAGTTATTTTTGTCTTTACAAGGGCTTACAGGTGGCCCAAAAAGATCCTGTTTGATTCAGTTGCCCACCTTAATCTCTGCACCCTGGTCATGAAATCACATGAGAATGAAGTTGTGCCATACAACTTTTGATATTTCTTGGTTCTGTCTGGGAAAGATTAACTACATTTGTTCCCAAGTTTCCCTGCATTTAGACAGAGGGTGACATTTGAGATAGTTTCAGAGAATCATAAAATGGCCTGGGTCAGAAGAGACCTAAAGATCATCCAGTTCCAGCCCTGCCATGGCAGGGACACTGCCACCATCCCAGGTGCTCCCAGCCCCATCCAGCCTGGGGCACTGCCAGGGATCCAGGGGCAGCCACAGCTGCTCTGGGCACCCTGTGCCAGGGCCTGCCACCCTCACAATTAGGGAACAATTTCTCCCTAATATCCCATCTAAACCCACCCCCTTGCAGCTTGAAGCCATTCCCCAGTCCTGTTACAACGTGCTCTTGTATGAAGTCTCTCTCCCACTCTCATTTTTATTTTTATCAAAAGGCATTTACCCAACAGACTGCCACATGCCTCTGCTGCAATTTAGCAAGAACAATTCATTATGAGCTCTAATTATACAACAGTGAGGATTACAGGGACGCTTCAGAGACATTTTTAAAATCTAATTATTTTAAGCCCTTGCACATTCATGTGAGGTTTCAGTAAGTTTATACCCAGAACATCACAACAGCAAGCAGTGTGAAAATATTCTGCCTCACCTGACACTACAGAGTAAATACACGATGTCTGCTGCTGCCAAAGCCAGGACAAATGTTACTAAGGAGGGACAGGGCCCAAACAGCTGAAACACTCACTGACATTCCCCACCTGAAGCAAAGGTGTGCCCAGAGGCTTTGGATCCCTGAACTGGGCAGATGATGTTCTGCCAGGGGTGCTTTGTACTGTCAGTTCACAGCAACCCAGGGATCTCAGAGTACTCTCATCATTTCAGAGCCTGCTGATGATTCATGCATGGTTACATGGCAATATTTACTCAGCTCTCAGCAGGCAAATTCAGGGGAGGGATTAGTCAGCTCTCAAGCACCCATTCCCTTGCATAAGAATGATATTCTCTAAATGAAAGTCCTCATCTCCAACTTGAACTTCCACCCCACCACCTATTCCCTCTTTTCATAAGGGGTGAGTGAGGACTTGTCATTGTTTTCAGGGATTGCAGGAGAAAGGAACACAGGAGACTTTGACAGTGAAAAATGGAGAGCTGAGTGTAGCAACCTGTTTCTCAGCACAGCTGAGCATAATCAAAGAAACACAAACTTTTGATTTGTTCAGAGCCAATCATGGTTGCAAGGGAAACAGACTTTGCTGGATTTAGACTCATCTCTGGCTAAAAGTGCAATGACATCAAGCACTGCACACCTAGCAGTAGGGCAAGTGTATTTTCCAGAGTATAGGAACACACTGCAGGCTCTAGCAAGCTGTTGTCTTTTGGCAGGTACCACACAATTTATGTCTTTATGTAAAATTTGCATCATCACTTCTTGCTCTATCCATGAGCAAGCAGGGAGCCAAACCAAAGCACACTCCACTTGTGGCTAAAATGGAAGGGATCTGCACAATGGAGCATGGCAGAAAGATTGGCAACTACTGCAAACACAGCCATAAACAGAAGGAAGAAAATACTTGTTAAAACCAGCAGAACAAAACCTGATTCTTTGGCAAACACTGAGTTTGTAGGGCCATTGTGGTCTTCAAGCCATGCTGCAGTCAGAGCTGTACCAAGAAGGGAGCACTCCCTGCCCTGTGTTTGTAGCACAAAGCTGGCTCAGGGTGCTCTGGAACCCAGCTGCCTTCAGTCTCCTGTTGCTCCCATCTCTTTCTGTCGGGATAAAAGCCCACTCAGAGGTGAAATGCTACACCAGGGGGGCCCCCAACATCTGGCAGGGCCAGGTGAGCAGGGCAGTAACCTGACCCACTGGGCTTGTGTGGGGTGGTGGCAGCACAGGGGAAGGTGAGTCTGGCACTGCCACAGGGACAAAGGCAGCCTGAAACTCACTGCCCTTTGCTCTGTAGCATCGAGGGCTGCAATTCCATTTGCTAAGTTTGGTGCTGCTTCTTCAAGAGAAGATAAAAGCAGAAAGAAGGGCTCTCATGTACCTGTGAGTGGCTTCCAGCTTCTAGGACAGCAGTGTACACAAGATGCTTGGTCCATCCTACTTAGGACAGCTTTATCTAAAAGCATACAAGAAGCAAAGTAACATTTCCTAGCCCAAATGGTACAAGTGGGAAAGCATGGATGATATTTTGGAGCCTGAGGTATTTAGGTTTGCAATCAGGTGTCCCAGCAAGCATCATTTGGAGAGAGACTATTTTACAAGAGGATGTGGGGGTGTGACAGGACAAGGAGTAATGGTTTCAAACTGACACAAAGAGGCTGAGATTGGAGATTAGGAAGAAATTCTCCCCTGTGAGGGTGGGCAGCCCTGGCACAGGGTGCCCAGAGCAGCTGTGGCTGCCCCTGGATCCCTGGCAGTGCCCCAGGCCAGGCTGGAGGGAGCTTGGAGCAATCTGGGATAGTGGAAGGTGTCCCTGCCGTGGCAAGGCTGGACCTGGATGGGATTTAAGGTCCCTTTCAACTCAGGCCATTCTGTCATCTGTCAAAACCCCCAGATGGACAATACAGCCCTAACACAACTGTAATTAGCACTCTTGCAAGCACAGACCATGTAGAAATATTTTTTTAAAATAACTTTCTTCTCCAGAGATAGAAGCCACTGCCAGTTGCTCATTTTTTAAAGGGGAGGTTGAACTCCAGCCTGCTTCCCATGGTCCTTCCTGCACTAGCACAAACTGGCAAATGTCTCCAGTGACATGCCATAAAAAGCTTGCACACTGTATTCCCAACCCTGAACACACGATTGACACAAGTTCCTTTTACACAGATCTGAACTACAGCAGCCAGATGCAGACCAGGGGAAGGCTGACACTGGGAGAGCTCAGGAATTCATCTTCCCTCAGCCAATGGGGAAGGCAACCCAAAATCTGACAAGGGATCAGATCACAGACAGTGGCTGTGAGAATTCTATTCCCCTGTGAAAGAGGCTCTGTCAAAGACACTGAAGACACTTCACCTTTTCATTCACAGCCATTCATACTCAGTCTCTCAGCCATTAACCACAAGTACTCTACAGAACACACTTCATCAAAAAAAAGTTTATTAGCAAAAACTTTTATTGTACTTTTGCTTACAAAGCCATAACTCCAACCCAACAACCTGAAAGGCTTTGCTTTCTGAAGACCATTTCCATTCCATTTTTAAAAAGTTCTTGAACCAACAATTTTTATCTGTAAAAGCCCTGACCCTCCCACCCCTCAGATGAAAACCAGGACTGGCACTCTCAGCTCAGTGTCTGTGGACTCAGTGTGTACATCCTCCATCATTCTGAACTCCTGAGGAATCCTCATATAAATAAAGATATTCATGAACCAAAATTAATGATGTTATCAGCTTATCATAAATTACTTGAACTTTTAAAAATTTTTTTAGACAGTCATCACTGATTTTGAAACAGTATCCAATACTTCTGGGCAAAGACCTTAAGCTGACTAACATTTTTGATTACTTGATTTACTCCATGGCAGCAGAGGTTTTCTTCATCCTAAAGCATGACTGGAAAACACTTCAGGACAGCTCCTATTTGCACACAGCTGGTTTAACGTGATATGCAGATTTCATACTTCATAGCAAAAATAGGACTAGAAAAATGTAAAAACCAAACCACAGCTATACAACTGTATTGAAACAGTAGCAAGAGCAGTTCCAGCATTTAATATTTTTACAGTTTGGCCAAGTTCTGTCCCAATAAACAGCACCACTCCTCACTGCCGGCCTGCTTTTCCATTTTCTGTTGTTTCCATCCTGAAAGGCAAGACAACAATTGGTAAGGCTTGTCACTGGAAGAACAATCAACAATTAAAAAACCCCTCAGATTTAAATGCTTTCATAAATATTTTTTACTTCACTAACTGTCCTGTCTCTCCCCACCCCAAAACATGCAATCTTATCTCCTCTTAATACTTCATGTAGCAGTCAGTACATAAAGGAAAGGTTCCTGCAGAGATACTTTTCAGCTGTGAAAAATCATCCATTATCAACCTCACCAAACTACAAAATATTCCTGAGACTGAAGAATATTCATGTGACTAGAGAATCCATTTTGAAAACTTGAGCTTTGGCCATTTGTTCCAAGGACTTCATTTTCACCCCTCTTACACTGATCCTTGTCTACCATCATCTGCTTCCTTCAGAGGAGGCTGCTTTGGTTTTTCATAGAACATGGATCTGGCAACTTCATTACAGCACAGCCTAAGAGTCAACCATTTCATCACAGCAATATTTCTGTATCAGCCATTCCTCTGGAATATAAAGCAAGCAGAAAATCTCAGCTACTGTTTAACCCCCTGAAGTTTAATGAGTTTTGCTGCAGGGGCAATCCCTGGGGCCCAGCTCTCAGCACAAATGCAAACAGAAAATCAAACACTTCTGTGGTTCTCAGTCAATGCTGAGAAGCTAAGGAATGTATTTAGATATTTGAATCATCAAAAGAGTAGTATCTAATGCTGTAAACTCCACACTGACTACTGCCAAGATATGCATTTCCTGATACAAACCCATTTTCTTCTTTCAGGTGTTGATACAGCTCAGCTTTGTTGTTGACAGAGTTCAACCGACCAATAAACTCCTGGTGTTTCCTAGAGTTGGCAGTATTAATTCTGTTGCTCCATAAAGACAGCAAGGACATTGGCCCTAAAATTGTAAGTAAAAAGAATCTAAGTGATGAAATTTTTGAATTAACATTACAGCATTATAACATCTTAGAAGAATTACAGATTATGGTAATACAACACTTAAAACCCACTAATATTAAACAAACTTAGAATAGAGGCTAAATAAATAGCAAATATGCAAAGTGATAATGGCTGAGGAGTTGCTGCATGTGAGATGGACTCTGCTTTAAATGCAGAATCTCAGCATCAGCTCAGCCACTGTGATAGAAAATAATTCACACCAAGGAAGAGGAGTCAGTGAGAACTGCCCACTCTGACAACTGCACTGCTTAGGCAAGTTGATTGTTTATTAGCAGGGAACAGTGATTTCTGATACCTGTCCTCCAACAGCATTGCTCACATAGAATCAGAGCTGTTGTAGCTCAAACAGCACCAGCAGGAACTTGGCCAACCCCCTGTCACAACAAGAGTCAACCAGCAGACCCACAGAGTGCTGTGGTATCTCCCTTTTTTCACTGACCTGGTGAGGTTAATGTGTTTTCCAAGAATTTCTCAGCATTTAGCATTTAATTAAACATAATCTTCACTGACTTAGCCTTAACTCCAAAATTATTCACCTCATTACTTTAGAAAACACAGACTGATGCAACAGCATCTACCTTTAAAAGAAATAACCTGTTGCAATTGTTCTGTTTACCTTTTGCCTTTTCAACTGTGGGCATTTCATCCATAGCAATGAGAGGCTTTTTGTTGGGGGGCTCAGGAGAATCAGGGGAGTCTTTGATAACTTCAGCTTCTGCCAGGTCTTCTTTCTCCCGATCCAAAAGACCTTTTAACCTTTTAGAGAGGGAAGGGGAAGGGTGAGGAACAATATGCTTGAGTGGGACGTAATTCTTGATAGCTTTCTGTACTCCTCAAAATTATACAGGACCCATACCCTAAGAAAATTTCTTCTGACCCACTGGAGTGGGTGACAAACAGGGAATTCTAGCCAAACAATCCTCTGTATAAAGCATTACAGAAGGGAAAGGTTCTTATAACAGTTTCCCTTCAGTTGTGGAGACAATTATGTCTGAATTTTGAAGGAAAGAATAAATAAAAATAAATGCATAGAGAAATACCCTATGATTTCCTAATATCTTTTCGAGGTGAATTCAGACCCATTCACACCAAATCTCTTTTATCTCAATCCCCATTTCTGTTCCATGTGTGAAAGCAAAGTTGTAGGAATGATCATCCAGAGGAAGGCATGGAATGTCACCAGCATGGATGAAAAAGCCCTCCTATCCTGAATGATCCCAGCATGCACAATCACATGCAAATTCAGCTTATTACCATGAGCTTTTTGGATCTCTGTAGAATGTAGTTTGAAAGAAGGAATACAGAACAGACTGACAGGTGCTTGCCCTTACACAAGCTACAATAACATGAATTACAGACAGGAGGTAAATGGACATTAATCCTGATGTTCAGCTGAAAAGCCAAATCAGGCTGGGTTGTTTAATCAACCTGAGCACTGAACAATCTACAGCTTAAAAGAAAACAGGTTTTCAGCCATGCCTTGTATTTCCATAAGGCACTTTAACATCTAATAGGTGGTGTGGTTATGAGAGAGTCCAACAGCAGAACTCCTCGAGCTAAAGCACCCAGCTCAGTGTCACCAAGTAAAAACAAGTTACACTGCAGCCTGATCTCACTTTAAAAGACTTACCTCTCTGATTCCTGCCACGGTTTATCTGACTCATAGTCTTTGCCCAGCTTCTCTGCCTTGTCCTCCTTGTCCTCCCTCTTCCTGCCCCGTTTCTTGCGCTCCTCCTCCTCGGGGGGTTTGCTCCTGCAGGCCAGCAGGCACTCCAGCACCCGCTGGTGTCTGTCCGAGTTGCTGATGTGCGCTCGCACCAGGGTCTCCAGCTCGTTCCACATGATGCGGTACTGCTCGTCCCTGGGGGCCAGGAGAGACCATCAGCAACAGTGCCACAGAGCCCCCTGAGGGCCTGACAACAGCCCCACACCTACAACACCTCACACATCCACTAGCTGGAGTCAGGCTTTCCTAGGCCTGCTGGTTCTGAGTTCAGTTTCTTGGTGATGTTTTGGTTTAGGAAGGCCTGGTTCTCACAAGGTTTGACATAAACATTGCAGTGTTTTTGTAATGTTTGGGATTCTTTTCTCCAGGATGGACTTTCTCTGTGTCTTTTGGCTTTGGCCAGTGTAGGTGCAGAGTTCTGTCACTCTCCCTACCAATGACAGTGGCCTGTTCAAAACGGTATAAAAAGGAGTCAATTGTTTGAATAGAGATTGGAGTCAGATTGTTCTGAACAAAGAATTGTATTGTTTGGATGTCACTGTGATGTAGAGAGGGAACACAGCAACACACAGAGCAGGTGCTCAGGTAGAGAAGAAAAGAACTCTCCAGTTTATTGTTGACCTCATATCTATAAGTGTCTGGACAGTGCTCAGAGATTGGACAGAGAAGTTCCCACCTCTCCATCTCCACTGGTCACTTGAGAAGTCCATCAGGTGAGATCTTTTACCAAGGAATGCAAACATGATCCTTGTTTATCTCACAGTTCATGAGCACTGACTCCATTACACCCAAACAAATCAGAAGGCTGATTTTCAAAGACAACATTTGTTACCTGCCACAACAATTCTCTGCCCTCCTTACTGGAGATTTCTCCATCTGGGATTGTTACTCCATGCTTGAAACCACATTAACATTTCTCAGTTAACAGCCAGGGTCAAGTTTAAATTGAAATGGATTATGTCCATTGAAATCATATTGTTCCACAAGATCTCACTGCCAAAAGGCACTTGTGAAATCTCTCAGGTGCTTGCTAACAATGCAGTGTCAGAGAGGCACTCATGTACTGACATGCAAATTAATTACTGTATTACTTAAAAAAATAAGAAAGAATTGCACCACACTATTGTCAGTAACTCCCAGCCATGTAGGCAAATCAGGAGCTGAAATTCTTTTCAATCAATTCTTGGAAATACAAGAGTACATCCCAGTGATTGAGGGATCAGAATATTCTATGCTGATTTTAAAGAAGTACCCCAGATTTTAAATAACTGTCCCAAAAGGATTGTAATATATCCAATTTTAATGCACTGTTCATTTATAATATATTTATGTTTTCCTTTTTATTAATTTGAAATTATTACACTTTATCTGTCCAATTTGTATCAATTTCTTACATTTGCTGATAGCTACCTTTGATTTCATCTTTTTTAACATATTCAGTTTTTAGGTAATACAATTATAGAGGTTCTTCCCCTGGCATAGAGCAGTATCAGTACAGTTACAGCCCCCAAATGATGCAGGTGAAGCACTCACACCTTTGGGTTGTGGAATACAGCATTTACTTTACCACATGTTACTTTTAGCTATATTTTAAAAATTAGGTATGAAAACATTGTCAACAGAGTATTTCTGCAAATAGGCCAGCCCCCCCAAAGAGAGATATGCATGTAACCTTTTGGGGCCCTTTCCTCTGGTACCAACTGTTGAAATGGGCAGTGGATCATTCTTCCTCTCCATGTCTACCAAATTGTATATTGTTTTTTGACAGTTCAACACATCCTCATCAGTCATTGCTTCCTTTACAATCACACTGGCTAATGGCACCACCTGCAAGACAAAACAGAAATGAACAACAAGGAAATGTGTCTGTCACAGGACAACAACAACAAAATTAAAAGCAATGCAACAACACAGAACAAACCCCCACCTCTTATCCTCAGTTTAATACTAACTCTAACTCTAAGCAGATGCTTTCTCTACCCAGCACAACTGGAGCTGTCAGCTACAAATCACTTTATTTAAATAGCATTCCAATAATCTACTGCATTAAATACAGAGTTACTTCAAGAAAAATAAAGCTGAAAATAAACTGATTTTACAGCAAGGGATTTATCACCCCATAGAGTTGGTATTTCATCAAGTGACAAGGGGAAACAATCTAGGAACAGAACAAAAATTGACACAGCTCAGGATACTTACAGCTTGCATGTTGAAGATGGTGGTCTGAGAAATAATCATAGGCCAGTAACGAGTATGTTTCTCTAACTGATCTTTTGCACGTTCCAATGGAATTTCAAGACTTCCATCGATCTTATATCTGGGCTCTAGAAAAGGAGTTAATCGGTTTTCCCTCATAAATTCACCAAAATCCTAATGATAACCAAACAAGATACAATTAGGCATTTCTCTAACAAAGTAACTTTCAGTGAAGGGGCTAAACAGCTTAGCCTTGCTTATCCCTTTGTACCATCCCACACCTGACCCTACCAACCACAGCCCTGTCTCTAACTCTCATGCATTAACCAAGGGGACACAAAACCAGGGGCACAGAAAATAGGAGGTAAAAATCAATGTATGGGTTTTGATAAGAAGGACTTCCAGATCTGCAAGGTATTTCATGTATGGGAAGAGTTATATTTTTCCAGAAGGAACTTCTGTTTGTTTACAAAAGCTATCAAGGATGTGTTGTAAAAAATAAAGGATAAACAAAGTGCATGTCAGCTGATGGTCTGATACCAGAGTTCAAAGCTGTCAACTTCATCTTTTCCACTTATTGTACAAACCACTCCTGTCCAATCTACCCTCTGACAATAAGCATGATACAGTCCTAAGTGTATCCAACCCACAGAAGAAACTTGCCAAGAGAAATGTTTTTCTAGAACCAGAACAAGCTTTAAACACTCCTAATACATTGAGGAGGCATTCCTTGACATACAACATATTTTACCAAGCAGGCACAACAACAAACACAGTATTATCTACTAAATATCTCTCGGGGTATTTATCACAAGAGAAGCCTGCCCAACATCTGTGTGCTGTCAGGGGAAAGAGCAGGACAGAGAGGACTCACTGTGATCCTGTAGTCGGTGACCCTGCCCCCGCAGCCCTCGCTGATGGAGGGCGGATCCTCCAGGGTGGAGCGGGAGCTGCTCAGCACGTGCAGGAAGATCTCTCCCCCGTGGCTGCTCAGCATGTGGCTGATGACTTTGGAGCCAGACTTGCGGGGCTGCTCCAGCAGCACTGAGCGACCTGTGCAGGCAGAGCACTTCAGTCAGCCAGCCACTCACCCTGCGTGCTGCAGTTGGAGTTTGCAGCTGCAGAAATCCCAGCCAAGAAGCTGAACCCACCAAGGTGGTGTTTTCACCCAGCTCAACAAGGAACTGCCATCTCCTCATTTCTTGGTGAAGACAGGGTATATTTTGCTTTGTAAAATTTGCTCCTTCAAATTTTACAAAGCAACAGCAAAAGGCCTCTCCAAGACCAACCAATCGTTTTTTCTGTACGATATTACTCTTAATAAAAAAAAAAAATATTCATAAGGCATTCAACACCACCAAATGACCTGGGGGAGACAGAGCAGTTTCATTCAGTCCTGTGTGCTGCAGTTTTAATTTTGAGCTGCAGAAATCCAGGTTTGTGCTCAGCCAAGAAGCTGAACCCACCAAGGTGGTGTTTTCACCCAGCTCAACAAGGAACTGCCATCTCCTCATTCCTTGATGAAGAACAGGGTATATGCTCCTTCAAATTTTACAAAGCAACAGCAAAAGGCCTCTCCAAGACCAACCAATCGTTTTTTCTGTACGATATTACTCTTAATAAAAAAAAAAAATATTCATAAGGCATTCCACAACACCAAATGACCTGGGGGAAGGGAGAGCAGTTTCATTCATTCCTGTGTGCTGCAGTTTTAAATTTTATTTTAATTTTGTTTAAATTTAAAATTTAAATTAATTTGTGAGCTGCAGAAAACCAGGTTTGTGCTCACCAAGGTGGTGTTCTCACCCAGCTCAACAAGGAACTGCCATCTCCTCATTTCTTGACAAATGAAATCCTCCTTCAAATTTACAAAGCAACACCAAAAGGCCTCTCCCAGACCAACCAATCATTTTTTCTATAGGATAATTACTCATAGAAAAAAAATACATATTTATAATGCATTCAAATGGCCCTGCTGCAGAAACACTCATTAAAAGCAACTTTCAAGAAGTTGAATAAGTAATAAAGTAATAAAACAACCTCTTGAGTATAAAGGTCTCAGCTGATACCACTTGTTAATGCTTAAAACAGATACTGTTCTTCAGACAGAGAAATAAAACTGCCTTTGTCTGATTTTCAGTAAAATGCACCAAGCACAAAAGGGTGCATTCTCCAAGTAAGTTCCTTTTTATCAGGAAGCAAAACCAGCAAAAATCAGGAGTGTGCTTTTCTGAAATATGCTATTAATTTTGGTTCTAACCATTTTTATTAGCCAAAGGACATTTTCACTAGACAATCTCTAGAGAAATACACACTAAGATATAATATTTCATAAAACCACTGCATGTTTAGACAATCAAATGACTTGACTGAAGGAAACATTCCATTAAAGGATGTTTGTAATGTCATTTTGTTAGCAAACAAACAAACCTCCATTTCAATATCTGTTCCTTCTTTACATCTTTCCTCCCATCTTTAAGTTTCAGAACACAGAGGACATTTAACAACTTCCATCTCTTATTTATAGGACATGTTAAAATAACTGTATTTTTACAGTATATAGACGTTACTGCTGTACAAATCAAAATGTGCTAAGTGCTCCATTTACAGAATTAATAATTATAACATTGAATAATTAGCCAAAGACACAAATTTACCATTAAGGAGAAAGTTTGTAAGGCATGAAGAAGGTCTGCTATTTACATCTACTGGTGAAATTCTGTATGCTCCAGTGCAATAGTGCAGTTCTGAAAAATAAAGGAGTAGAAAAGTTGAATGTAATTCCAGAGACACAAAAAACAAACTAAAAGAATGGAACAGGAGGAGGCTAGCCCACAATGAACAGAGCTAAAAAATCCAGATGCCTCTCAATCTAGAAGTCCTTTCCCCATCTCCTCACTGGGAGGATTACTGAGTCTCACACATTCCCAAGCCTGTTTCCTGCAGAAACCCCAGTTCTTCATCTCCTGAATCATTTCACTGGCCAGTCAGTGTGCTCTTCCTCCTCTTATCCCTATTTCTGGCAAGATAAACTGCCAACAGCTCCCAGTGCACAGGAGCTGGGCAGCCACAATCCCCACACCACCCCAGAGCCTCCCCTGGCTGGCTGCACTGTGCTCAGACCTGCCCAAGTGCCCAAGCAGCTCTGGCAGGTCCTGTCACCTACCCACACTGTTGGTTCGAGGAGTGCACCATTTCAGGGTCACAGTCTCCTTGAATGTGCCTTCTCTGCTGCTGCCACCCACGTGGCTATCACCTGCAGAGAAAGGCACAGAGGGGGAGCAACCAGAGCTTCTTACAGCAAAACTCTCTAACTTCTAAGGTATAAAATGCATGTAACATCAACACATACACAATGTAATCGAAATGTAAAACTTAAATACCTAACTTTTTGGTTTGACAATTAGAAAGTTCCAGGTATGTTTAGTTCTATCAGTAACAGGCAATTTTTTCCTGCTAAAATGCTCAGGACTTTAAGACAGAACCTTTTTTTAGAATTTTCCACACAGAAATCAGAACTCTTAAATGCTAGAGCTGACTGCTTCTTGTACATATAATATTCCCAAGGTCAATTAAACTGCCCTAAAGCACATTTGACATGTTTAGTTTTTGGGGGAGAGAAGTTATTTGGTCTCCTCACCCAGTCTCTTTGCTATGTCAGATTCAGCTTGAATTCTTTCCATGTGTTCTACTGACCACAGATGCTTTATTATTAAAATATTATTAAAATATTAAATTACTGGAAATACTTAATTATTAAAATTAACTGCAACAATTTTAAAAATTACCTCTCAGAATATTTAAAGGCCAAACTTATTTAACCTGAGAATTCCTTGGCAACATTTCAGAGAAGTAAGACCAATGTAACTGAATTCCTGCTTTCCTAGCACCAGAGCTATTACAGCTGGAACACTTATTTAGAAACAAATGAAAGAACCCAAAATTTACAGGATTTAAGAAGAGACTTTTTCCTCTCAAAGTTCTGATGGGAAAAATGTGAAGAGGAAAAAGCAGTCAGAGCTTGCTTTGTGTTTTCCTAGCACACCTAATTCCTTGAGCCAAGGGGTTTTACAGAAGTGCTTCTGAGCCCTGGCAATAAAGCTTTAAGATTTCAACATCCCAACACCAGTTCAGGTGAGGCCAAGGTCCTTACTGCAACACCCTATGCTTTTCATCAATCCTTAGTCATCCACTCCCCTAAAATTTAGAGGAGTTACCTCCTCTTCCTCAAAGAAATCAGAAAAAAAGCACAAACTCCCCAAAATGGCTACCTGTGATCATATGACATTTAATTCTACTAATACTGAAGCTGTAAGCTGATTTTTAACAAAGTTTTACACCAGGCAGTTTCCTCAACAAAATAGTTCTGTAAAAGGCTAAGTGTTGTGCTTTTCTGACTTTGGTTGAGCTGTTAAAAACTCACCTCAGAGGAATATTAGGTAATAATTCCAAATTTACAAAGAAAAAATAGTAGGTATTTCAAACACAACAAAAAAGCTCAACAGCCAAGCAAGCCTTGTTTTTCCCAAAGCAATTACTGACATAAACAGGCTGTGGGATGTAAGTGCTGCCAATTATTATTATTACTTAAACTTCAATTGTGCAAGGCATAATTTTCCACAAATACCCACGAGAGGGACTTCATTTTGTAAAAACCTCCCTGCACAGCTGCTCTCTCACCTACTTTTTGTATCTCAGTAGGAAGCTGACATGCCCTTCAAATCTCACAGCAACATCCTGAACATATGTGAATCTGACCTGTTTTCTTATTGCTGTATTAAAGTTGTCAATAAAGAGTCAAACTCCAATGCCAACATTACAAATCAAGTTTCTTGGGTTGCAAGGAATAACTGAACTATTTGCTACTGAGCCTGAAATTTCCATGGATTTGAGGCTCACAACCTTTCTCTGTGAGCACTCCCAAAGAGGCTGACCCAAAGCCACCTCCAGGGGGCCATTTCCACTCACCACTCTTTAAAAAATCCACGTGTGCCTCTTTGTGATGAAGCAGCTCCACATCATAGTTGGCTGATGTGTTAGCATGTTGTTCTTCCTTCAAAAGAGAAAGGCAGACAGAAATAGAATTACTTCAGCTAGAGGTCACCACTTCCAGAAATGAGTGATTCTACATTTGCCTTTCAGTCCAGAAGAAAACAAAAGGTCTCCAAGTGCCTCAGACAACAATGGGATTGGCACACTGAGGAAATTCTGCTCTCTGAGCAGTTTAAAGATGCAGCCAACTGCCTTTCCTCTTATTCTCTTTTTTGAAACACTATTCAAGTGTCATGACATGCTGTGTCATGACAGCAGCCAACACAGGTAAAAACTAAGCTTAACCTTGTTTAAATTAGTTTAGTTAAAGCAGCCTACAAAATGTTACAGGACACCAGCAGTCACAACTCCAGAGCAGCAACAAAGGCTCACTGCAGGGTGGAGAGACAACGACTTTTCATAACCAAAAAACAAGAATTCAAACCAAAAGCCACACTTGCAACTTATTATTTCTAAAGCTTAAGATAAGAAGTGCACCTGCAGCTGCAAGTTTGTAACTAAAAACAATGGATTTTTGTAAAGAGGACACTGCATCTTTAAAGAGCTGCAGAGGATCAGTAAAAGCAGAAGGGTAACTCTGATAATTTACTCCAAGTTTTAAAAGGGAAAACAACCAAACAAGAAGAAATAAACCACAGAGAACCCAACATAGTCTATTACTATAAGGACAAAGGCAGAAGGGAGAGGCACACCAGCAGCACACAGGTCAGAAAGTTACAGACAAGGTATTTGCAAACTGAAATCACATTGATGCCATGACCCATGTCAAACTCTTCATAAAGCTGTGAAAATTATTTTGATATCGAGTTTTAACTTCTAAAATCCACACAATACTGCTGGTTTTTAAAGATGCAATTAATGATTGACTGTGTTACACCTCAATGAATTTTTTAAATCATGAAGGTTACCTGCCCATGGCTCTTTTTTTGTTTGAATATTGACAATTGTTATTCAATTGTCTCAATTGTCTCTTGCTGCCTGATCAGAAAATTACTGTCATCTTAACACCTGACATTCTAAACTGCACTAATTTCCTCCAAGTAGCAAAAAATTTAAAAATATGGACATAACTTCTACCACAAGATGCTTAATTAAATATCTTTCTTAACTAGGTATACCCTGACCCTATTTCATGTTTATGGATCTTCAGAGTAGAAAACCCTCTGGAAAACCCTCGTTAAAAAAGCAGCTTTTAGTTACAAACACCTTTATGTTGGGTGGGTATGATAATGAAACAGAGGAAAAGGAGACTCACTAAGCCACTATAATGCACAAGGGTCAAGAATATCTAAACACAACTAGAAAAAGACAAAAGAATCACAGACAAATTGATCTGAGGTAAACAAGACTGTATTTATATAAAGTAATACAAACAGAACTGAAATAACACTTGTATTGCTACATCAAAAATTGAGATTCAGCAATACATTTTGTTCTGTGATCCTTCTTTACTTTTTTTTCCCCCTTATTTTTACTAACCTGATCACAGACATTGAATGTGGGCTAAAAAAAGAAAAAAAAAAAAAAACAAAACAGAAAATATGATATGGAGAGAAAACCAATGTAAAAATTCAATTAAAATAAACATCAAAAGTTTCCAAACAAATTTAGAAGTGATACAGCTGGTTAACAGAGCTGTAGACACCATCTTACCTTCATAGGGATGTTAGTTATTGTGGTTGAAGCCAGATCAAAGTGCTGCTGTACTAAAAGGTTCAGTTTTGTGGCCAGGTGCCTCCCTGCACGGACACTGTGCACTTCACTGGTGAGAACAGGGGAGAGCTGAAATAAATTGATTATGGAATCCAGGCTTTAGCTTCTGGGGTCATTCACCAGGGTAGTTTGTCCAACTCTCAAATAAGCATTTTTACTCCTAAATACCCACTCCAATACCCACTCCAGGGGAAACTACCAAGCAAGAAGCAAAAATTATCTTCATTCTGAATGCTGAGCTTCTGCCACGTGCTAGAGATGCAGTTGTTACAAATGGTAACAAAAAATTAGAAGTGTGCTAAAAATTTTGAGTCACTAATTGTAAATAGGAAAAATTAGTATCACAACATGGGGAATAAATCTTAACAGCAGCTCTGGGTCTAGTTTTTCATTTTTTTACCTGCTGAGTAACAGTAGTAAAGTAATTTTTAGATGTCTACTTGTAAGTGCATCATACATACACAAGGCAAATAGGCATAGGCTAGAAGATGCATTTGGTTTTCCCTAGCCAACAAGAACATTGGGTTGGGGCTCAAAAACAAAACAAAAAATAATTAAAAATTTTAAAAACCACACAACAGAAACTACAACAATCCCCAAAACAACCCCCCAAAAAAAAAATAAAAATCCTGAGACCCAAATCCTGTGACTGCCTTAGAGAGGGAAGCAGTCACTTTGTCATCATCCATACACAACTTTTAGCACAACTACAGCACAGCTCTGTAGAAATGAATCACAGGAAGGGAGCCCTTTACAGTCCTTTTCAGACATTAAACAGTATGCAGCACTACATGCTTTTCATGTTAAGACACTTTTCTGGTGTCTTCTCTTACAGACAGCACATTAAAATGCAGAGCAGATTGCTGAACAGCAGAATATGTTACAGATATTTTGTGAGTACTTGGTTTCAACCAACCACCCTGTGCTTTTGCTACTGAACAGCTGAGAACAATGTGCACTATTTTCAGTCTGACATGGCTCCTAATCCTAGACTAAGTTTCCTCATTTTAAGCTCCTCACCTCTTTTTTAGGACGATCTGAAACAAGGCTGTCTTCACCAACTGGGTACGTGTGGATTAACACCAGTTCACATTTCTGAATCTGCATTAGACTTAAAAATAAAAACATTTTGCTTAGCTTACAGTGTGGCTAGCAGATTATCTCCTAACATTAAATTAATTCTGATATCTAGAACACAGAAGCATAACATATGTTATCAACATGCTGTTTCTGAAAGTGTGCTGCAGAAATTAGGTTACAGACATGATTTTCAGAACCACAGACTCCAAATTAAGTTCCTACCAGAATAAAAATAAAAGCCTAACATTTCTTGCTCTTCAGATGCTAGAGCACTGTGCTTCTTTTTGGACACACCAATGGAATAAGTCCTGAACTGGTGCAATCTGTTCAGCTTTATTCAGCTGAACAGTGACACTACAGAGGATTGGTGTCTGCAAGGGCAGGTATGAGTGAGGGGATTCCAGGAACATGGAAACAACTACCCAAACAGCACAGAGAGATGGGGCAGATGGGATAAATCCTGATATCCTGATGTGGCTGAAGTCTGGAGTGGTACAGACACTGTACCACAGCTCTACCGACAGGAATGAGACATCCCTGTCCTTACAATGGATTTAACACCTAATTCCTTGGCCAGGATCCTTTACACATCCATGAAGCTGCAACTGCAGCAGGAAAAAATGGGAGATGCCTGCTTCTGCTACTGAAGTGCCTGAGGAGAACCAGGAACAGGATCTCAACCTACAACAACTTTACAAGGCAACACAGTGCTGTGGCTGGATACTTCAGAGTTTAATTAGACAAAACACATGGTGAGAAAGACTTCTCAGAGGAGATGCCCTCTGTATTTCAAGATTTCTTTATCTCAAGGGAAGTTCCAGGCAATACAATCATTCAGAAACTGAAAGTAGTTTCAAAGTCAAAGAAAGAAGAAGATAAAAGTAACACAGTATTACAAAGAAAAATTGCTTCAGAGGAATTAGTGACTAAACACACTGTGTAACAAGGCATGGTTATTTGTCTCATTCTGGAGCAGATGTGGAAGGTAACAAGTTAAAGAAATCCTGTCCTATGAAGGATGAAACTGGAAAAATAATGAATACACCAGCTCTCAGCCAAGAATATCATGATTTACCACCTCCTATTCACAGACATTCATTCAAATAGTTCATTAGAGGGAGTTTTGTGACAGAAATACATCCGTATTTCCTAGAGGATACAAGAAACTCTGTAAAAAGCATGCTCACTGGTCAGAGTTAGCTATAAAAAGCACACTCACTGGTCAGAGTTAGCTATAAAAAGCATACTCACTGGTCAGAGTTAGCTATAAAAAGCATACTCACTGGTCAGAGTTAGCTGCAAGCTTGTTGTGCTCATGAATGGTCTCCTGCACACAATCCTCCAGCATCCGAACATGGCTGTCACTACAAAGAAACGGGATTTTTTAATGCTGCACCATCAATCCTCCCGTTCAGCCACTGAATACTCTCTATTTAAAGCGGGAAATCTTTGAATCTTTTGCCTTTTCACTGTCAGAACCCCACAACCAAAACCCTGGATGAGGTGAGAAGTGCTCTGAGAAGGAGCCGTGCAAAGAGCCTGCACAGAAGAGGCACGGCCACACCTCTTGGTGTTGTTATGCAGCTGCTCTGCCCTCACCTCTTGGTGTTGTGATGATGCTGCTGCTCTTCCCCTTACCTCTGGTGATGCAGCTGCTCTGCCCCTCACCTCTTGGCGTTGGCAATGCAGCTGCTCTGTCCTCCCCTCTTGGCATTGTTATGCAGCTGCTCTACCCCTCACCTCTTGGCACTGGTGATGCAGCTGCTGCTCTGTCCTCCCCTCTTGGCACTGTCCTGCAGCTGCTGTGCCCTCTCCTCTCCTGTCCTGCAGCTGCTCTGCCCTCTCCTCTCCTGTCCTGCAGCTGCTGTGCCCTCTCCTCTCCTGTCCTGCAGCTGCTCTGCCCTCTCCTCTCCTGTCCTGCAGCTGCTCACCTCTTGGCGTTGGTGATGCAGATGATCCTGCCGCGGTTGCCCACCCTCTCGGCGTTCTCCAGCAGCGTGGTGCGCGCCTCGTGCTGGTACTCGGTGATCTTGCAGAGCGCCTCCACGGCCGCCACCAGCCCGTGCAGGATGCTGCAGCACTCGGGGTCTGCCCGCGGGTTCGGCGGCCCCACGGCCGCCAGCGCTGCCATCAGCTGGGCAGCACAAAGAGCCGTCAGCCAAGCGCCCCTCCTCGGCTTCCCAACCACCCCCGCTGTCGTGGGACGTTTTCAGAACTTGTTAAATGATCTCACATTTCTAGTACAGGTTCCCAGAAGTTGTAACGTAAAGATACAAGGGGCATTTGATAAACTTCTGCTTTGCCCGGGGTGATAGGAGAGGTCCGAGCTTATTCTCCAATCCCTGGTCATTACTCAAGATCTATAAGTATCAAAGTCAACAAACAAACTTGCCTCTTTTGTATTCCAAAACCACCCCGGCTGCTGTTTGAAGTTTTTATAACTTTTTAATGTTTTCACATTTGTAGTACAGGTTCCCAGAAGTTGTAATGTAAAGATTGTTTATATATTATTTTCTGATAAAGGGACAATCTTCTGCTTTGACCAGTGGGATTAGAGAGGTCCAAGCTTATTCTCCAATCCCTGGTCATTACTCAAGATCTAGAAATATCAAAATCAACACATAAACTTGCCTCTTTTGTATATTTAAGTTCAAGAAGTAGCAACAAATTACAGAAGAAATACGTAACTAATTTCTTCATAACGTTTAGTTTAAATATTTAAGTCTCTACTTAAAGATACTGGATTATTTTTAAATTTTGTCTGTAGAATAATCCATGGTTAATAGGTAGCTACTTGAAATTCTGTGGTACAACAGTTTCAGACTAGATCCACCAACACTGCAATTAACTAGTTATTCCATACCCAAAGTAACATTTATTTCACTATGAAGTCTGAACTACAGAACAAAAGAACAGTTACAAATCTTACCTCCTGCAAGTTCTGATCTTCTTGAGTCCAAGAATTCAACACATGAGCCCCAGAATCACTCACAATGAAATTCACCTACAAGGATCAAAAAAGCACATTAAGATAACAGCCATTATAGTGTTGCTTCCCCAAATTTAAACAAACACAAATTGCACTTCTTTTTTTTTCAGTCTGGAGGTAATATGCAATGACAAGCCAAACTCAAAATAAGAAACTCACAAAAATCACACACTCCTGCTATGTTCAGTTTTCCCCTCAGTAATATGATTAACGACTTCTACTTGTATTTGTACACCAGAAAATCATTCTCTACAGCAAATTACACTTAGTATTTTAAGAATTAGATTGTATTTTCAGTAGGACAGCCAAAAAACGAAGTAATTCCTAACACTGTAAACTGCAAAGTCTGTTACAGTACATCGTGGGTTAATATCTGCTAAGATTTAATTAACATCACTAAGAAAACAGGTTTTCCTAAACAAGTTCTGTGTGCCAGGAAACTCTCCCACTTTTCCAAACTTTAGCTCCAGGGTGATCCTACCTCTTCCTAAAGCCCAGAATTCCTTCAATGCTGCTATCAAAACTCATACTGAAAGCCACCACGTATGTTTAGCAACAAAATTCCACTTGAGACAATACCTCACTGAAGCTCTGTAAAGTCATTGCTCAGGAGAGCACAAAAATAAAGCTGTAAGTTGCCCCAAAACACTTCTCCATGTTTTGCACCAACTTGTAAAGTGGCATTAAGACACTGAAATTAAATATGTAATCATCCAAAGACATCCAAAATTAAATATGTAATGAGATTCACACACTACTAAAGCAAATTAAAAGCCTCTATAGATAAACAGCAGGAACAAATTTTTAAGTGATAAATTTTATTTGATATTTTACTCTGGGCAACACGAAGATATTAAAAGACTTCAATCAAACATGAGACCATCCCTTATTGGAGCAAGCATGACATGTAGTGTGTCTGGCAGAACTCACCAGTTTCTTGAAAGGGAAAATATCATACATTATTCTACAGTACTCCATGGATGACTCCACTGAGCAGGTCCACAGGGACTTGGAGATGGGAGCCAGAGGGATGATGCCCTGGGTGCGGTTCTTCACTAACATATCGAATTCCACGTGCTGCCTGCATGATTCTGCCATGTAAGGGCAGTGATCCACCACGAAAACAGTTTTGTGAGACTCAGAAAATATTTTCATTTTCTTCCTGAAAGAAACGGACATCAAAAGCAGAAAGAGATTGCACACGGTGTTAAAAACCCAAAGCAAACACACCGTGAGATGACTGTGCAATTTACATGTGACATCCGAGAAATAGGCAAGTTTTACAGTCCCTATTTAGTAGAGGATATTTTTTATCAGAAGAAACTATTATTTTCTCGGGAGGAAAAATACAGAGAAAAGTGGAATTATATTGCTGAAAAGGCAACAAAACCGCACAGTATTACTCTCCACACTTCTCTACTTAAAACCAACTTTACAGAAGAAGTACACAAACTGCTTCCTATTTAAAGCTTATTTCCTAAAATAAGTAAGATGCAAAAAATTTACGATGAAGCTTTAAAGACCTTTAAGTAGCATAGTCAGAATTTCAAGCCTATTTTCACTCTTGTCTTTGCTAGATACATTTTTTACGTATTTTTATGTATCTTATTTTCAAACGAATAGCTGCACCCGTACTTCAACATCTCACTGACAAATACATTAAGTGTGAAATCATAAAAAGCGCAGAGGGCTGGACGGAACCTCCGGAGATCAGAGGTCCGAGGCGGGGTGACCTAGAGCGGGTGATGGCTCCGCCAGGCTTTGGAAAGCCTCCAGCGGAGCAGCTGCTCCGGCTCCGCCACCTTTCCCGTACACAAGCTCTTCCTCTTGCCGAGGTGGAACTTCCCGGGTTAAGCCCAGGAAACCTTTAAGGCCAGCGCTCCTCGCCACCGAAACCGGCAGTTTCTAGCCTAAGAATGTATTTCTCTACGTACTTCTGAACTGCAGAATACACAAAACAAAATCCCACATACAAGCTCGTTATAACCCCCCCCTAAGCGATTAAAGCAAGGACGACGGCGGCAGTGCGGGGGAGGCAGAGGGGCAGGCTCGGGCCCCGCGGCCCCAGCAGCCCGGGCCGCTGCCAAGCGCTGCGGGCAGGCGAGCGCTCCTCACC
>VXBS01001442.1:622567-652113 GCA_013400255.1 Sitta europaea
CCGCTGGCACGACAGGCGCCGCTGGCACGACAGGCGCCGGTGTCGCCCCTCAACGTCGCGGCGGCGCCGGGTTTGGGGGGCAGGAGGCGACGGTGCCCGCGGTGACACCGCCGGGACGCCTCTGTCACCCGGGATGTGGAGGGGACCCCCCGGGATCTGTCACCCCGAATGTGGAGGGGACCCCCCGGGATCTGTCACCCCGAATGTGGAGGGGACATCCCGGGATCTGTCACCCCGAATGTGGAGGGGACCCCCCGGGATCTGTCACCCCGAATGTGGAGGGGACACCCCGGGATCTGTCAGGCCGGGATCTGTCACCCCGAATGTGGAGGGGACACCCCGGGATCTGTCACCCCGAATGTGGAGGGGACCCCACGGGATCTGTCACCCCGAATGTGGAGGGGACATCCCGGGATCTGTCACCCCGGGATCTGTCACCCCGGGATGCGGAGGGGACACCCCCGGGATGCTCCTGTCACGCCAGGACCTTTGCACCAACCTAAATTCTTTGGAATTCCTTGGAATTTGCGTTCTGGCTCAGCGCTGGTCTCCGTGGTAACAAACCCCACAAGCTGTGGGAAAAGGCGGCCTCCAGTAAGGGTAAAAAAAGGAGGCAGAAAGTTAGGAGGAGGCGGTGGTCGCACAGACATCTTTATTCTTCGGTGTTGTTTTTTGGCGTTTAATTTGGTAATGAAAGCCATGAGCAAATAGCAGGAAGAGGCAGTGTTAGCAGTCGTGGGAGTGTTGCTGGGGTGAGCTGGTGCTCTGCTACCTGTTGACAAGGGTGCACTAAGGAGCATCTGTGCACCTCTGGTAGGGCAGGGCTCAGGAATCATTAACTCCAGCTCCCGTAGTCACGCTCATAAAAAGTAATATATGATAAGAATTTGCTTCAATCAATTATGTGTCATTAATTGGAGTTTTTTCCACCCTCTAAATAACTCACAGGTTAAGGTCAGTTCCAGGATCAGGCAAAGGTTTTGTTTTGCACAGGCAGCCAGAGAGCATTTTAAATTTCAAGGATTAGGACCAGTGTCTTGCCCACAAGGCATCGTAGCCAGGATTCGGGGCCACTGTGAATTACCACGATACAAACAATGATTCTGCTTTTTGAGGTACAAATGCTGCCTGAAAACTGGAGCTGGGCCCTGGCCTCACAGGGGACAGTGACTGCAGAATTTGTGGGGCTGCATTCCACACGTCTTTCCCAGCACATCCCCTGTGAAAAGGCTTTGCCACAAGCAAGCTTCCTTTTCTCTGGCGGGGTTGGGCTGGAACAAAAACGAGAAAGTGCACATATTAGACATACATTGTTTAAAAATTTATGCAGATGCAGACAAATTATCAGAGGTGTTAAGTGCGTTGTAGTCTTAATGCTAAGCGTATTCCCAGCTCTTAGAGAGGCCTCAGAGGCTTTGTTTATACTGGCTAGAGAATGCCTGGGCTGTGAGCTGAGTTAAAGGCTACTCTTCAGCAGCAACACGGATCTCACTCAATCAATTTCTGCAGCAGTTCAGCCAGTTAGCATGGAAGGTCATCTTTTGTCTGGGATATTTCTCTAGGAGATCTGACTGGAGGGAGGAGCAAGAAAAGCAGATCCCTAAAAACGGTGCAGTCTGATTCCTTTCTCTGTCCTGTTTGAAAGAGCTCCAAGTGCTAAGTCAGGGTGAATAAATTACCTGTGGTAGTGCAGCAGTCTGCTGGAGAGCTGGCTATCTCAAATACATCACATGGAAAGTTAAATGCAAGCACTGTGTGATAAACAGGAAACCTGCACATGCCAAAATGCTGATGCTTTGGAGAGCATCCCAGAAAACACAGGTGAAAGGTCTAGTATTTGAAATATCCTTCCTTCTACTGCTTACCTGGGACAGAAGGTCAGTTGAGGCAAATTTGAGGATTTTTTTTAAGCTTGGCTTTAAGCTGGGCTGATTTGTAAAGGTGCCTGAGAAAGTTAGAAAATCAACCTGAAGTGATTTTTTTCCACATAGCTGAGGAAAGACTCAGTAATCTTTAATGCTTACAAAAATTTTCACTTTTGCAAACAGCCTGGCTAAGAAATGGATGTAGTTGATTCTTTTTGTACCTTAGAACAATTCCTAAACCAAATATTAAGCCTGATATCAACAAGGCCTATAATATAAACCTCTGTCCCTGCTGTTTGATTGCTGAAGAGACTGTTCAAGAAGTTTAAATAGATTTCCTATTCAGTAGAGTAAGTCCAAGCTTCCTTAAAAGAAAATAAAAACATAGGCTGAAAATCTTGGTCTTGAAACTTAACCTACCAAGCAAGAATATGAAAAAATGTAGTGTAAAGGCCAGTCTTGTTGGCAATAGGCACAAGCATTTTGCAAGTTTGGCAGTTCTGGCAGTCTGTAATTCCTGTAAACAAGTGCTGCAGGTAGAAGGCTGATGTTTTCAGGGTGCAGTTGGTTCTTTTCTTTAGCTCAGCTGTCTTTCTCCGTGCTGTTGAGAATGTCACGGTTCCGTTCCACACAGTGTTCATTTATAGACACGAACAAAACACGAGCTTTTCTGAACTTTCCCTGAGCAATTTTCTCTACCCTGTCAGTTTGAGCTGCTCCTTCTCTACTGATTTAAATCTTCAGACTCTTCCAGGCCACTGTAAACCTTCGGCATTCTCTTTGGTGCTGGATTTACACCTGTTATCTGTTAGGAGGGCATTAAAACAAAAGTAGCGTTAGAAAGGATGAGTTCACGTAACATTCTTTGACTTTCTGTGTCACTGTGGCAGTAGCAGGTGCCCTGCCCGGTGTCCCCGTGTCAGTGCCCTGCCCTGGCAGCGGTGTCCCCGGTGTAGCTGGGTGTGGCAGAGGTGCTGTGGTGCCAACGGTGCCTTTGTCGCGTTCAGAAATGAGCTGCACGATCGAGAAGGCGCTGGCGGACGCGAAGGCGCTGGTGGAGCGGCTGCGGGAGCACGACAGCGCGGCCGAGGCGCTCATCGAACAGACCACGGCGCTCAACAAGCGGGTGGAAGCCATGAAACAGGTGTGCGCTCAGCCCCGCGGGCTCCTTGACAGCCCCGGGGGGCTGCTGCTCCGCGCAGGACGGGCGGGGCGCTGGGGCAGCCTGGAATGCAGACTCGGGCTTTGCAGGAGGGGTGTGGCTCCCCTGTTTGTAGAGTTTGAGACTGGGAAAACATTTACACTATTTACTCTAGTGTAAAGATTGAAAACAAGCATTTAGTTGAAGGACGCTGGTAGAAATGGGCTTGGGATCTCGCAAATCACTCTGGTGTCTCTTGGTTTGCTCTCCAATGCAATACTGCACATTTTCATTAATTTCAGCATGCCCATTTAATCATACAGAGGCTTTCTTCTGTACAGAATACTTGGTCTTTGCACTGTCTCCTTTTGTTTCCAAACAGCCTCTTGGGTTTTTTGTGCTCATTTCTATTCTGATGTTAAGCTGCTTAAGACAGCGTTAGATTGAGTGTGACTTTCACAAGACAACTCCTGGGAAAACGTAAAGATGTCTTGTGACTTTCCATATGGGAGCTCATCCTGCCACTTTAATGAACCCAAGATATGTTAATGGGCCTATAAAATAATAAACCCTGCATACAATTCAGCCCTGTAAAGCTAGTCATGCAGAGGCTTCATGGCTCCAGATCAAGAGTGTTATATTTCCCCATCTGTTGGGAGTCAGGATCCCTTGACTCGAGCCCAAGTGACTTGTACCCACACAGCCTTGTGGTTGAAGGTTTTGGGAAGCCACACTAAATGTCAAGAGGTTAATACCTCATGGTTTGTCTTTACCACATCTCTATGAGTTTTAAATTGCCTGCATTTACTGAAGGTTAAATAGCATCCACTACACACATCTAAGGTGTGAAACTTGTCTAAAAACAAAGGTGATGCTAAAGGACAGGATGTCCTGGTGTGTGTGTTTGATACTATTATTTAAAAGTGAACACTGTCTGCCTGGTTACAGACTGTGAGTGACAGTAGAACTGGTGCTTTGTGACCTGCTGAGTAACACCTGCCTTTGGTTAATCTAATATGCTGTGCCTTGTTGGTTTGTTTTTGTGATAACCAGTACCAGGAAGAAATCCAAGAGCTCAATGAAGTAGCAAGACATCGCCCTCGGTCTACTCTAGTGATGGGTATCCAGCAGGAAAACAGACAGATTAGGGAATTGCAACAGGAAAACAAAGGTAAAATACAAATATTTTGTCCTTTTCAAGCTCCAGCCTGTACCACTGGAAATAGTGAGACTTTTACCATGGGTCTTTTTTCAAAACATAGCTGTAAAAGAAATTTTCCTTCTAATTTCAATTGGCGAGTTTAACTGATCATAATAAAATTCAAAAGTCCTTAAGTCCAACCTCTGGGACTGATGAAGAAAAAGAGAGATTTGGGAAAAAAAGCTCAGTCCTTACCTAATGTCCAGTGCAAGTAAGGAGATAAATCTGCAGAATTAAGTTCTATTTAAGAACTTTTTGGAGAAGTGTTTAACCACTGCTGAAAATAATAGGAGCAGTCAGGACAAGTTACAATGTAAGTAGAGAAGTCCAATTCCTTCTGGAATTCTGTACACTAGGAATGCACTGTTCCTCCAGGAAAGCCTTAGGTACTCTTAACAGTTCCATTCAGCAGAGGATTCAGTGATCTCAATTCAGGCAAGTCTTGCCTTATATCTCAGGGGTTATTTATTCTTTGACTCAGTATATCTTGAGCATGACTCAGTATATCTGGAACAGAAGCATTTTTGAACTCTGGTTTTACCAAGCTGCAGATTAAGGCAGATCTGTGAATGCCTTCCTGCCTTTTGTACAGTGTGGCTTGTAGTGGCTGGGGTAAAGCTGCTGAGCCCCACTCCAGATGGCTTTTGTCAGGCCCAGGGGCTGAGCAGGAAGTCACACCAACAAAACACTGTTTATTACTGACCAGGAATCCTCCGGGGCTGATCACCATCAACGCCCTTTGCTGAGCCTGTGCAGGTTTCACGGTGCAGGCAGTGGGGACACTCAATTACGGGCACATTGCTGCTTTCTCAAGCTGAAATACTGGTGCATTTGGCTTGGGTTCTCTGTGTTAAATGTTAAACTCTTAACTGCTCTGTAAATTCTGTTGGCAGAACTGCGCACGTCTCTCGAAGAGCACCAGTCTGCTCTGGAACTCATCATGAGCAAGTACAGAGAACAGATGTTTAGGTTGCTTATGGCGAGCAAAAAGGATGACCCAAGTATAATAATGAAGTTAAAAGAGCAACATTCCAAGGTAGTAACTTCATTAAGGTTTTTTGCTTTGCTCTTTGGTTAACACATTAGTTTGTAGTGGATCAATTCAAAGCTCACTTTGTGTCAGTTTTTATGTTACTGTACTGCTAATGAGTCCTAATTTTATAATGCACTCCATGCAACACAAACAGGAAACTGCCAGTTGAGTAAGTCAACCTTACCAGCTTCTCATTTATTTAAAACTTTCAGCAGGTAGCATTTCATTACTGCATTTGCTAAATATACTTGTTTCACTTCAGTCTTTAAGGCAACTGCCCTTTACACTGACAGAGGTTAGTAATAGTCAGACTTTAGACTAGCTTGAACTTATTCTTGTGACACCAGCAAATAATTAATAACCCTGTGCTTTGGGAGAGTAGGAGGAACAAGCTTTTTAAATCCAATATCCAAATATTTTTCCTTAAATACTAAAAATGAAGAGTCCTTTTGACTATTGAACAAGTGGATGAAGCAGGAAACACAAGTACATGTTCAGTCAAAAGGACTTTTAAATTTTGGGGGAATTTATTATTCTGGGTCAGTAACAGATCTAAAAAGGAGCTTTTTAGCAAAGTATTACATTTCATTGAAAATGTTACAAACATTAGAGCAATGTAGCTGTGTAGACAAACATAAGTTTTAAGTGTTTAATAATCTTTGCCCTCAGCTAACTTAAGTTTGCAAAGCAAAGTTAGGGTCTGCTTACTGGAAAACAGAATTTAAGAGTTTGATTCTTTCTTGCCTGCTTACAACATCTTATGTGTGTAATTAATGCCATTGGTATGAAAAAAATATTAGATCAGAACTGTATCTTTAAAATCTTGAGAAATGACAGATATAGATCATTTTAAACAGAAAGTACCTCAGATTATAGTATAGCATCTGCTCCAGCTTCAGGAGAACCAACACAAAAACAAATCCATCCTGAAATGGACTGTGATAGTTCATTTAGGAGCACCTCAATGGAAAAACAGGAAAAGGAATAAAAAAGAAAAAATAACATCTCACAATTTAATTGGAACAGGAGTTTTAGGCTTCAACATTTTCATTAAACCTCTTCCTTCATGAATGCCTGGATGAAAAGGATTTATCACCCTTACCCTGACACACAGGATTCCTGGAATTTCATTATTTATTCTCTAGCTCAAGCTTCATATTCAGGAAGACTGAACAATGTTGAAGCACCGTTTAAGTACTTCTCTCTTGTTAAGTAAAAAATCCATTACACCCAAGGAGTTAAGCTCCCTGTTCCCAGTAATGCTATTTTCCTGAGTGCCAGCTGTTATTTTAGTGCCTGTTTACAGATTATTACAAGAGCATTGATTGCTGCAGATGAAGCAGCATTTCCTTTAAACAGAACAACAATGGCTTTTGTTAGTGTTGCATGCAAGAGAAAAGGCTGTGTTGGTAGTGACCCTGATCCAAGCATGCTGGTTGAATTTGCTCAGCTGAAACAAGCCCTAAAACGGGTGTGGCCCCTTTTCAGCTTTTTATCTCTTTGGAGAGAAAAACCCTGATGTGTACTAAAGAGAGAGAGACACTGAGGCTTTCACTGTCATTGCACTCCTTGGTTTTACCCCATCTAAGCTTCCCACATGTGCCTTCCAGAGGAGTTAGGACCTTCCAGCTTTGTGTTAGGGTCTGAGCTAACCTCAGGGACCTTGGAGCAGGCCCGAAGTTGTATTGATCCCGAGCCCACAAGAGCTGTGAGAGCAGGAAGGACAGCAGGATATCTGAAACCCACAGCTCCTACCAGTCCTCAAGGGTGCATCCTTGCCTGACCACAGCTTCCTGTCAAGCTGTACTTGGGAGTTCTTAAAAAAAAAAATAAATGTTTCATGTCATCACCTGCACTGGAAACTGAGAAGAAAATAAAGATTTACAGCAAGCTCTTCCCCTCCTCCTCACATTGAGAGCAGGCATTTAACAGCTGCTAAATTATAGCTTGGGCAATTGGAATGGCAGAGAGGAAAGGGCTGATGTTTATTTCAATAAAGGGTATTTGTTTTGGTCAGATAAGCTTATGATTCCAGCTGAGGCAGTTCTTTGTGGTAGTTTAAAGGCAAGGTGATCATCTGCCAGCTGTATGGTTCTCCCATCAAATTCATCATTTAAAGGTGGGATTTAGCTTTAGTCTCTACTGTCCTTCAGTTCAGCCTCCTGTCCTGCTTTTCCTGATACTAGCCAATAAATATTGTGGATTTTGTCTAAAGGCCAGGTCAGACACAACTAGACTGGCATCACAGCAGAATTGGACTAAAAGACAAGATGAAAAATGAAAGCTGTTGGAAATACCTTTAAACTGTCTGACTTACCTGAGCTGCAGTGAGTGCCAGAGGGGCACAGGCTCCTCACATAGCATTGCAGGGAAAGGCAGCAGTGACCCTTCTTCTTAGCCTCTGAAATCCAGAGCCCAGATAAGCTGGGACTGGAGGTGGAGTTAAGCAGAAGTATCTAAAATAGAGAGTGGAGGCCAGCTTTGAGTTTTGGAACATAAGACATAGCAAGGATTACCACTGCACCTGCTCTTTTTTAGAAATGCCTGTCCATGGGCTGGTACTGGAGATCAGGTTTCAAACACCTGGAAAGAATGTGGCTTTCCCTGCTGTTCTCACAGGAGTGGAGCAGTTTTGCATATCCAAAATAATACACATCAGTTCCTGCTGCACAGGAGGGCTGGTCAGTGCAAGCACAGCAGCAGCTTGGAGCCATTTGGAGGCCAGGGATCACAGTTGGTTAAGCTTCTATCAAATTCCAATGAGAGGGATCACTGTGGGACAAACCAGGTTTATTTAAATAAACAGGAGCACTGTGGCTACCCACACTGTAAAGTTAGAGAGAATTTGTTTTCCAGAATGGAGGTCTGTGATAAAAAATGTCACAGCAGGTAAACCACATTAATGCTTTGCTTTTTTTAATACTGCAGAAAATCTATCACTAAGCTATAACTAAATCTTGTATCTCAGGAGCTGCAAGTGCACGTGGACCAAATCACAGAGATGGCAGCAGTGATGAGAAAAGCCATCGAGGTGGATGAAAGGCACGGCTGCAAAGAGCAGGAGCGCATCACCCAGCTCGAGGTGAGCAGCAAGCTGCAGAGGCACAGATGCTGAAGTAAAGATCCTGCCAGGTGTTTTATGGAGCTCCTGTCCCAGTCACTCACTGCTGGTGTGTTACCCTTGCTGGAGCAGGGGATGCTTAAAGCCCATCCAGACAGGAGGGTCAGAAAGCTCCTGTGCTCCCTCGGAGAAGATGACACAGCACTGATTTCAAATCAGTATTTTATTCCTTATGCATTAGTTTGGGGTAGAGGGGAGGCTTTAACAGTTACCCTGATTTCTTTATGGAGTCCTATTAACATGTTTTTCTCTCTCTGATTTTAGCAAGAAAACAAAGGCTTGAGAGAAATCCTTCAAATCACTAGAGAATCGTTTCTGAACCTCAAGAAAGAGGATGCATCAGAGAGCACGTCCCTGTCAGGATTAGTGACAAGCAGTGATCTGAGCCTGAGGAAAAGCTAAGGACTCTGGGAATCAGCAAGCTTCAGTTGCACACTTAAACCAATGGAGCATCAGGGGGCACTGGTCAAGCACTTGTTACTGAATAGGGCACCAGCAAGAGAATGCATCCAACTCCAGCTCACTGGCTTTTATACTGTGTAATATAAATTCTGGTATTCTGCAATACCCTCAGTGACAGATTGATTGCCATAGATCTAACCTCAGTAGGAAATGGATTAATGCACTTGCTGAATTGCAAATTCTTTTTATATGAACTTGTTTTACAGATAAAAGGTGAGATTTCAAGTAATTTATATAAATTATTGCTCATACAAAGTTCAGTGCAACTCTTAGATACTAAAGGTAGATTTCAAGTCTGATATCTGCCTTAGAAGGTAGTAACCTATGAATATGCTTTGTGCATGATCCACATGTTTTTCTTTTAATAAATTCTCATTTTGCAACAAACCTCTTTGATGGGAGAGGCACACAGGCAGCATAAAATTTAAGCATTTCTGTCATTTAGCCTTGGGATATTGCTTTCAAATACAAGGCCAATTTTTAAACCTAAGGAATGCTGTCAATCATTAGTTTGGGGTTTTTAAATGAAACAATATTCTTTCAAATATGTGCACTGAATTGTATTGTGAGAACATGGAAAGAGCTGTTCCCACTTTGTTGTTCTCAGGAACACAGGTAGCAATACAATTCTGCCTCAGTTTTTACCTTTAGGAGATGAAATCCAGCTCAGTTCTCTGTCAGGAGGAAGCTACATGAGTCCCATGACTGCCTTCCCCAGTTGCCTGCCCAAACTTCCTTAAGTGAGGAATGGCAACTGGAGAGAACAAAAGCAGTGGCAGCAGAAAGAGGTTTGTGGGGAGGAGGGAAGGAAGCAGCTTCACAGCAGCATTGGCAACCTACAATTAACACTCTCAATTTTCCTTTCTCCAGTACTAACTAGTCATCAAGAAGGTTTTAAAGTGAGTTAAGCAGAGTGAAAGCTGTCAGCTACAGAAAACTGTGGAACTACAGCTGCCACCCACAGTTCCACATTCTGGCTGTTCAATAACCCACCAAGCAACAGGAGCTGAGCTATCCTGAAACCAACCACCACTTAGTCAAGTTTGGTTTTCAGTGACAACAACACAGAAGGAACTAAGCATCCACCCTTTCAAGCCTGCCAGCTTCAATGCAGCTTCCTGTGCTCCAGCACAGCTCCCTGAGCTTGAGGTAAATGTTCCACAGGTCTAAGGGCAGCTTTCAGTGGCACTGAACTGACTTAGGGGCAGCTTTGTTCTGTTCTCTCTGTTGTTGCTCCTTCCCGTGGTGCTTTTAAGAGGTAATAAGTGAGAAAGGAGCATTAGCAGGCAGTAAATGCTTGTTTTCAGTGGATCCATCAGGTAAATCAGGTCTCCACATTCTCACAGCCTGCTTTAGAAATGAAGAAGCTGCTTCTTCTCTGCAGAGCACTTTGGCTTCTTGCTAGGCTTAAGAACACCCTGAGGACATTCACATGCATGAAAAAAAGTTATGGCTGTTTCCAGACTTGTCAAACAGCTGAGGGGAAATTCTGGGGGAACATTTTAGCTCAAGCACAAAATATTCTTGTCTGCTTTTATATTATCTGTAAAGCTTTGCCAGTGCTTCTCTAATTTAGATTTTGCATTTCTGCTCTGGCTTGCAAGTTGCTGACTTACCAGAAGCAACATCATTTTTCACTGGAGTGTTCTGTTGCTGCAAACCTAAAAAGAATTCTGGGTTCAGTTGTTGAAGTTCTTGTTTCTAGAAGCATCTTTTCAGCCATGCACTGGTGTCAAGAGGCACTTTTCTCCATTTGATGCTGAATTCAGCTTCACAGCTGACTTCTGGTTTGGCTTCCAATTACAGAAGAGGGTTGTTGGTCTGTGGCAGTACTTTGAGGTTGCTCTATTATGAAATAATGCTTGATTAGTGTTTATTTTTGTAAATTTAAAAAAAAATGTGACTTAATTTATCTACTCCTAGTCTTCACATTTGATACGTCTCCCCTTTTGTTCCCCTGCCCTGATCACTTTAGGATTTTAAAGAGCCTTCACAGTGTGTGGAGTGACTATTTTTCATTGCATACCTGTTATTTTTGTAATGCAGATGGCTTGAAAAGGATTTATGGCTAGAGTTGTGTACTGTACAGTAAACCTATTTTATCAATAAAGTTGACTGAAAACATGGATGTCTCCATGACTAAAGCAAGGTACTGGCTCTGAGATGAGCCTTGTTGGCAACACAAGAGAAAAAAGAAAGTAACCAAAACTGTTCTATATGGCAGCTGTTCAGCTGAGGGCAGTCTGAAACTAAATTGGGCTGCTTTGTACAACTAAAAGCTTTGAACAGCCTGGATTTTTTAACAAGCACATGGGATTAGAAGATTGTTAAAATGCAGAACTAATGGCACTGTTTCATGCAGAATGACACGTACTGGGATCCCTGTGTAAAGGCCCAAATTAAATTTACATTGGCTGGGAGTTTCCTTAAGCACCTTTTCTGGTTAAAAGAAGAATTTCCAAGTCTGCTGTTAGAGTGTAAAACTTGAACTTGTTCTTTTTGGAGAGCCTGGGATCTGAGTGTCACTTTGGCCAGGAGAGCACTGTGGTGCTGCTCACCCCATGAAGGTGAGACCTTAAAGCTCCTCCAGTGCCACCTCCTGTCATGGGCACAAAAAATGCCTTGAAAATACCCCTTGAACACTGCAGTGCATCAGCTCGTGTACTCTCACCATCACCACTGTTACTCACTGTGCCTTAGGGATTATGGAAGAAAATTCCTGAACCATCTCTTGGCAGAACTGAAAAAGGGATCACAATCTCCAAGTCAAGGTCTCCAAAAAAGAGTTCAAAGCCCACTTCTACTAGAAGATTCCTGTGTGATCTTGCAGACCAGTTTTCAGGCAAGAAGGGGATGACAACCATGCCTTTGTTCTCTAGAGCTGCACCTGACAAAGCTCCCAAGAAAAAGCCTCTCTGGAGCACTCGGGTGCTTCCCTCAGCAGCTGCACAGAGCACACACCACACTCTCAGCCTCTGGGTGTCACTGCAACGCCAGCCGAGCTCCCCCACCTCAGCCCTTGGCCAGAAGAAATGTTTCCAAGTAAACTCTCCCGACAAGATCAAAGGCAGAGAGGCTAAATTGTAAAACCATCACTGAAGTCAAAGAGACCCCTTTAGTTTTGATATTCTTTGAAAAGACATCTTTATTATAAAAGAGATAGAAAATTAGAGTTAAACTTGTTTCTTGCACAATGTTAATTGCAGCAGTTATAAAAACCCACCAAGGTAAACATGTTTAAGAGCATTTCTATACCACAGAAGGGTTGGCTGCTTGCCATTACACATGGCAGAGACACTCGGGATCAGTGCAGGGAGCATGGGCAGAGACCAGGGGAGAGCTCCTCGTTTACCCCACGTGCCACACAACAGCTCAGGCAAACAAGACCCAAACTGCAGGATTTCAGCCTTGCTTTGCTGTTTGAGGCAGATGGGCCAGCTCCAAGCAATGAGGGGATTTGTCTCTAAACATCAGAAGGGTTCAGTCACCTCGGGCACTGTCTTTGAGCTCTCCTTAAAGAAAAGCCCTTCAAAAGTCATTCATTCCTGTCTATGCCAGCTTGTTTACACTTCCAGTGAAGTTCCCCAGGAAAAGTTCTTTTGCCAGTTTCCACAGAAAGAGCTGTTTTGTACAGATTTCCTACCAAGAATTTCAAGTGGTGGCTGAGAAGCTTCCACCCCTGGGGCATTGCCTCCTGGAGGCTCCCTGCAGCCCCCTGAGCAGCCACTCACCTCACACAGGCAGGACTGGGCACTTGGCTGCCCTCACAGACACAGGGAGCAGGAGGAAGAGTCACCACAGCCCGTGTCAAGGTACAGGATGGGAGACTTGAGCCATCCTTCAGGGCAGGACAGACCCCCTGGAGACCAGGACAAGGACCAGCACAGGTCTCTGGGATGAGCCAAAAACACTTTGCTCCAGTTGACATTTTGAAAATGGTTCTTGGTTTGTTTTTTTAAGGAAGAACAAAGCCACCACATGAGATTGGTCCCTCATCTGTTTTTATACAACATTCTGTTTTGGGTAGATGCAATTCAAACAGGTAAGGAACACATTCAGTCAGCAAGATTCCTAGTCAGTATCTTGGTAGCTGAATGGTGTTTTCATCCCTTAAAAGCAAAATTAAAAGATGATTAAAAATAAATAATTAGTATTTCAGCCAACTCCAGGGGAAAAAAATTGCCACTGGCTACAAAGAGCTTATTTACTTTTTTGTTTTATGACACCACCATCAAAAGAGCAGAAACAAGACAAAGGCTGTTCAGAAAGCAAACAGGGAGACAAACCTCTTATGTTCTCTTAGCAGCCATCTCTGTACAGAGACCAGATGACCAGCTTGCTACAGAACCACCCAAAAATGAAGGAAAAAGTCCTCTTGTCTCAGCTCAGCCCCCGTTCCCGAGCCCCACAGTGCACACGTACAACAGTTCACTCAGTGCAGTTTCAGTTCAAGTCACTCAGTTCAGCTTGCAAGGTTCAGTAACACTCCTTGGAAACCAGTGTGTCTGCAGCCACACGTTTTGTACCTGTATCAGAAGGAGATGCTCAGTTCCTGCTGGAAGAACTCGTATGTGCAGTCCTTGTCCCTCCCCTCCCAGCTGGACAGGCTGCCCACCCTTGGGAGTGAGTCGGGCACTGCCTCAGCAGACACTTCCACGTGCAAGGGGACAATCAGCAGGTTGCTTTCCAAGGCCTGTTTGATATTTCACATACCCAAACAGCAAAGTAGACCCTACAGGATCAATGCCTGTCCTTGGCCACGAGTACAGGATTCTGCAGCTGGACACAAGCAGGTTGCAGCAGGCAGTGTGCCACAGAGGAGTCACAAACAGCATGTAGTGTACTGGACAGGTAACTGCTCTGCCAAGCTGGGCAAGCAGCCATCTCTTATTCAGCAGGACAAATTAGCAGTGGTAAATCCTGCACCACTGGCTGGTTGCTGGTAATCATCTCACCATTCCCAGATCCTCCCTCTCCATTCTCACCAGTTCATTTGGCAAGCTACAGAAGCAGTGGAGTTCTCTCCCCGGCTGGCTGGTCTTTCTGGAAGAACTCTTTGATATGCAGCAGCTTGTTGTGGATCCTCTCTCTCAGGGGAGGGATGTGATGGCTGGGGTCTAAGACATTGGTGCTTCTCCTCTCCCTTTGCCTCTTCCAGGTGAGGTAGGGATGTGGTGGGAAGGGCACCTCGCTCCTCTCCCGGCGCAGCTGCACAGTGACCCCGCTGAGGGCCAGCATGGCCCACACCGACAGCACGATGAAGTCTGGAAAAAGAAACAGATTCCTGTAGCAAAGCAGAACATCCCTTGCTTTCCCAAGCACAAGTACTGAACCAGTTTAGTGACAGAAAAGAATGAAGTACCATCCCCACATCCTCAGATGCCCACAGTGATTGCATGCACAGGCCAGGACGTGCAGGAGTTGGGAAAAGTCTCTTCCTGTGACTGCCCACTCCTCAGCAAGCTGCCAGCCCAAGTCTGAGCAGCACCTTTCACAAGGGCCTTTGTCACAACACCTGCAGGAAGGTTCCTGCCTTTGAGTCTGCTCAGTATTGCTTTTGAAGGACTGGGATTTCTCATGTGGATGTCAAATCTCACAATGTACCATGTTCTCCTTCTATCCCTTTCCTGCCCTCACTGTTTACAACAGAACCAGAGACATTGACTCCTCCTTAAAGAGAGAATGAAGTCTCAGGAGGACTCACCATTCTTTTGAAAAGGCACATTGGTGTAAGCTCTGCTGAAGTAATTGTTGAGGACCCTTCTGAGCAGGTCCAGGGTGATGTAAGCAAGGCTTGTGTACACGTAACAAGCAATGGCCAGGATCACCGTGTAAGAGCCCACTATTCCACAAGCCAGGATGTTCAGCTAGACAGGGAGAAAGAACACAGCTTTAGGAGACTGATGGATACTCTTTATTCCCAACCTCCCTAAGACAGCACAATCATAGAATCATGGAATGGCCTGCATGGAAATGGACCTAAAAGCTATCCAGTTCCAACCCCCCATCATGGGCAGGGACACCTTCCACTGCCCCAAGCTGCTTCAAGCCCTGTCCAACCTGGCCTTGAACACTGCCTGGGATGGGGCAATCACAGCTTCTCTGGTCAATTATTTTGTAATTTTTATCAGTTCTCTTGTGATAAATCAGCTGTATACATCTGTTATCCAGCCAAGCTGATAAGACAGCACAAGTGAACTAAATGCAGGTTTTAGTGGAGGCTGTGTGCAAAAAAAGCTTCTGGACCATTGAGCACAAGTGGAGATGAACAGGAACTGCCTGCAACTGGCCCTGTGCTGAGCTTCACTAAGCTGTGCTAACCTTTCTGTATGTATTCCATGGGACAGGGTTTTGCATTAAGAAGTCTGATCCCCCCTTCTCCCTCCCTCCTTCGGAGGTGACAGCACAGTTACTTACAATTCTTGGGCAGCCAACAAAAAGCACTGGAATCATCAAGGCTACACAAGTAAAGGTCACCCAAAACACCACATCATCACGGAAGACCCTGTAGTCTCCTGCCAAGACAACACATTTACCAATGAGGGAAACATTTCCTTTTTCACAAGTGTTTGAGGGTCAGCTTATTTCCCTGCAAAATCCTGTACGTTCAGAAATACCTGGAGTACATTGTTGAAAAGCCCAGCTTTTGAGCTCAAATCCTGATTGTTTAAGATGTATTGAAACAGTTATTCAAGAACAGAAAAACTGTCCCAGTTGAGCACAGGTCCTGTACTCTGCACTGGAACAGCAGATCTTCTCCATGGAACAAAGATTTCTGACAAGATACACGTTCCTGGCCTGGTAAGAATGCAAAGTACCAGAGTACTGCTGCCCAGTAAGAAGCTGCTTTGCTGCCTCTGTGGGTTTCTAAGCTAAAAATCTGCATACCAGAGTATGGTGCAAATGTAGCCATCACAGCAACACTGGCAACAAATTCTTCTGGGCTTCAGGGAAATTAAATCACTCAAACCCTTCTTTGCTTCCCCTGCCTTCTAAGGCCTGTGGATTCACCAGAGGGGACAAGCTGACCTCCAGCTGAGTCACTGTAACATTTTCATGAAGAGCAATGAGAGACTGCCTGGATTAACACAAAATCCTGGCTTGAGTCAAACACAGATGACTGGAGAATGAAAAACTGTCCCACCAAGGGACCTTAAGAAGAGAAGTTCTGAGACTGAAAATTACAATAAAGTACAGCTGATGCTCTGATGTCCCAGAGGGCCTCCAGCTCAGCAGGCTGACTGGCTTTTAAGCAATTTGTCTGAAGCCTTCAAATTAGACTGTAGATTTTCTACTGGGATCTGTTCTGGACAGAGAACAAGAGAGCAAGTGCCTGCCTGGAGCAGAGCTGGTGTTACAGAGATGGCACACAGCTTAAGTAGCAAGAGTCACCAAGTTCTCTGCAAAACAATCAGCTTCCTTTTCCCAAGTAGTTTTAATTACAGTGCAGCTGAAAGAAGCTTTCAGGTACATCTCTATTCCTCCCAGCACTGGAAAGGGCAAGTTAAACATCCCACTAAGAGAAACCAGAGTGCCATTCACTCTTGAGCCTTGAAGTGTGCCTGCAGCACAGCAGGAACACAGCACTCACCAAGGACAGGATTCCAGTGCTTACCTAGGGGAGTAAAGAAGAGGGTTGATGAGAAGAGAAACCCCAACACAAGTCCAATAACAAACATGCTGAGCAGGACAGAGCCAAATCTCCACCAGCTCACAACCAAGAGCAGGCCTCCAATAACTCCAGCCACTGCTGTCAAAGTGAGACGCACTGAAAGAGAGAAGAGAAAATTCCAGCATCCTGGAAACTTCAATAACACGTTCAGCAGCTTTATTTACATGCAGGTGTGGCTTCTTTCAGTGAGTTTGCATGAGGTAACTAATAAAGGAATCAGAATGTGCTTTATGCACTTCCCTGAGATGCCAGCCTGCAGCTGGGGATGTGCTGCTGAAAGCAGGGCTGGAATGGAGGCCTTGGTACATCAGTCCTCAGGGAGCTCAGGTGGCCACAGCTACTGCACATGCATCAAACCAGGAATTCTGTGAGGTGGGACAGACAGAACTCATTCTGTCTAGTCTAACAAGCTGGGCACAGACCACCTACTTCCATTTTACAGATGAAACCTGCATTTGCTCTGAAACAGAGCTCCATGCATTGTTAAAGTAGGTTGCAAATTTACAGAGGTTCCAAACACCTTTGGATAGATACTGAAATTAAATCCAGCTATTAATTCTGTATCACTATGATGCTGGAAGGAACAGTAACTCTGTTGCATTTTCAGCTTATTATGGCAAATCAGGCATCACCCTGCTAACCTTCCTGTGGCTGGCCAACAGCACAATTCAGATTGTACCTGAAGGGTTCCTAACAAGAGTTTGGGAAGATCACAGGATGTCCTGACACATCTACTCACCATCATAACTAAGACCAGTTACCCTTGTAATTATCACAAAGAAGACAAATGCTGCAACAATGAAGCCCATGAAGAATAAGTCTAGAGAAGAGAGAGAAAGTATTTAGCAAGCTTCATACCAAACCCACTTCAGTGGATCTTCAGACATGTTCATATTACAATGGGGAAGGAACATAGCAGCTCACAAAAGGAGAGCCAGACATTTTGTTCTTGACAGGTGTCATCAAGCACGACAGTCAGTCCAAAATGACATATTTATAGCTACATTGCCCAGCATGCACCCTAGTCTAAGCTTCTGTTCTTTGCATCCCAGAAACTTCCTGCCCTGAGCTTAAAGGCTCAGAGCCTATAAAAGCAAAGCAGTGGACCTACCTGGCACAGCATCACTATCAAGTGAATCTTGGTAATAACACCACCATTTTAAGTTACACAGAGTAACGTTTATGAAGTTCCAGCCAGATTTGAGATTAAATTGAGTACCTGTTTTCCAGAATCTGTGTCCAAAAAAGCAGGTGAAAAGACCAAGAACAGCAAAAGCAGTGAAGAATACTTTGGTAGAGAGTTTACCTACAAGATGAAAGGCAGGTTGAGTAGAGCATTCCACCTAGTAGTCCCAACAAAGAGATTAAGATAAGGTGAGGCTGCTGTCACAAACTTTACTATAACAACTTGAGAGCTGCCACTCTGTCAGAGCCACAATGCCTGAACTAACAGTTGGCTTGGCAGGATCTTCAACAGAACATTGAAATAGTCCCAGACTGATTAAGAAATCAAGAGCTTCCTCCTTGTTCAAGAGAAGTTTTTGTAAGGAGATGTAACTTGTTTATAATACAGATATAAACTTGCCTGAAAATCCTCTGCTCAGGTTTAAAAGAAGGAACGTCCAGGTATGTATAAAAATCAGTGCTGTGGGATTAGTGACCCCAGCAGCAGCTCTAGGCTTAATCACTGCAGCCTTCACCACTTCTCTGCCTCTCAGACATTTGCCACCCAACAAAAATTACTAGCAGCATCCCATTATGGCTCACCTCTGTCTTCTATGCAAATTTCTTACAAAATTTAAGCTATTTGCAGAAGTACAGCATATTTTCCATGTGCTCTGAATTAGAGAGGTTTAACCTAAATAATTTGTCTCACGTTGTCAGAGGACAACACTGAGTTTGACAACTTGTGGTACAGTATGTAAGAAAATATTGAGGACAAGTCTTATTTTATGAACCAAATTGTACCAATTACTCATGTCCAGTCTGGATTCATAATGGGAGTGGCAGCTTTGCTGTTTCTGCTCAAATGCCACCATTATGTAGCTTTATACAAAGCAGCCTGACTTGTAACTCGCTCGCTACTGCTGACATTATCTTCAGTTTTATTTTAGATGACTGCCTCCTTTCAAAATACCTGCAGGTTACTGATTTCTGTTAGCACCAGCACAGTTAGAAAAATCTAGCTGGAGCCTAAGCTGGTTTGTGTTTTATTAGCTCAGCTTCACATCCAGTGTCAGCAGCCATACAAATTGTTTGAAATTCTGTAGTTGAATTGGACAAAGCTGGGATGACACTACGAAGTTCAGGGTTACATTTGCAAGCCACATATTAAACCTTCATTAAATTAAATTATTAATATAAATTATTTAATTGCAAATGGTTCTTACTCTAACTTCATCATTCTAGACTTTCTCCTCGATCAAGAAGCAGACTTCACCATCAAGTAACAAAACATACACGGTGTAAAACAAAGATTTCCTGCACACATTGAAAGAATCTTGAAGCACTTTCAGCATGATGGAGCACAACAAGCTGCAGAGCAGTTGGCAAGGACACAATTCCCAACTTACTGAGGGAGGAGCAGTTATCCACCAGGTCAGCAAAGCTGCAGGCATATGTATGCACAGGTATGTATGCAGCAGAAGTGTTCCACACAGGATCCCACACTATGACATTGTAGATCACACCTTGCCCAGGGAGTGAGGAGAAGTAGACACTGGTCTTGTCATCAGCTGTCAGCGTAAGCATCTGGAAAAGTAAGTACCTGTGTTAAAGGCCCACAGGATGGAACCCTTCCCTCCAGCACTACTGTGCATTCTGACAGGGAAGAAGATTCCCCCACTCCTGTTTTGCTCCTCTCCAAGGAGCCTGTGAGGCAGGCAAGACTGCCACTACCCTCCCAGCAGGGCCAGGGAGCCTGCTGCTGTCTCCCCTGCAGGAAGGGAAGCACAGGGGAGGAGAAGACACGAGAGCACACTGCTGGGGTGCCTGGGGCTCACCTTGATGCCGTTGGCTCGGATGCTGTGCACCTGGGCCATGGTGTGCAGGTGGCTGAGCAGCAGCAGCTGGCCCAGCTCTCCCTCAGGCAGGAAGTACTGGTACACGTCATAGCGCAGCCGCCAGCGCGAGCCGGGCCCCGTGCCCGCGTCACAGCCCGGGGGGCTGGCTCCCCTGCAGGGACACAGGGCCCACCAAAGGGCCCACACTCCTGTTAGCCTGCAGCACTCACCTGTCCACTGCAGGGTCTGCCTCTGCTCTTCTGAGGTGCACACCAGCAGTAAATAGCTCAAAGCTGGGCTGGATGTGTGAGCACAGCAGCGTCACACAGAAGCGCCCTGGCACAGAGGGTGGCTGTGCTGGGACTCTCCTTTACACTGACAGAGGCTTCCTCTGAATTGCCATAACAAGAATTCCAAAAGCCAAAGATCACAACATTATTGTTTGTCTTTCCATGCAGTTCTGACCACAGTCTTCCCCATTCCCTGCCTATCACATGTGACACTAGGCACCATTCAGGAAATAATGCCTTTTAACTTGAAGTCTCAAGTTAAACAAAACTCTGGGTCATTATCATGCTTTAGCACTAGTAAAGAAATAAAACTGGTTGTAACACACAATTGCTCCTCAAACAAATTAAGCTGTTACAAGGAATGGAAAGATCCAGTATTCACTAACTGCTTACATTTCTGAAGTTGCATAACCTCCCCCACAAGATGTAACTCTCAACTTTTATCTCTCTCATGCAGTACCTCTTCCCCTCCTCCTTTTCCCCATTTACATTTGTTGCAGTGAACAAGATTCCTGCCAGCAGCTGGATGGTTCAGCTGTTATAGCAGGGTCTTACTTCAGCCTTTTGGCCAAACACAGGACAAAAGGTCTTGCTCAGTGCACTGAAGATTTCCACATACCTGGAATATCCCAAGTTTGCAGGGGCAAACTTGATATGTGTATCAACCAACGTGTAGTCCAGGTAAATATTTGGATCCACTTCCAAGTCAAATTCTAGATTGCAGCCCCCAGGAATAGGATCTAGAACACAGAGAAGGTAACTGCAGTTATGCACTCGCAGGCACAATCTGCTTGCTGAGCACAGAAAATCATCAGGTTCTGGCTCTGCAGGCAGCAAAAGGGTTTCACTGCAGCCTGGGACAGGTCCCCACACAGGGGTGGCTCCAAAAGCTCCTGCCAGGTGCTGCACATGGCCCAGGGCAATCCCAAGCACAACCACAGGCTGGGTGAGGAATGGACTGAGGGCAGCCCTGAGGAGAAGCACTCGGGGGTGCTGGCTGAGGAACAGCTTGACATGAGCCAGCAGTGTGTGCTCACAGCCCAGACAGGCACCAGCATCCTGTATGCAAAGAGGAGTGGGCAGCAGGGCCAGGGAGAGGGTTCTGCCCCTCTACTCTGCTCTGGCAAGAGCCCACCCCAACACAAGGAGGATTTAGACCTCCTGGAGTTAGTCCAAAGGAGGGCCATGGAGATGACCAGAGGGATGGAGCACCTCTCCTACAAGCAAAGGCTGTTCAGCCTGGAGAAGGCTCTGGAGACCTTTCCAGCCTTGCCATACCTGAAGGGAGCCTACAAGAAAGCTGGAGAGGGAATTTTTACAAGGGCCTAAGGTGACAGGACAAGGGGGAGTGGCTTTAAGCTGAAGGAGGATAGATTTAGATTGGATACCAGGAAGAAATGCTTTCCTGTGAGGGTGGTGAGGCCCTGGCACAGGGTGCCCAGAGCAGCTGTGGCTGCCCCTGGATCCCTGGCAGTGTCCCAGGCCAGGCTGGATGGGCTCTGAGCAGCCTGGGACAGTGGCAGGTGTCCATGTCCAGTTCCATGGCAGAGGCAGTGGAAGTGGATGGGCTTTATGGACCCCTTCCAATCCAAACAGACTTGTGATTCCATGATCATGTGCACAGCAGTTTTCTGTTCTAAGGCTGCAGCCATGGCTAGACCCTAGAGTACACCCTGTACACAACTCACAACTCAGCAGTGACAACAAAAACTGTTTCAGCCCATTTCAAAAGAATTTCTGGTATCTCCATCAGACTCCCACCATATAAGACTGAAAGGTCAACACTTGACTCCCCAGCTGCCCTGCCTGAGCAGAGCTCAGAGGTACCCTGAGCACGTACCTTTCTCCATGTAGGGGATGGAGATGGCAGTGCTGAGCACCTGGCCAGCTCCCAGGGCACGCAGGTACCAGGTGCACACGCTCTGCTGGGGCCGCAGGATGGACACCAGCCCTCCGTCCACCCCAACTGCTGAGCTGTTCACCGACGGAGCCTGCACAGCAACAGAGCAGGGAAACAAGCAGATCTCCTTGGGAAGACTTCTACCACAGTTTGAGAATATTCCTGCCACAAACCTGCCAGGCACACACATCAAACCTGCCAGTTACAACAGATTGGGCTCTGCCCAAAACGTCATTTGTGCTTGGACTTGTCCAGTTCCACATGCAGGACTTGCTGCACTATATGAGGTCTGCATAAGCCCATCTCTCAACCCTTTCAAGGTCCCTCTGGACCTTGATGCCATCCCTAGCTGGTGAAAAAAGGGAGCTCTGACATCACACGCTGCCTGGCTCAGGCTCAAAAACCCAACTGACAGTGTGGGACTACTAATAAAGAGCTGACAATCACTAGCAAGCTGCAGAGAAATCAAGCTAGTAGATCTGGCAGTGGATTGACTAGTAAAAATGTAAAATGACTGGAATATCCCTCACAAAATGTTGTGAGATGGCAACAAGGCAATGTTCTGGGAACCAGCCTACAGAAGCACCTTCCTACCTCCACCAAACCAGAGATGACTGTATGACAGCTGCCTTAACACGAGCAATGCCAGATGGTTTTGGGGCCAGGCCAGTTACTGACCCAATCCCCAGCACCACCATCCCTTCCAGAACCAGGGCTCTCAAGGAAAGAATAAGCAGCAATGCCAGTCTCACAGCTGGAATAACCAGTTGACCTGCAGCCACATTCTCAGCCTGGAAAGTGCCCTTGGCCAAGGCAGCCACAGCCACCCAAGGCAATGCTGCAAGGAAGCACATTGGACCTGGCAGACTTCAAGGTCTGGCTCAACTTCATCTTTCTGGAGGCAGGCCAGCCCTAGAAGCAGTACAGCCGCACTTATGCATCACTGCCCTGGCCTGGTAAGGCCCAGGAATGCAAAGAGGAGCTGAACTGGCAGCAGAGGATTCTACCCATGGCAAGCAAAGACTGAACAGGTCTAACAGTAATGCCTCAGCCCTGCAATCCTGGCTGTTTCACCAGTACAAGGATGGCTGAGCTGGGTGACTTGTGTTTCAGGTCATTCATCCTCTAAGCTTCCCAGGATATGTCTTGGCACTCAGTGTATTCTGATTTCAAAGATGTTGGTGGAGAGAGGAGAACTGGATTGCAGCTGTCAGACCTCCATCTTCAACTTAGTCAATGATCTGTTCAAATACCAGTGAGAGCCTCACAGCACCACAAGAAGTAAAACCAGTATTTTAGATTAGGCTCATTTTGCCCCATCATTACTGGGATGCAGGGTACAGCAGCAGAAATGCTTTTATTGCTGTCTAGAAGTAGCAGCTTTCCCTGGAGTACGTGGAGAAACTTCTCCATGTGTTACCAAAGGAGAACTAAATTCAGGACAAGGGGCTGGGATAACAACACATCATATCTGCAGTGGTTAGAGCCAAGGCATGGGAACAGCAGACAAGTAAACATCCCAAAGTGATCGTGTATGGAGCATCTGGCAAACACCTACACAGATCTGGTTTGAATATGACAAGCTAATGGACAACAGTCAGTTGAGCCACATGACAAAAGCACCACTTCCACCTAATAAACAGCCTTGAAACATTTTCAAGCCAGCTCTGACATTCCTTTAGCATTCAGTCTTTCAAAACAGCAGCTATCACATAAGTACAAGAAAGGATTTCTGAAGCTACAGTAACACTGCCTAAAAGCCAAGCAGGTAAAAGACACTCATTATTTATACAGCTTCAGTTCAATACTCCTACATGTACTAGAGCCAAGTGCTTTGTTGAAAGAGAGGCAGCACTTACCAGAAGTGACACTCTTACCTTATCAAAGGATATCACCACATCACTCTGCTGGGCATGCACTTGAAAAATAACCACAGTCACATTGCTGGCGATGTTCCTGATAACAGCCTCCACTGCATTGCTCTGGTTAAGTAGCACATTTCTGAATTTTCCCAAGGAGAGCTCAAGAAGACCTGCATTACAAAAAAAGGAAGATACAAGGTTTGTTTTTTTTTTGGTCCAGAGGGAAGTAATTACCAGGGAAGCCTGGAAGTTTCCAGTAGCCCAATATTAGTCAGCTGGGAGCAGAGCAGGACGTTGCTTTGTGCTGCTCTCATCCTGTGAGCTGCAGCAGGCTTTCAGAGACTGCTGCACACAGAGCTGCACCTGCAGATACTGCCACAGCCAGGGTACCTGCCCTGCAGCCTGGCACTCACCTGAGCACAGAGACAGGGCTGCCTGCCAGGAGTCAGCATTTGATACAGCTGAGCTCACCAGCTCAGCCAACCAGCCAGCCAGACTCCAAAAAGTCAGTGAGAGAAGATACTGAGGTCTGCCTGATCCTTGGCAAATACAGGTGGCTATTTTTGTATCAGCCAGCCAACCTGCACAATAGCCATCACAATAACCACTCCAGGGAATTCCTACAGACCATGGGAATTGGAGTCAAGTTCTAGAAGACGGAGTCAAATCTGTAGTTTACATACACACACACTTACCCACTTTCAGCTATTCCATGGGTTTTGCTGCCAAACGTTTTTTAATCATTAGAACTGCTGCATCCCCATCTCCAGACCTAAAACTCTAATTTTTCCTAGACCATTTCTTCTTACATTGAGCCTAACCCCGTGATCCACTATCATTTTAATTTAAAGAGAACCACATGACCTAGGATATTAGAGCTTTGACTTGTCATTCAGCTCCTGCAAGCAAGCCTGGCTTCTCCCTGTGCTGGGCTCTGCAGGGACAGGGGATGCCAAGGGGGGAAAGCCAAGCAGCCACAAGATGCTCCTTGGTTGGTGGCTGTAGCCAGACTGCACAACACCTTCCAGTCTTTTCCCTGAACTCCTCTGCCTGCCTCTGTACCCAAACAGACCTAAAACTTATCAGGCCTGAACACACAGCCACACTTCCTCAATGAAGTTGCCTCTGGTGAAAAGGGCTGGAACTGCCCACAGTGCCCTAACAGTCCCCAGCAGCACCACCCCAGGGACACTTGCTGATGACACAGGGGGCTCCCATTCACAAGGGAGGGGACAGTTTTATTACCTGAAACTACACCCAATACTCTCTAACTGCTTTCCTGATACTTCTCTCTCTCTCCTGTCAGGAGCTGGCATCACTGGCCAGTTTCTTTGCCTCTTGATATGTAAACAGAGGGGAGCTCCCACCCTCATGCCTCCTTCACCAGCTACACAGTGAGGGAAGGAACTTCAGCCCTTACATGCTCACTCCCCAAATTCAGTTAATACCAGTACTGCATCACCAATAAAACCTCAGCTAAAAGATGGGCGAGGACATAAACCACTTGTGAGGAAAGAAAGACTTTCTATTTTTCTGCTCCATCATCTGCAGTTTGTGTTAAGGTAGAAATTTCTACACAGTAATTAATGTCAAATTAAAGCTGCAAAAACCCCTTTGTGTATCCTTCAGCTTGATTCTTTAGAGTCCCTTGAGCAGCATTCAGATATTCTCAGCTCTTTCCTCATTAGCTCAAGTTCTACCAGAAATGCAAGTAGCAGTATGAATTCTAAATAAAAGCATTCAGAAGGCAGACTATACATCTATACATTCAGAAATTTACAGTGAAAGCTTAAAATGCAGGAAAAATAAATATCTTTGATCTTTAAAAACTTCAGCAGAGCTTCCTGAACCGCAAGACATTCACATTTAGATGTTCTTTTAAGAAAAAAGCTGAAAGCATACACATTCTGTGTGATCTACATCAAGGAGAAAAAGCTGCGTTGTTGCGCCTTGTTTCTCACCTCCACTCGTCCCCATACCCAGGGGCCTCTGCATAAATAAGGACAGATTCACAGCCACTACTTCAGCGTGATCATGAGACTCTAAATGTCAGAGGCACTCTCTCAAGTTTAATGAGCGTGGTGAATTAAGGTAGGGTGCTCTATATTGCTTTACTGTTTGCATAACTGCTCCCAGAAGAGCACATGTGACACACATTATCCCAAAGTCTGGGCACAAGAGCTCAGGGTGAAGAACAAGAACATCTACACCCATCACACAAGCACTGTCCAGCTCCCAGGCTCCTCGAACCACACTTCCAGCCAGGACTAAAAGGTGACAAGCACTGCAGAGCAACACAACCTTCTAAGAAGTTTCTGGAAGAGCAGTTGCTCCAAAGCCACAGCCCCCTTGCAGCCTTCTCCATCTCTGTCATTTGAACTGGTGCACTGAGACAGAAAGGGAAGATGGTGAGAGAGACTAATGGATTGAATTAACCAACTGACAACTTCCCAGGTCTATTGCTATCACCAGTTCCCTGGTTCTAATACCAGTTCTCTGTATTGGAACACAGAGCTCAGTCTTGTCAAACACCCTCAGAGACCTCCATGACCACACAGCATGACACAGCATGCAACCTTCTCCTTTGGACTAGCCCAGTCAGCCTGGAGGTGGCCCCCCAGACCAGCAGCACAGTTAACATCACCTCACAAGCAAGAGAGTTGATCCAGCAAGTCAGCAACAGAGAAAAAAGGAGCAAAATCCAGGCATCCCAACTGTTTTTTTTGTTTCCAACGGTGAAGGTCTGGGAACACTCTAAAGTGGCCAGGCTACCCCCTCCTCCTTGCCCTATAGGAAGAACTGTAACAGTCACTGCACATCAGAGCAACTTTGGGTTAGATACATGAGAGGAATCCAAACTGTTACAGAGCTTATCAACTGAACAGATGCTCCAAGGAAGTCAGTGTTGCTGAAACCGAGCAGCAGCAGAGCAGAGATGGAGCACTGAGCATGTCCTGCTCCATACACAGCACAGAACTGGAGCACACAGTCCTGGTGAACAGAGCAAACAGCCCACTCTGTCACCCCACACTCCCTTTGCTCTCACACGAAGGACAGAATCAGTAAAGACAGCAAAGAAATAGAACCACCTGGAGCTCTTCTGCGATCAAAAGCCCTTATTCCTAACTCTAAACAACAAGACAATCAATTCCAGCGCCTTTGCAGTGTTCTCCCTTCCCTGTGACACACGGTTTCCCCAACAGGCAACACCCAGCTTGAACGATTTCCATTGTGGTGATTCAGTGTCAAGCTCTTGGCTCCTCTGCTGCTTTGAGTAAACCACATTTCCAGCTCCAATAGCCAAGAGTCACTCCCCAGCACCACGGAGCAGCTAACCACAGGGCTCTCGATTACACCTAGCAGTCCAGTTCCCATTAAGAAAAACAACTGAAGAAATGCCACTGCTGCCCATACAGAAGAGTCTTCACCTACAGAGCCATGTTCAAACATTATGCTTCCCTCAGAGAGGCTCTGTGGGTCAGAGAAAACACATTTCTACTGGGTGCTTAGCAAAACCTCGCCGGGGACATGCAGAACAGGCTGATGTAAGCAGGCTCCAGGAGCTAAGGAGAACTTTGCAGTGCAGGGAATACAACAAGTAGTCACATGAAGAATTTAATGAAGATGAAGTGCAAGCTCAGACTGACAACCAGTTTGAGTAAGAAAAACATTAGCATACAGTTACCTAACAGAATCAAGCCTGGAGCCATATCCTATCAGAGCTGTAATGCCATGCAGACACGGAGGATGGGAGAGTCCAGCTACAAGGTCTCTGTCTTCCCACACTACTGAACCCCCCAAAAATACAGCACCTACCCCACTCCCAAAAGAAGTAACATTTCAGAAAGCTTCTGAACTTTGATTGTGTGTGTACTGAGACTCATCCTTAGAACAGCTTGATCTTAAAGCAGATGACACCACAGAATGTGGCTTGTCATCATCTGCACCATTCCCATCCCAGAGGACTATTCTGTTCACCAGGCTAGAAGTCTTTACAGCCTGAAAAGTGAGGGAAGAGTTATGTGTGAACTTATTATAAAGTATCATCTCTGCAGAGACTAAACAGCTGGCACAAACAAGTTTCTCCCAGATAAGCTCCCTCTACAAAAGCACCGCTCAGCCCTCATTTCACTATAAATTCACTTTAGTTTTCCCAACACTGAACAGCCGGGTTTGGATATAGCAAACACAGCCAGCTGAACTCCTCCTCAGGAAGAGGGAGCTCCCTGGAAGGCACCAAAGCACAGTGTGTAAAACACTTCTGCACAAAGACCGAGTTTGAGGAGCTGCAGCCCCTCAGAAGCCCAGAGGTAACACAGGCCATCACGCAAAGATTTTACTAATCATGCAAAGATTTTACTAACCAGCACTTCTAAAATGAAGCAGGATCTTCAAGGATTAGGAGTTAGCAGAGCCCATCCCTGCAAAGTGGGTGTCCACAGCTGAATAACCACAAGACAATCCAATCAGTGAACCATTAAGCAAGTGGCCTTGTTTAAAAGCCCTAATGATCAGCTAGCACACAAATTACACAGCTTATTAGCTTTTCACGAGGGAAATACTTTCCCCCTCCACCCTCAGTCGCGCAAGGAAAAACAGCAACAGGTTCCTTCAAGGCAAAGCAGTTTGCTTAGCTTTTTTACATATTGTAAAAAAATTACTCAACACATGACCCATTTTCATCAAGTCCAGGTGACAAACTGCTTGTTAGCACCCTTTAAAATAAACATTAAGGTCTAAGAACCCTGAGCCTTCATTCTCACACCTGCTTGCCAGCCACCATCAGGTACCCAGCCAAAACTTTTAAAGGGTCCTGCAAGAAACAAGGAATAGTCCATTAGGTTGTTGGGCAGAGAAGCCTTCCACACACACGGGACTGGTTCCAAACGCGGTCCTGCAGCCCTGCAAATATCCCAGGAGTCTTCTTCGGGACAATTAAGCTTCATTCATTCAAGACCAGGTCTAGTGGAAGGCGTCCATGCCCATGGCAGGCGGGCTGAAATGAGATGAGCTTTAAGTCTCAAACCATTCTGTGATTCTATAGTTAGAAACAAGTGCAAAAGTAAAGCAAAACTAAGAGAAGGAGTCTTATATCAGCCCTGATATGAAGGACTGCTTGATTATCTCTGAATTATCTCTGAGAGGAAACTGTTTATTTTGTCCTTTATTTGAACAGATAAGAGTTTAAGCAGAAAAAAAAAAAAAAGTGACTGTAAATCTTCTCAACCTATACTTATTATAGCACACTTAGCTCTGGAGTCCTATTTTAGTCAAATGCAGGAACACAGGGAAATTACAAAAAAAGCCCATGCCAAATAAAGTCAGATTACATCAGTACGGACAGCAAGCAAGTTTACAAATCAAGCTGCAAACTGTAGGTTTTGCTCCTTTCCCTAGTTTTATAGCGACAGTGGTTTTCAACCCACCGTCCACTAGGGACCACCTGCACATGGTCTGGGGCGGGAGAAACCCAGCAAACAAAACCAAACCGGCTTTTAACCACGTCCCGTTTGTCATGTAAACACACGTTTATTAGCAGCGAATATGTTATATTAATACGTTATATTAACACGTATACCTTGTTTCCGTACGGGGCATACAGCCCTACACCGGCCGCATCAGCTGTGCCGCACCCCCGCGGTTAGAATCATTCGGAGTGAGCCATGAAACAGTTAAAATTATGGCGTTCACAGCAATACAGGTTAAAAAGGAGAATGGGAGGGAAAAGAAAAGAAAAAAAAAAAGTGTGTCTCTCCTTGTCCGCCTGAAAGATGAAGATAACCATGAATACACACAGCGCTTCTGCAGCGCCGCAGGCAGCGTTGCTCCGCACTCCTGCTCATCCCCCCGGCCAGGGGGACACCCCAAAGGCTCTGCAGCCGCAGCGAGCCCTGCCCTGGCCATCGCCCTGGCCATTGCCCTGGCCATCGCCCCGGGCACAGCCCCGCACTCCCGGTGCGAGCCCGGCTGGTGCGAGCCCGGCTCTCCGGCCGCAGC
>VXBS01001442.1:653176-683705 GCA_013400255.1 Sitta europaea
ATCGGGAATCGGGCCCAGCCGGGGATCGGGCACGGGCCCAGCCGGGGCTGCCCCCGCCCGTGGCCGTGAGGAGGCCGCAGCGGCGGCGCAGGGTGATTAACGCGGTGTTGTTAATTGGTGCCGGCAGCTCGCGGACCAGTTCTGTAACGCCATCGGAGTGCTGCAGCAGTGCGGGCCCCCGGCCTCCTTCAGCAACATCCAGACGGCCATCAACAAGGACCAGCCCGTGAACCCCACGGAAGGTGAGTCCCGGCAATAATCCCCGGAGCTGCTGCAGGTGGAGGGTGGAGGGATGGCGGCTGCACTCTCTGCCGGGCAGAGTTGGGCCTGTTTCTGATAATCCCCGAGCGATGCTGAGCTGCGCTGTGTTCTGTGCAGAGTATGCCCAGCTGTTCGCGGCTCTGATCGCCCGCACTGCCAAGGATATCGATGTTCTCATAGATTCCCTGCCCAGTGAAGAGTCCACCGCAGCTTTGCAGGTAGGAGTTTTCCTCATTCAGGGTCAGAACACTCCTGAAGGCAAACTTCCTCCTTTTTATTTTTAAACGCGTTTTTTCGTCTCTAAGCCATGTCGTCATTGAAAAATGATTTTAGTACGAACCTGAATTTTTCATTAGGGTAGCCTGTGAGTACTTTGTAGGCTTAGTGGAAATCATGAACTTGCATCTAGTTCTAAATAAGATCATAATCAGTGACAGTATTTTAGACTTAGTTTTCTGTTAAAATATATATATAAAAAAGGTGGGTTTATACTGGAAGCTGCTCACCCTGTTTTTCAGATATTAACAGAGCAGATGGAACAGTACTGATGCTTTGTGTATTGTTTTACTCATTTTTTTTCCCCTTGGGTAATATTTTATATTTTCTCATTCATTTTGTACCTGCAGAACCAACACTACAGAAGTCTTTTGTTCTTTCACATTGTTTCTGGTTAGTTTGCAGGGTGTCCTTTAAATTCTTCAGCTCTGTCACAAAATAATTCCATCACTTTTCAATAACAAGGACTCTTTCTTTGAACTAGTCAAACTTGGTTTTTATTCGATTTTTTCCTCTTATTTCACAGATTTTGCCTATTAAAATCTTTTTTTTTTTAATTTTTGACTCTTAATGGTTGGATTTGCATTTTGGAATGCATAGAGGATGCAGAATGCTGTTCCCCTGACAAACCTGATGATCACCTTTAAGGTTTTAAACCTGCATTGATACTCTGTAACCATTCAAAAGTGTTTAACAAAAGATTGACACAGAATGGGCCAAAGAGAAATTATTTGGCAGTGGCATCACGTTTGGTTTTAAACAGAGGAGGTTAAATTTAGGAACTTTGCTAGTCACAGTAATTGCTGAGCATCCTAATTGGGCTCGTTAACACTAGCATGATTTCCTGTAAATGCATTTTTAATAGCTGAAGATAGAATGCCTGCTGCAGACAAATTCCAGTTTCTTCCATGACTGGGCAGGGTCTGATCAAAGTGGCAGCTGGTGTCAGCAAAGCACGGTGCTCCAGAAGGAGGAGCTGCTTATCCAGTAGGGATAAGCTTTCCTTACAGGTGATACTTCAACAGTTTCTTGCTGTCTTAATGAAGAACCTCATGTCACAAAAAATTCTGATACTTTCTGTCTGGTGTGGTTTTAAGATAAATTAGTTTGGATTCCATCACTTGGATTCCAGTTTTGATCTTTATTTTCTGTTGCTTAATTCGGTGCAGTATTAAATATTCTAATAGTCTTCTCAGAAATGGTGTTGAAGATGTTTGAAACACTCAAATATGCACTATAGGTTTTGTTGAGAAGTGGTAGATAATATTTGATTAATAGAAACATGCTTGGGCTGATCTGTTTTTTTTATACTAAAGTTGTCTTGGTGTATGTTTCAGATCTGAGGCTTGTCTTAAATTATAAAAGAAGCTGCTACATGAATACTCAACACAATTTGCCTGCCCCCTTTGAGTTCCCTTTTGGTGGAGCTGACAGTACAAACTCTGCTCTAATCTGTGAATTAGCTGTAGTCAACTGTTAAACAAGAGAATCTTTCTCTTTTCAGGGAGCACCAGCTGATCCCTCAGCATCCTTGAATAGCACAGTCACTTTAGGGTTTTATTGAAGATCTCTGCTTTTTCCCTGTTGTCTAATAACAAAAGAGGAAACTCTTGCAACAATGTTTAAGTAGTAAAATAAAAAGCAGACCTTTATTGGAAGCTTCCAGGTGTCCCAATGGTGCTGGGCACACCCGGCATCAGATTTCTACAATTTTATGAGTTTAACAAATTAGCATACCTAATAAATATTGTCCAGTTAGAAGAGAGGTCGGTTAGGTAGTTTCCCCTGGATTCTGCCCCATTGGAGTTGTTCCAGGGGCTTCTTTGCCCCATTTCTTGTGTGTTCTCAAATTCTGGTTGGAAAACAAAAAGTCCTGGTCAGGCTTCTTCTTTGTCCAAATAAGACTACACAGAATTCCAAGTATGCATTAGAAAGGAGAACGGTAGGAAAAACACTAGGACTACGTGCTAGTAGCACGCAGAGCTACGAATATATGAAAAACACCTCAAAAGCCCGAACCCTTTGGGCATGATGCGGGTTCTGCTTCGCAGGCTGCGAGCCTGTACCGGCTGGAGGAGGAGAACCACGAGGCGGCGGCGCGGCTGGAGGAGGTGGTGTACCGCGGGGATGTGCTGCTCGAGAAGATCCAGAGCGCCCTGGCAGACATCGCCCAGTCGCAGCTGAAGACACGGAGCGGCCCCCACAGCCAGCCCCTGCCCGACTCGTAGCGCCGGGGGCTGCCCAGAGCCTGGAGACGCCTCTGGACACGCCGGGAATGGCCGGGCTGGGCTGGCCCTGCCCGCGGGGCACAGCACTGCGGCTCTGCTGGGAGAAACGCTGCTGCGGGGGCTCTGTTCTCAATCTGCCTGCAGGCGTGTGTGTTTCCTTGCCTTAAAATGGGCTTTCTGTTCACAAATACGACTTCAATCGAATCTGTTACATGTTAGAAGTATTTGTATAAGTTAACGCCACTGTGGTTGTGATATGTTTTTTTATAAGCCGCAGACACGTGTGAGTTAGCTGGAGTTCCCTGGTGAGGAACTGTGATCACAAGTGTTTTAATTAACAGCACTGGCAATGTTGATTGGCTGGTTTACCACCCTTTACACAGCATATGAAAGGATAAGTAAACTCTGATGTTTCCAGAGTGATTGTTCTTGTCATTGGCATCGCATTTACAAAGCAATAAACCTGCAGGTGTCTGATATTGACATTTATTACTGTTGGTAATTCACAAGTGAGCCTTTGAGTGCATTGTTACCACTGACTCGCTTGCTCTTGTGCTATTTCTCTGCTTTTGCTGATATTCTGTATTCTCTTGGCAACTCATGAGTGCCTCTAAAGCAGGCAGTGACGAGGAAGCACTGGATGACTGGATAAAAATCAGCAGTGAGAAAACTGAAAATAGCTTATTACATAAAGTTGCTTTTCAGTGTAAGCAGTGTCTGCCATACAAATGCTGTGATCATAAACAGCAAGATTCCCGTGTCCCCAGGGCACTCTACAGAGGTGTTTTCATATTGACACACTTGATCACAGAATGAATTTTAGCTCTTTGTTGTAGGACTACAGAAATACTAATATCTCTTTTGATATTTAAAATAAACCCCCAACACCAAACCAGCAGCTAATGTAGGGTTCAAAGCATGAACTCTGGGTTAAACTTGGTCACTTTCTGGTTTTTTGAGTTGCCAGCCTTGTTCTTGCTGGTATTGCAGGCCATTGTTTGCTGTCACATCCACTCTGCTCAGTTCCCATCAAGCCCACCTGTGTCCAAATATTGTAACACAGTCACTGACCTGAAGGTTGCACATGCTGGGGCAGGGCCAGCTCTCCCCCACAGCACCCCTGAATCCTGCCAGGGCTGCTCCCTCTGCTCATCCCCAGCATGTGTCTTCCCCAGGAAGCCTTGGCTGCTTCCCCAAGTTTTGTCCTGGAGAGAGAGAGGTGGGCTGGGGAACAAGGCAGACACAGCAGCTGGTAAGAAATGTATCAGATTGCCTTCCAGAGAGTTGTGGAAGGAAATTTAGGATGAAACAAGGGAATGGATGGAGGTAGAGCACATGGGAAGAAAACAAGTGTTGAGCAATGGTTCTGCATGTTATGTTGGACAAGGAGTACTGCCCAGTGAACAAACTGTGCTTTGAAGAAAGACAGCACAGAGCATAATGGAAAATTCCATTGAAAAACAATCTCAGCCACTTCAAATGAGCAGGAGCATCTCACACTGGGAATCCATACAGCCCACTGGCAAAGATGTTGGAATCAATTTAGTGAATATAAGCAACTGATCAAAGCTCAGGCTTCTTTACTGTAAACAACCATGCTTGGAGGAAAGGAACACCTCGCAGCAGCTGTTCTCTTTTGCAGAGAAAAGAATACAGAGAAATCCGTACACTTGTTCTGAAAGGTACTGGGAAAAGTGCATTAACATTATTTTAGCTTAATGTCTGTATAGAGCTGATGTCTATATAGAGCCAATCTTGGCTTCCACTGCAGATGGTGTTGGAAGATCTGGGAGCTGCTTCTGTGTGTGGCATGGGGAAAGTGTCTTGGCCATCCCCACAGACTTGACACCAAAAGATTTTGGGAATTTTCAACAATCCAGGCCAGAGAGTGGCAGGCTGGAGAGCAGCTGTGCTCAGATGGAGCTCGGGCCTTGGCACATGGCAGGCTGAGCATGAGCAGCAGCTGGCCCTGGGAGTACCAGGGGCCAGCAGCATCCTGGGCTGTGTTAGCAGGAGCACAGCCAGGAGCTGGAGGAAGGTGCTCACTGCCCTGTGTTCAGCACATGGAGTGCAGCTGGAACACTGCCCACAGCTGTGGGTCAGCATGGGCTGGAGCACAGCCCTGTGAGGAGGGGCTGGGGACAGGACTGGCTTTGGGACCCCCAACAGCAGCCTGCCCACACCTATGGGGGCTTATGAAAAGGTAGGGCCAGGCTGGTCACAGTGGTGCAGGATGATGATGGACAGAGATTGGAACACCAGAGGTTCAGAGTGGTCACAAGGAAAAGCTTTTTCAACATCAGGACGAGTAAATTTTGCAACAGGGTCCCCAGAGAAGCTGAAAATCCTGGGAGGTTTTTCAAGACTTGGCTGCTTAAAGCTCTGGCCAACCTCACCTGACCTCCCAGCTGCCTGACCTCTGCTCAGGAGGTGGAATTAGACTCCTTGATCCTGTGGATCCGAGACACAGGCACAGCTTCAGAAAGAACCAACAAAGTGTTCAGGAATGTTGTGTCCCCGTTATAGAAAGGCAGGTGTGGAGGGCAGCAGACTTGGGTATCTCCTATCAGCCTCATTCCTATTGATGACACTGTGATGTGCTGAGAGGCCGCTGAGTTGCCCTTCTGTGTGGTGTGAAATTCCACGCTGTAGCGACCCGAGTTTCCAACAGGTGCCCTTGGAGAGTGTGATATGCAAAATCCACATCCTACACTTAGAGAAAATTGATCTGTCAGATGATGCTGACTCAGTGTTAGACAAAGGCAGACTCCTCTACAGAAAGAAATTGTATTTGTGTTTTACATGGTTTGTTATATAGTCTTACATAAGAAATAACAGAAGCCAAATTTTCAGGCATCAAACCTGAGGCTAGAGAAAAAGTTTTATTCTAGTTTTTTCTCTAAGATCTATGGAAGAAAGCTTGAATGACTTTTATTGACTTAAAACAAATTATTGATTGACTGACAGTAACTTTTTACCTGTAACCTGTGTTCTAGCAACGTAGAAAACAAAGTTTTCCAGCCTTTTTTTCATGTGTCAGACACCATTTTAGGTGCTTGCAGCAAGTGGCATCCACAGTGGAAATGATCCTCAGGAAGTTTCTCTCTGTTTCAATGTTTTTAGTGTAACACTCTTTGAAGGAGTGCAGCTTGACAATGACTGCATATTGTTTGTGTACGCTTAGATGCAGTTTGATGTTTATTTTTGTTTTTTGGAAAGCCATGTAGGCTTGTTCACTGTAGCTAGACCAGGAATTTTATATTCTTGCTGCTGCTGCACTCAACCAGCATGGACAAGTAGCTGAACACATTCACCTCGTGCTCTGAGCACAAAGGATTGTCTATTTTGCACCAGAACCACGTTTCTTCTGAATTTCTGTTTGTACCTAACACTCAAAAAGCATAACACAACAGTGCAAACAGTTTTCCACTGACCATTTTGGCTTGATATTTGCTTACTGTAAATATTACTTGGGTCCTGAGTTTAACCTCTTACACGCTTCACTGAAGGCCTAAATGAATTAATTTTGTGAAGTGGAAATTTGTAGCTGAGTAGGGGCTGTGTAATTTGGCTCTGAGACATCCTTCCTCTAGCCTGCCCACTTAAAAAGAGGAGATTGGAATAAAAGCCCTCTTTCAGGCAAAAATTGTACTCCATTCCATGGCTGTGTGGGAAAGCAATCAAATGCACATTAACTTTCCACGAGTGCTAGAGAAAAATCCCAATTGTTTTCTCAAGCCCTGATCTGAGAGACAGAAGCCACATTCATGAAAAGAAAGCACAACCCCTTTGAAGCTACAAGCTCGAAAGAAGAGGGCTTTTACACTTGAGACTGTGGGTGTGAAGCTTCTGCAGGAGTTTCTCTGGGACTTTCTCCAGGTATTGCAGAGTGCTGAATAGGAGAAAGTAACAGTTGATGTGCTTGGTGCCTTCCACTGGGAAAACGGGGAAAAATCTGTTTCCATCTCTCTGTTTTCTTTCTAGAGGTATCAGAAAAAGTGTGGGTTCTTCTAACAGTCAGCCTGCCATTTTATTTTGAATGCTCATGTCAGCAAACCATATAAGCCAGGATTAATTCTGAAAACTGGGCAGTGTTCAGATAAACCTCTCTGCATGTGCCAGTGAGCACCCTGGGTGTTGACTGCACTTGGGGTTGTTGTGTTAATTCTGACCAGCACACGCACAAAACCTGCTCTCTTCTGTTAGCAGAGATTCATTCCTCTGTCCCACTGAGGTCAAGGGAATGGGATTTCCCAGAAATGGGGCTGCAGGATTGCACTGAGTGCTCCTGAGGAGACATCACACTGCACGACTTTTAATTCTCTTTTTTCCTTATGAGTCATAATCCTGACGTACTCAGGAACTCTCGACCAGACACAATAGAGGCAGCTGCTGCACTTGCCAGAAGTGCATTGTTCTGGGGTTTTAACCCTCCTTAACCCTGTGCTGAGGAGAGAAGTGTGCCAAAATTGCTTACAAGGAGGCAGTCTTCCTTGTGACCACCTGCATGCATCCCTCTCCTTCAAAATCTTCGGCTCAGTCCTTTGAGAGCACATCCTCAGGGCAGTCTCTTAGTCTAGGAGAAAACAGTCGAGAGAACAGAGAGTCTCTGTTTAAACTGTTTGTGGTCATGTTTGCTTACAGTTTTCAAGGGATACCCACACACCACTCTGTCCAACACTAGATTCCAAGCCAGGCTTTTCTCTCAAAAATGTTCCACCTCACCTGGAGGCGCTCCCATTGCCACTCATCCAGACAGAGGGATTGGGAATGCCTGGATGTGGTTCGTGTTCAGTGTGAGTCAGTCTGTCCGAGGGGAGGGGGGAGGCACAGCCTCCAGTCTTTGCAAGGAGACAGAGTAAAAGTGCAAAGATTCATCATTCCAGAACAGTCTGTAACCCCAGGTCGAACAGCTTCAGGTGCTGAGCAGGGAGAAGAATCATCCCACTTGAGAGACTTCAGGGAGTTCTCAGATTCACTGCACAGGCACAGCTTCCAGAGGGAATTCATGCCTCTCTTCAGGGTAGGCTGGCTTGACCTACATACTCGTGGAACAGACACTTGAGACAGGAAGCCGGAAGAACAGCTACATTTGGTGGCTAATTAAACTGAATTAACAAAGAAAAGTTATTAGAAAACAAAATGTGAACATTGTGCACAAGGTTTTATTTTTGCAATAATGAGTTGCACCAATACCCCATCTGGAGGGACAGGGGTTACTCTTTGTCCATCCAAACCCAGCATTTTGCCTTGGAGCACTGAGAAGGGATTTCCATTCTGTCTCTCATGGCAGCAGCTTTAAGCAGATCTACCCAAAGAGCCACAGAACTCCTCCATTTCACACTGGCCACAAGGTGAGGTGGCATCAGCTGGGGACAAGGCTGGCCTTTGTTACCTGGGAAGGTGGCAAATGTGTGTGTGAGGGGCAAGTTCCTCAAAAGACAAATCAGTCAGGTTCCCCAGTGCTACTCAAAAGACAAATGAGTCAGGTTCCCAGTGCAGACAGGGTCTGTGTGCCCAGCACACTCCAGCTGTGCCTGCAGGCTGACAGGATACAAGGACCAGGACCAGGACCTGCTGCAATTCCTCAGCAGCTTAAAGGGGAGGTGTGCCCCTTCCTCAGCAGGGTCAGGTGCACAATGGCCAAAGCCACAGTGTCCTCTGGATGTGAGACTAAAACATGAAAGCTATATTTTTAGAGTTTCCTGTCTGAGGCTGATTTTCTCCCCCATGCCACCAGTGAGGTGCCACCAGCTCACAGCACAATAATGCTGGAAACCATTTAATCAGGTTTTTAAAGCTTATATGCCTTCATATTGCAAAGGATGGAGACATACAATAAATAAACTTTGTGAAATGGGTATAAGTTGGGGGGGGAAATAGCCTGATTACCTGAAAGGTTTAGAGAGCCAGAATGTATCAACAATGTGCTTTAATTACTCTTTGTATTAATGCCTCTGACACTGCTACAGCTTTCAGAAAACTACCTTTTGTAATTGTCTCTATTTGGAGGTAGAAAAAGCAGTCTAGGATGACTCACAGGTGTCTGGAAAGGCCAGAATACTTTTTCTCCTTGTGTGTTTCATCACAGTATTTTCAAGAAATTACTGCAGAGTGATGTCACCCAAGGAAAATGTCATCCCACAAGGCTGCCCACAAGTTTGCCTTTATAAAGAAGGTTGAATAGTTCAGTCGGTGTTAATGGTTAAGCTGACCAGACATTTCTCACTGATCACATTTTCTTTGACGTGTCTTTGGAGAGAGGCCGTGGGAGAGGGGTTTTGCAGAAGTACCTCATTCCAAAGTCTGCTGTGTTTACTTATCACATATGTTTGGAGATACCTACTTTAGCATATCAATGTTAAAAACAGCTTCAGATGCTGAGCAGGGAGAAGAATCATCCCACTTGAGAGACTTCAGGGAGTTCTCAGATTCACTGCACAGGCACAGCTTTCAGAGGGATACAATTCATGCCTCTCTTCTGGGTAGGCTGGCTTGACCTACATACTCTGGGAACAGACTTTAACCAGGAAGCCTCCAGACACAGCTAGCCAGATTTGGTTAATTAAATAAATATAGGACAGATAACAGAATGCAAAATGTGGACATTGTGCACAGTGTTTTGTTATGGAGTGCTGAGGTCACCATATCAGACTTGAACAACTTCTCTCCCTTAGGGCTGCTCATGTGCCACCTGAGAACCAGGGTGGTGCCTGGATGGAGGAGCCTTTGGTCCCTCTGCTTCTGGCCAGTGAGTTATGTGCTTGTCCCACGTTCCCTGGGGCCACACTCTATTCCCAGACTCATGTGAAACACAGATGATTATTCTAAACTGAAGTATGGCAGTACAGCAAAATGACTCCAAGTGTCAGAAGATGGGAGACAGAAAGAGGGAGAGGAGTAATTCCCTAACATGATACACATAACATACTGCAGGTATCACACAGTTGTTCACCTACTGTTTCTGCATGGAGTCTCCTTGATCCATCAGTCTTTATGCTGAGTTGAAGCTAAGGCAGGTGGATTCACCAGCTTGATCCTTTGGATGCTCCCCCTCAACCCAGCATTTCCTACATCCACTCTGCAAAGCTTTTCACATCCCATTCTTGCCTGGCAGGTGCTGTCTGTGTCTGCCAAAGTCCCCTGGCACCTCTCTGCAGTCACTTCCCTGTGCTCCCTCAAAGGCTCTCTGCCCTCTGCCTGGCACAACTGTCCTCCCCAAAGCCCTGAGCCTCTCAGCTGGCTCTGCTGCCCAAAAACCCTTCAGACTGCTGTGGAGGCAGTGCTTCCTGCAGAAACACTGAGCTGCTCCCTGAGGAGAGAGGAGCTGTCATCAGGAACACAGGAGAGCAGAAACTTCTTAGCCAGGGACTTGATCATGCCTGTTGTCAAGGACTGGAGAAGGGGACTTTGGTGAGGAGAGGAGAGGAGAGATGTGGTAGAGATGAGGTTTAGGTGAGGAGAGGTGAGGTTGAGGGGAGGTGAGATTGAGGGCAGGTGAGGAGAGGTCAGGAGAGGTTGAGAGCAGGTGAAGAGAGGTGGAGGAGAGGTCAGGAGAGGTGAGGAGAGGTCAGGAGAGGTTGAGGAGAGGTCAGGAGAGGTCAGGAGAGGTGGAGGAGAGGTCAGAAGAGGTTGAGGAGAGGTCAGGAGAGGTCAGGAGAGGTCAGGAGAGGTTGAGGAGAGGTCAGAAGAGGTCAGGAGAGGTTGAGGAGAGGTCAGGAGAGGTCAGAAGAGGTTGAGGAGAGGTCAGGAGAGGTTGAGGAGAGGTCAGGAGAGGTCAGAAGAGGTTGAGGAGAGGTCAGGAGAGGTTGAAGAGAGGTCAGGAGAGGTTGAGGGGAGGCGAGGAGAGGTGAGGAGAGGTTGAGGAGAGGTGAGGAGAGGTCAGGAGAGGTCAGAAGAGGTTGAGGAGAGGTCAGGAGAGGTTGAAGAGAGGTCAGGAGAGGTTGAGGGGAGGCGAGGAGAGGTGAGGAGAGGTTGAGGAGAGGTGAGGGGAGGTTGAGGACAGGTGAGGAGAGGAAAATAGAGTAATTTTTGTCTCACACCCATTTCCTTCCACCCTTTTTCTCCCTTATGAATACTTTTACTTGTGAAGGTTGAAGTTTCTGTGAGCTTATAGTTCCCTCCCAGCAGGATGGATCCCATGTGTGCTGTGGAGTCACAGTGATTTCAAACAGCTCGAGAATATGGAAGCACTGTTCCCCTTGGGGGGATGCTGTCCCCCTGTGATTTTAGGCACAGTATTTCCCAGGTACCACTGCAGGTCTCCCTAATGGCAGACAAGCAGTTTGCTCAACTTTTTTAAGTGCCTCTGGCTTTTTCACAATATAAAAATAAACCTGTCCTGACCTCTTTTGAACCCATTTCTTAGGAACATGATTTCCACTGATGTTGGAGGTTTCCAAAACCTTTCAGGAAGCATTTTAAGTACAGTGCATTAGGCTTGGCCTTCTTTCTCAGCCTGATTCAGCACTTAGGTGTGCACAGCCTGGCCTGTTGGTACCATACACATCCTGAACTGCCTCTGCTGGGAAGCAATGGATCAGCTTCTCATCATGCTCCCTGTCTGCCCCCAGACTTACTGCAGAAATTTATGATCCAAGCAAGGGATTAAATCAATCCAGTCCCAGCCATATACACTGGAAAATGCCAGTGTCAGCTGTGGCTGCTGCAGCCAGCTCTGTTTATTGGCCCATGTACATAGGCAGTAAAACACCAGTAAGACTTTAACTCCTAAGCATCCCCTAAATATCCAAGCCAAATCCTTTATCTTGTGCATAAAAACAAGCTCACAGCCACCCCACACATGTAGAGTGTTTGTCTCTGAATACAAACTTGCAGCTGCAATTAACAGTTTCATTTTCTTTTGTGTGTGACTGAAAGATAAACTGTAAAAAGAAACCCAAGGAAATTATAATGATTAGGGATCATCTTATTGTTGTACCACTTGTGTTCCCCCCATTAGGAGAAATTTCTCTAGTGAGGACCACTAATGAGGCTTCAGTGTCAGTGCCCCTCCCTCCCAGCAGAGTCCCGATTTTCTGGGCTCCTCCTCTCCCTGTGTGTTTTCCCACTCATCTCCTCACAGGATGTGAGTAACCACCCCTGGAGTCAAAGGGAGTGACTCACTTGCTGCAGCAGGGGGCTCAGACCCCTGCAGTGCACTCAGTGGGATCACACCAGCAGTGAGTGCCTGCTCTGCAGACTCTGACAGAACCTCCTTGCAAGGTTTCTAGCTTTTCATGGCTTGAATCTGCTGGGGAAAGAAACCTCTGAAATGCTGCTTCATGTAGTCATAGAGAATGGGCAGTCATGATTTAAAAACTGTTGTAGAGATGTGATAAATGTTGTTATATAAATGATGCTTCATGGCAAAAGGACTTGTATTTGTCATTTGTAAGACTTGTAATCTTGTATTTACTTTGAGGGGGTTTTATCACTTCTTGGTTTTGTCAAGTGCTTGTTTTGTTTTCTTTTAGTTCTATCTCTCTTTTGATTGCAGGATTGCAGGAAATTGTTGAGCCACTTTCTAAAATGAAGCTAGAGCTCAATGGGCACAATGTTTTGTATTGACAAAAAATATCTTATCAGAGCTAGAACTGTGGTCAAACTGAATTGTTAGATCTGAACAGTTCCAGTCATCCATGGCTGGAGCCTGTTAGGAACCTCCTCAAGGGCTTGAATCTCTCTCTTCTGCTCTAGGAGCCCTTCCAGAGTGAACTCTGCCCTTCAAGCACACTGGCTGCATCTTGAAATATTTACTCACACTTCCTCTTGAGGCACAGACCTCTCAGAGCCATGGCCCTTCTGAAATATGCAGTGGAGCTGATTCCAAACAACAGCAAATGCTTCCTGCTGGTCCTGCTGCATCCCCAGGGAGCAGCCTGGAAATCTGGCTGATGATGGTAAACAGAGGAGTTGTTTGGAGAAAAAGCTGCCTTGTGCTTACATGTGCTTGTGGTGGGACTTAAAAAAATTCTTTTAACTCTTGGGCTGGGATGACAAACTAGAGTTGGGAAAAGCAATCTCTCAGGAGGGTTTCCTGACATGGAAAACTCCTGTTTGGCTGATGCTGCAGGTGATAAAACTCTGAAACCTGTAGTAGCAGCACCTGTGGTTGTGTTTCCAAAACTAATCTAGACAGCACCATAAAGAAATGGTGGCACAAAAATTCTGGAAACTACCCACTCTTAGTAGCACTGAGGGGAAGAGGCAGCACTACAAAACTGTTTCACAGAAGTCCATGTGATTAACCATGCACAGAAGACCTATACCCATAAGATTTGAAGGCAGAGGTAAACACTAATACCTACAATTTTCAGAATAAGAGCACAGAAAAGAAAATGGAATTTTCAGTCTGAGTGGCTTAAAAGTGCAGTGTAGGGAAGTAACACATACAGCACAAAAGATTTCTCTTTTATTCCTGGTTTCACAAAGAAGGTGAGATAATGATAGAGCTTTCAGAAGCTCCAGGTGTTTGTCAGAGCTTTTGTGCTCCAAGAGGTTGTGCTCCTAGAGAAAATCCTCAGGACTCCTGCAAATCCAGCTGGAGTTAATTAAGCCTTCTGGAAAGAAAGTACAGAAAGGCCATGCCCATAGGTCACCCCTGAGTTCCAGCAGGGATGCCAAGGGGCTGGCTGGTGCTCACTGCCAGCTCTGAGCAATCCTGGAAATGCTGCTCTGCTCAGGAGGGATTTCTGTGGGAAGTCTCCAATGCCACTGCTCCTTTTCTGCTCTCTTCACTGGCACCTCAGAGTTCTCCACCTTCAGGACAGCAACTGCTTTTTGGGAGTGCTGTCAGGCTCCCAAAATCTCTGCCAGAGCTGGCTCCAACCTTTGGCTGCTCCTGCCCAAAGGAAGAGCTGAGCAGCTCTTGTAGTGCAGCACAGGAGAAGATTTCATCCCTTTTCCCTTCCCTTTGGGGTTAAATTACCCTTTGAGGCTGAGGCTGAATTGCCCTCCACATCAGCCCTCCCCAAGAACATCTTGCCAGGGACCTACAGTGATGAGCACTGTTTGCCTTGAAGGCTCCTCAACCAATCTCTTTATCTTCCTTTTTTTGGAAATTAATTGTACTAGTTCTTTTCCTGGTATAAAGTCATATTAAAACCAAAAATCTTGGAAAAGCCATTGCAGGCTTTTTCATTTTTTCCTGTGGGAGGGAGCAGAGCCACCCCATTGGCAAATTCTGTTTTTTCCTGCCTAAAACCATTTTTTCTTTGCCTTAGTTTTGCTGTGTTTCAATCCTTTGAAATAAAAACCTCTTCAATATTATTCATAGCCAAAGCACTAAAGAATTTTTTCCTCCATAGTACACACATTGATTTGTATCCTGAAATAGTTTTAAGATACCAGAGAAGGAGACTGGAAAGGACAAAGACAGGGCAGGAAAGAGAATTAAAAGGACTAGAGAGAGATGGGGCATTTTGAGGATCAAAAAATTCCTGAATCTATTAATTCTGTCTCTGCCAGAAGTTACTGAGGTAAACCATAGGAACAGAGAAAAGACTGGCTATTTCAGGCTGTATACTATGGTTTAAGTTGGGAAAAAACAGGCAATGACTGACAATAAACAATATAACAACTTGGGGAAACATTTAGGACTAAAGATGTGTACTGAAGGTGTGACTCCCTAACTCCTTCAGGGAGAAGCTGGGAAAACATTATTTCTGACACTTCCTATAAATGTCTCAGGAAAGCAAAAACATTTTATACTTTATTCTTATTATTTCTGAGCAAGAAAGCCTATGGGGAAAATGGATTTTTACCTCTGCTGTCAGAAAGCAGAGTGCCTTTTTGTGTGTGTGTGTGTTTTTATAGCCACAAAGCCAATTTGTTTTTAAGCTTGAAGGTCAGCATTAACCAAAGATCATGGCCACAATATTGAGTTATATTTAGGGACAAAAACACAACAAAGGAACAGGATAGTCTGTATTTTGTCAATGTCTGTGACATTTTTATTACCTATTTGTTATTGCAGTGTTATGGGAAAGTCACTGAAGCATACATAATTATTCACTACTCCATCTTCATTCCATATGCTCCAAAGCAGTGAAATGTGAAGTTTCAGAGTAGTCTGCCCATGTCACAAGTGATTTTCCACCCAGCCCTGCATTTGTCACTGTCCTGCAGATAAAGTGGGGTTGAGGCACCACTTGACCTCGTGCTTTTCCTCCCAGGAATCCTTGACTAAGAGCAGCCACGTTCTCAAACCCTCTCTGTGCTCACCAGCTAGAAATTCCTTTTCATCCTTTTTGAAGTTGGTATTGAGCTGTCACAAGAGTTATTGATATTCCCTGAACAAGCATCCATTAGCCAATCATTTCCACCCAACCCTGAGTCTTCATGAGCTGCTTCACTTGGTGCTCTGCATATTCCAACCTTGGAAAGAATTCATTAACACTACTGCTGTTATCCAGGCAGCTCTATTAAAGTCAGGAGAGCATCATCAGAAAGGAAAATGTAACTTTGGAGGTTTTGTAGGGCTGTGGGAGAGTGCTCAGCTGATGGAATTTCCCTGTGCTTGCCCCCTTGCTGGTTAGTTCCTGGTGAAGCTGCCTGGGTCTTGTCATTAAACAAGATGATTTCCCTTCTTTCTTCATCTGAGGAGGGAGATAGTGCATAGGAATAAGTTAAATGGCAGCAGTTACCCCAGCCAGATGTTGTCACAACAAATTCTGGCTTGCTGCAGTTCAGGTTGTTTCTCTTTTAACTTACTCCTTGTTTGCTAAATTTATTTATCTGAAGTTGGAGCCAAGAAACCTGGAGCATCTCTTCCCATGGCAGCAGTGCCACAAGGGATCATTCTGAGTTTCACATGGAAGCCTGGGGGGCTTCCCAGAATGCTTGGAAGTCAAAGGGCACATTCAGCTTGATTGGAATGGTTTTTCCTTCTGTTTGAAGCTATGAAATTGAGATTTCAGGTTTACTGGGTGTAAGAACCCCTGTGCCCCACCCCTATGGAGAGAGCACCTGACAATTCCTCCAGCAGTGGCAGCTCCATGGGGGCCAGGTAAGAATATTGAAGCTGAAATTCCCTGGAAATGTTAGCAAATGGTCCAGTTTTGCTGCTGCAACAGATCTTTAAGCAAATGCTATCAGTACTTTCAGTTTACATTTTTGCATCCTTTCCCCACCTTATCAGCTGCCCTCAAAATTTACCTGTCCAGGTTAACACTACACTGGGCTTCAGTGTTAGGGTTTGCTCCCTTTCCTGGATATGTGCAAATGCACCCAAAGCCACCCTACACAAAAGCCCTTCTGGATTAGACAGGAATTTTCTATAAAGAAGGTCCAGACTTGTTTGAGCAAGGTCACCTGGCACGTTTCCAGACAAACTTGGCACATTCATAACAGGCACTTGAGAGCTTGGGTTTGGGTTTTTGATCTTGATCCTCCAGGGTCTGAATCTTTAGAAAGGATATTGAAATTGGATGTGACAGTTTCTGTGATCTGAAGGTGGCTCTGCAGGTGAGACTGCATCCTCAGCCTTGCTCCTGTCCTCAGGTCAAGGAGGCAGGAGCAGAAGTGGGTCCAGGTGTGGCCACAGGTTTATCATGCTGATAAAAGCACAGTCACTCTTTCTGATAAGAGCTGCCCTTTCCCATCACTCCAGAATCTGCTGCTGTACTTCAGGGAAATTATGAGGATACAACAAAAGTCATTTATTTCCTTTTGCTTTCTGTGGCTGATAAGACACTGAACTTACTTCCTCATATGTGCATTATTCCTGCCACCCTGTGAGCTGCATTTTCAAAGAAGGGTTTGTGCCTGATTTGCAGGGAAATTATCAACCACTTAACCAGCTTGTCCCCTCAAGGAAGTTTTTCCAGCCCAGAAGATCTCAGTGTGATTACCAGCAAGCTGCTGTGCACAAACAGTGACCTCACACGTGCCAGGACAAACAGACTGGTTTGTCACCTGCAGTTTCAGAGGCAATGGCTCCATACTTTTCATTCAGTGCACACTGGTTACATTCCCTTCCTGGGACTGAGTTTTTAAATCTCTCCATTTCAAGGAGTTCATAAGAGAAGACCCAGCCTTGGCTCAGACCTGAGCAGTGCATAATATTTATATAATATTTATAGAGGACAAATATCCATTACAGATGTGCTCAGCTCCAGAAAGAGGAACCATATAAAAATGAAAAAAAAAAAATTTAAAGCAATTTAAAAGGGACAACCCTGAGAATTAAGTTCCTGCAGGCTGGGTGGAGCTTGCTGAGTGGGGCCAGGCTAATAGTTCAATGCCTTTGCAGAAAGGCTTGAGGAAAGGGCAGAAGGCAGCCAGCTTTGTTCAGCAGCAGAGCAAGGAAGGACAGGAGGAAGAAGTTCAAAAGCTGAAGGCATGTGCAAAGGGAGAAAGTAGGAAGAATGGTAACCTCTGTCAGATTAAATGTGAAAATATAATAAAGGTGGCCAAAAAGAAGGACTTTGAAGAACGAAACACAGAAGTTGTCCAAACCAATGATGATTTTTTTTTAATAGAATCACAGACTCATTCAGGTTGGAAAAAATCTCCAAGATCACTGAGTCCAACCTCTGACCCATCCCCACTTTGCCAACTAAAGCAGAGCTCTGAGTGCCCCATCCTTGGACACCCCTGGGGATGGGCACAGCTCCTTCCCAAGCCTGACCACCTCTTCAATGAAAACATTCTTCCTGATGTCACCCTGAGCCTTTTCTAATCCTGGCCAGAGCCCAGGGACAGTGGGGTATGGAGGGTGTGTTGTGTCCAGCCCCTCCTGATGGCCCTGCAGGAATTTTCATTTGGCTGCTGTAACATTTCAGTGCCCCTCTTGGAGGGGCAAAAACCCCAAAACCAGAAAATCTGATATTAAAAACCTTCTCAGATTGCTTCAGAGGTGTAGTGGGAACCATGAAATGACCCTCTGAGTTGTGTTACAGCTCTGTGATGGTCTCATCCATCCTTCACAGGCTTTTAAATGTTGACTTCTTCACTGAAATATGAGATTAATATTATGCTGCTTATCTCCCAGAGCAATGGGCAAACTTTCAAAATGTCAGTGACACACATCCAAAGAAATTACTGTCTGCCCTCAAATTCTGCTGTCAGAAAATAATGCCTCCTTTGCAAAAATTGGGATATTTCTAAAAATTCTTTAAGAGGTCCTAATCATTTTTTTGGCCAGAAAATAAACAGGAAAAAAAAATCCCTTTGAGTGGTGCATTATTCATTTTAGAGAGGCTGTGGAAAGCTGACATGCTTCCTTATTTATTTTTGGGAAGGAAAAATTTCATCAGGTAATGCAGGAGAAAAGATGCACATGCACATTATGCAAGGAAGGTTTAATTTAAAATAATAAAGCACTTCAAATTCACTCTCTTGCTCATTCAGTGAAGTACTCAGCAATTCCAAAGCTGGAGGAGGCCATTAGTATCATCTCATCTGACCCTTTCCATTTGAAGCAACTAAACTTCATCCAATTTCCTTCAGTAATACATTTTTTAGTTAAAGCTTGGTTTGAGAAAAGTACCTAGTCTGGATTTAAATCTTCTGGTAGAGAATTTGTTGTGTTCCATATTAGTCTGCTCCAATACCTAATGGTCCTCAAAAGACATGTGTGTTATTTTTCCTGACCTCATGTGCCAGCCTGCTCTGGTTTTTGCCCTCCTGCTTCAAAGGGAAGGATGAGCTCATATTTTATATAGTGGTGTCTAATTAGATTTGTGTATAAAAGTGGGGAGAACAAAAGTTTCAAAACTACAGAATAAGCTTCAGAAAAAAAGTGAAGAGGGAAAAAAATCAGCCTCTGGTGAAGCTGTTCTAGAGTAAAGGCACTGTGACTGTAGATCAGAGCATGCTGTCAGGAGGAAAGAGTTCTGCAGCCTTCACTAATGCAAAATGTTCATCATGTTCCCATTTAATGGGAATTTCAGATTGGTAGTGACTAATTCAGGTTTATGGCATATGCTTTCCATATTTAAATGTATTTAAAATGTTTCTGAGAAGTGAAAAATACTTTTAATTTTGCTTCTAAAAGCTTTTTTTTTTCTTATTCCATTGTTCTAACAGCACAAGTTATCTAGTGCAGTTAAAGACATTGAGAAATCTGCCTTTCTTGACAGAGATTTTACAGTATCAAAGAAAAGGGGTTATTACAGATTCAACACAGCCCTTGAAGTGTTCTTCTGCTAAAGACACGACTTCTTGTTGAGATGTTTTCCTGAATCAAAGCCTTAATCCCCTATCCGTTTAAGTCTGATTGATGGGCAAATCCCGTGTTGTGATCCCTGATAAAACCATGCCCTGACTACCCCAGCAAATCCCTCGCTGGCTCTCCTGGCAGGGCAAACCCACGGCAGGGCTGGCAGCACACAGTTTCGTTCCCAAAGAATGGAAATTCCCTGATCCTCCCGTCCCATCCAACCCTCCTCCTCCTCCTCCCCAGCAGCCTGAGCTGCTGTGCCTGGCTGGGCAGTTCAGTGTGAGAGCCCCGGCTGGGCAGGGGCAGCAGGACAGGGCTCAGGGTGGAGCTCTGAGTGCTCGGGCACCTGGCTGGACCAGCAGAGCCCTGCCCAGGGCCACGGGGGGCAAATGTGTGCCCAGGAGCCCTTCCAGTGCCTTGGGCGAGCAGGCTGCTCCACAGCTGCCGGACACCCACTGCCAGATGCACGCTGCAACGCCAGCTCCTCACCTTACAAAAAGCAGATATCCTGGCTAAAGTGTTCATTACTCTGTTTTCCACCTTTATTTGCAGTTAACTCCCCGGGTAACAGCAGCAATAATCCACATCCCAGAGTCCTTAGGGCTGTTTTCACATCAGTGCAACTGCAGAGTGGTGAGGGCTGTTTTCTCAACAAATCCTCTGCTAAAGAATGGCAAAGTGAGGCTCGTTATTTCTTCCTGCTGACAGGCCCAGTAATACACCATGAAGTCGTTTTTCCTCCAGAAAAATTATTATGGTAAAAGGAAAAGTCACTGAAAGGTTTGTCTCTCAAAAATGAACAGCAGTCCAGCTAACTGGAAAAGCAGAGAATTTCTTTGGCTTTTGAAAGAGCACAGCATGTATTGCCTGCACTTGGATTTCTATGCAGAAACACATGAAACAGTGTCATTTTTTGGGTTCACATTCACTGGATGATTTTCCATCTAACAGTCAAATATTTCAACTTTTTCCAGCTTGTCAAATGCCAAGGGAGTTTCTTTTCATCACTGAACAGAGGGAAAGCAGCAGATGCTTTTTCCTACAGCCTCAATTAAGCAGATGCTGATGGAGGATGAGAGGACTTTTGATGTTAAGGCATGTTCTGGCAGCAGTCCTAGTCCTCACCAGTTGATTTTAGCAAATTGGAAATAAATGTGCAGGATGAGAATTTCCAGAAATGTATTTAACTGTCAATGGAATGAGCTTTTGATGGGCTTTTTACCATATTGGCAGACCAAAAGCAACTCTTGTGTGCATCGTGTTCTGTTTCTGAAAGTACATTTTAACCCATGGACAGCTTCACAAGAGATGTCATCCGAAATTCAGGAGATTTATCAGAGCATGAATGAGAGCAGGACACAAACACTACAAGTTACAGCGTGGTTTGGCCCCTGTAAGCGATTTTGGAGGAGTCTGAAAGGGTCTGAGTTGCAAAAACAACATAAAAATAATGATGTTTATAAAGCAGTAGCATGTTGCAAGAGAATTGTTTTCTTTTCTTTAGAAAAGGTTCACACTCATTGCTAGAGTCAGTGATTTTCCCGGATACATTCATTTGGCTCCATTTCCCTCTGTTTCCCACCGTGCCAAAAGAAATGCTTGCCAGAGATAAATTCACAGATCTGGCGGGCGGGGAGGAGTCTCAGGGGAGCATCTCGCCCAACATCCTGCCCGGGAGCGGGCTGAAAGTCTCTGCACACCACCCTGACGTTTTTATCTTCACCTTAAGAAATGCATCCCCCTGGGCCCTGAGGCTTTGCCAGGCTTCCAGACACATCTGCTGTCCTGCTGAAATCCTCCACGTGGGAGGGAAACGCATTCTTTTTTGCTCATCCCTAAACGAACATTCAAAAGTTATAAAAAGTTGTGAAGTTGTTGCCCCACCTGCATCAAGCATCAATCCCTTCCAAGCTGCTGCAGCAATTCTCAGCCTTTTCTTTTCTCCCCCTCTTATGCCCGTTACTTTCCCGTGCTTTTCCCTTGCCTGTTCCTACTTACTGCTTCCAGCCAAGACAAAGGAGTCCAGCTGGCAGTTCTCTGCTTCTTCACAAAGTGGAACAATTGCTACTGCTGCCTACAGAAAGAGAGTTTTATTGTCAGAACAAAGCTCTTGTCTTCCTCAGCAGTATCTGGTTATTGGCATGTACCTGACTGGAGCTCTGTAGTGTGGATCACAGAACACCAGGACGGCGAGGGGATAAAAAGACTCTCTAGTGAATGATAACTAGGAATCTTCAAAGGATGTTTGTCTCTCTTGTTCTTAAAAACTGTCCAACAGGAGATTTCATTGTCATCATAGGCAATCCATTCCAGTGCTTTTCTGTCCTCACATTTAGATGTTAAGAGACAAAATGCTCCCTTAAATCAGTAGAGTGCACTCACAAAAATCTGCTGTGATGCTTCCTAGCCAATAACTTCAATTTTTGGGCTTGTTTACTGAATTTCACCTGGGAAAGGAGAAAGGCTTTGTCTTTGCTGAATTTTAGCTGCTTTCATTTCAGAGTCTCTCTAAATTTTCAAGCATGTGTTGAATTCTGATGCTTGTGTCCACGGTATTTTCAACCTTGATTTATTTTCCCAGTCCCTAACTCTGTGACCATATTCTCTTGCTGTCCTCCAAACTGAGCAGTGCTAAACAGAGCCAGGACCAGAACAGAGCATCATAAAAGAGCTGTGAGCACCCTCTGGGAGCAAGTTCCCAACCACTGCACACCTTTCTTCTCACAACCACATCAACACTGTATTTGCTTAGTTTGCTCTTAGGAATGTCATGAAGAAGTGTCAGAAATGTCACTGGGATTGAGATAATTCCACATGAGTTGTATCCTCCTTTTTTCCCCCCACTTGAGCAGCCAAAGGCAGAATCTCCACAGGCTTGACATGATCCATTCTCAACAATCCTTGCTGGCTATTTCCTTTAGCACTTTAGATCACTGAAGTTATTTTTTAACAGCTGTTTCAGAACCTTCTCAGGAATTAAAGTCACACTGATAGTGTAAGTAGAAGTAATTCCTTCTCTTGTATAAAAATACAGACAGTGCACCTGTCCACAGAGTTTCCAAAATCCCCATTTCAGTATACAGGTCTCCTTTCCTACCTGAAATACTGCTACTGTTTGCTCAGAGCTTTTTCCACCATCGAATTATAACCTCAGCAGAGGCTCAAGCATGGCAGGAGTGACATTTCCAGGGTTTTCCATTGCTGAGCACTTCCTTGTCAGATGTTTTGTGGCAGAAGGTCTAAAAAGGATTTTACCCCAAATCAGTAAACACTGCCCCAATCAGACAATGGTGCCAGAATCTCTCTGAGCAAAATCACCAAACTATTTGTAAGAGGAAAAATATTTATGTCCTTTCTTCCCAGGTTCAAATCTTGGAATTGAAGAGTTGTTTCGATTGACTCTTTCTGCAAAACAAAACAAAACCAAACCAAAAAATAAACCCAAAAGAACCCCAAGCAATTATAGAGAGGTACAAAAGGTAATGTCCTGGGTGGGACAGCACAACCTGAATGGAAGTTTGCAAGGCTCTGGGTACTGTGGTTGTAAGTCTTCCTGCATGTGCCACATGGAAAAAGAACTTTGTGTCCCCCCATGCCTTCCATATAAGCACATTAGAAATGTTGAGCTATATTTGCATCCTTTTCCAGGAAGCTGAAAATATTATTGCTCCTTTCTTACAGTCAGGAGCACATAAAGAGGCCTCGTTCAAGGTCAGAGTGAGTCAGCAGAGAGCAGAGGATGAAATTAAGCTGCTCTCATGTTTTAATAACTCAGACTAGTTGCTCTCCTTCTTTTTCCCTTTCAGATAGTTTTCACCTGGGTAATCTTATCTCCAAACCAGAAATGCTCCTCACAGGTCTGTAGTTGAAACACTGGTGAAGGGCAAAGGGAAAATCAACCTTCCCCCTGGACAACCACCCTGGTTTATGCTGCATCAATTTACAATGCCCTACATAAACGTTAGGGGACAGTTTCTGAAGTTAGCTCTCATGCTGCAGGTGCTTCCTTCAAAAACCAGCATTTTAAAATAGATGTGTCCCTTACAGATGCATTTATGAGGTGAAGAGTCCCCTGCATCCCCTGCTCTAGTTTTTAACTTTGAACTAAAATGGAAGGGGTAAAAATCAGAGCTGTGGATGGTGACAGTGCTTTACAAACCCCCAGATTCCACTCTGGAATCTGAGCAGGGATTCAGGTCTGCCTCAGCCAAGTACCCATTGCTCCAAACAGACATAAGACCCTTGAACTCCTGCATGCTCCAGAAGAAAATAAGCAAAAATCTTGTGATGCTCTGGACTGTCGGTTCTGAAGGAGAATTTCTAGATATGCTCGTTCAAAAGAGAGAGGGTTTTTATCGCAGGGACCTGTGTGGGTGCATTCCAGTGGTTGGAATCTCTAATCCTGCCAAAGACTGTTGTGTAGATAAATATTCATTGGCAAAAATACACTGGGAGCACCATTCTACCTAGCCCCGAGCTTCTGAGGGTGCACAGGGTGGAAATGGTCCTGTATTCATACAGAAAACAGAATGAGAGAAGGTGGCTGGGTGGCTGCATGGGACACATTGTAGTTGCCACTTTCAGTCACAGGTTTGCATGCACAGGGTGCTTGAAAAGTCGGGTGGATGGGAAAAGTGTTATCTAAAATGCTTTAGCTGACAGATAAGAAGCTCAAAGGAGAGCTACTGCTAGAGCATTAGGTGAGAAAATTCACAAAGGCTCTTTACAAGGCTGGGGAATATAAAAGCAACAGCAAATTATCTGTGAAGCAGCAAATCTTTTCGGTTTTTTTTTCACTTCCATATAATTACATGTTGTAATAGCCTTTCTGTATAAAGGCCATGCTGTGTTTATAATCATAATCATGTAATCATAAAACCAGGGAAAACCCTGCTCTTTGAACCTCCATGGGCAGAGAGGTTACTCAGAGCCACAGGATGAGTTTCCAGGAGCAGGGCATCCACCACTTCTCTGGGCAACCTCTTCCAGTGTTTCATCACTCTCATTGAAAAGCAATTTCTTCCTTATATGTAATCTAAATCAACCCTCTTACAATTTAAAACCAATTACTCCTTGTCCTATCACATCTGTCCCTGGCAAAATGTTTGTCCCCATCTTTCTTAAGAACCCCTCTTAGGTGCAGAGCCAGCTCTTACACCCACATTCTTATAAACTCAGAAAAGCAGCCCCAGCTTTTGAGGAATCATCACAAGGGGCACAATGGGAGGAAAAGCAATCTTATCTTCTCCTTCCCCTGAAAGCTCCCAGAGGCAGACACAGAGCCCAGTGGTGGGCACTCCACTGTTCCACATTGCTGGCTGAGAGATGCCAGCCACAAGCAGCTCTGACAGCCTCCTGGGCAAGCCAAGTGGTGAATTGATGGCAGGCAGTGACACAGATGCAGTTCAGCCTCAAAACATCTCCAGTGGGGGCAAGAGGAGCACGGGCCACGTGCTGCTGTCAGCTGGGACAGTGCAGAGCCCCAGCTGTCAGCACATGAGCCCCGGGGCCAGTGCTGTGCATTGCCACAGGAAACCTGTGTGGCAAACCCAGCCCGGGGCCACGTCAGCCCTCCCCAGACTGCCACACTTCCCTCTAGCAAAAACAAAACCTGCACACCCTGCCACGTGCACCTGCAGCTCAGGTGAGCAGGGCAGTGGCTCAGGTGCCAGTGACCCAGGCACTCAGGTGAGTGCCAGTGGCCCAGGCACTCAGGTGAGTGCCAGTGACCCAGGCACTCAGGTGAGTGCCAGTGACCCAGGCACTCAGGTGAGTGCCAGTGGCCCAGGCACACAGGTGAGTCACCAGCAGATGCACTTGGCACAGCCAGGTCCTGCCAGCCTGGCTTGCCTGGGCTGGGTACAGCCCTGAGCTCTTGCCTTCTGCACACAGGGTTTTCTCTGAAGTCTTAGAGGGTTATCAGTGATTAAACCAGGCTAAACTTCAAGGGATTTGGTTCTGGGGTTAAAGCAGGATTTGAATTTGGCACCGAAGCCATTGAGAGGGGAGCCCCCTCAGCCTTGCTTGTAGGAAGTTGATGCAATTGCCATCTTTGATTTTTGCTTTCAAGAGTTAAAAAAACCCAGCAAACCCTGATCTTCCCCCAGGGCTCAGCTACAGAAACTGGCTGGGATGAAGCACTTCAAATTCCAGACAGACACTGTAATAAAATGTGGAAATTGGATGCAAATTATTTACTACATTTATGATACCACATTATTTACTGGTGCTGCAGTTTGATAATCACAGCAATAATTTTCAAATTACCTTTGCTCAGCATTCACTTTTATGAATACTGAAAGGCTTCTTAATGTTCTTAAGCAGAGAGGATTTCTAACACTTGTCCCATGCTCCTAAATTGAAACTCCTTGCAAATGGTTTCAGAGGCCCAGTGAATTGAAGGCTGACTTTCAAGGGCACAAATGGCAGTGAGACATTATTTCTTTTCAGACAACAGCAAATTCAACTAATGACTTTTTGTAGACCACACAGGAAGTTTTAGGTAAAACACAATGTTAAATTCACAGCTCTCAATTCCTGGTTAGTGGGGGAAAATAAACAGAAAGCCACTAACCCAGCTTTCTTTGCTGCAGTGGCTGGCTGTGTGTTTCTGAGGAGCACACAAGTCCCTGAATCCAGTAGAGTTGAGATGATAATCTGCCCCTGATAAGCTGCACCCTGGGACACCTGTTCAGTATTGACTTGCTCAGGCATGGTCGTTGGCTGGGACAAAGAGTAAACCAGGACATCAGATACTGCTGGGAGGAGGTGGAAGATCAGAAATAGGATCTGGGAGCCAGGATCTTGCCATCCTACATATCCAGGCAGGCTGGATTGTAAAGCTGACTATGAACAGGAAACTTTCCTCTCCCTTGGAATCAATTATCCATTAACAAATTAACCAGAACAACAGGACAAGATAGGTGTGAGTACTTGAGAATAAACACAACAAGGCAAGACATGCTGAGTCTCACAACTTCTGAGAGATGCTCAGGGAGAACAATCTCCCAGAAGCTATCCTCCACCAAAATGATCTGACTCAATATGGGGAGACACTGAAACATAATTATTACATGATGATCATCTTTCAGTTGTGCTTTCCTGATGTCTGCACCCGTGGATAAAAGCAGACATGGGTTACTTAACTGATGATGAACACAGTGTTTATTTTTGTCCCAGAGCCATCCATAAACAAAAACACATTTATATGCTTGTTATGTATAATGCAAGGCAAAATAAAAAAGCAAACCCAAAGCAATGAGTCACTTCCCTGAAAGCAATTTGCTTAATCACGTGCATGGTCATCCTGAGTGATGCTGTTGTGAGTACCATGACACATCTTCAGTTTGCTTCTCTCACTGGCTGGAAGAGAAACGTCTGTGAAATGCTCATCCCCGTCAGCAGTTGGGCAGTGTTGGTGTTGTCTCAGTCTCGTGCCTTTGCTGGTTAAGGGTGTTGTGCAGGGAGAGCCTGGAGTGCACACAAAGCTGCTCAGGAGCTGTCTGGGGCCCCCTGTGCCCTCCCAGCCCCGGGAGTGCTGAGCCCTTTTACACAGCTCTGCATTCACCTTGGGCTGCTCCACACCAAGAGGGGATTTCTCTCACCTAAAGCACCAGGTGCCTGGGCTAGTTCTGTGAGCTGCCTTGCAGGGTGATGGGGGGAGGTCCTCAGCTCAGAGCTGCTCACAGCCACTTGCAAGAGCCACAGGAGCTTGCAGGTGCTGAGTTCTCCCAAGGGTTAAGCAGTCAGCAGAGGCAGTGTGTCATAAAATACAAATTAGCATCATCATAACATATAAGCAAGCATAATTTTATGGTCTTGCCTTACTCTTACTCCAGGATTACCATCCTTATCCTCACTGCAAAGCCACATTTGCCTCCTGTGGTCCCTACCCCATGAAACCTCTTGGTCTGCAGCATCCTCTGAGGGCTGTGCACCCTCATCACACAAATGCTGGGTGATCTACTCCACAGCTCTGTCCTTCCTTCCTACCCTGGGAAAGCAACGATGCTTTCAGCAGCACAAACCAGCTGGATGTAACCAAGTCTGAAATCACTCAGGGATTTCAAATTCACCCCCTGTATTTTCTGGACCTTGGGTGTTTCACAGGAGGTTTATTGCTCAACCAGACAACTCTTTGCAGAATTACAACGTGGGCTTTTGCTCACAGGACAGAGCAGATATTTGTATTTCGCAATCTGCATTTATTTGACAAACTCACTGTGAGAGATTCTGTTCTCCTGTAACCACAGATTGTCTTATTTACAGAGTAAAACTAACCATTAGTCTAGCCAGACAACTCGACAAACACCATTAATTAGCAAGTGTGTAAACAAAATAGGTCTGCATCAGCATCCACAGAGCTGAACCTCCACCACAGGGAAGCCTTTGCCTTTTGTCTGCTTTTCTTGGATTTGCTCTCCTGTGGTGAGGTTCAAAGAGCCCACAAGGAGCCCCTCTTGCCATCATCCCACCACTGTAAAAGCTGCTCCCATTTTCATACAGGACATAGGGGAAGAGTGTGAATCAAACCTGAACACAGGGGACCTGTGCAGGGATGCTGAGCTGTTTAATCATGCTCTGCACACACTGAGCTCCCATCTTAGGCTGGGTGTTTTCTTCTGGTCCCTGACAACACAGACTGCTAAGAGATCAAGCTCTCACCTATGGATCCAGCTCTCACAAGTCCATCATACACTAGTGCTTCTTGTTATGCTCAAGGCTACACTGTCAGTTGATTCAGCTGATTTTTTGAGGCCACAGAAATGCCTGATCCCATCAGGAGTCCTCAGTAACCCCAGAAATCCTGTCAAGAAGAATAAAGTGCATGGAGCACCTGTGCTGATAAACCATAGCACTCCAGAACCCAGAACAAAGCAAGGAGCAAGCTCTGCTGAGAGCTCATAGCCTTGCAGAAAAAGTATTGGTTTTCCAGTGTCACTGTATCTTAGTGAACATGAATCCCCCCTTTAAAGATTTAGTCACAAACCAGGAGGCAGCAACCCAAAAGAAGCTATATTTTTTTTTTATAACACTCACAAGGGTCCATAAGATCCATCTAGTCTTTTGGTTTTTCCCTGATACAGAACTTTTTTTTTGTCAAGATCAGTGTTCAAATAGTGGAAGCTCCAGGATTTAGAGGGCTGACCAGCCCAGTCCAATTTTGTTACCTCCTGAGGCCTTCCTGCTTCCTGAAGGATCTCCCCTGTCTACTTTAATTTTTGTGTTTGATGGAAATGCTCTTCAGCTTCTGAGTGCAGGATTCAAACACCCCTGGTTTTATTCTGAGCTCCCAGGCAATGGGTTTGCATTGCTCCCTGTGGGATTTGCTGCTCTGCTGGGACCAGCCCTGGAGTGAGTGCTCATCCCCCAGGAAAAGCCTTGAACAGAGAACCCAGGCAAACCCAAAACTTCCCAAGGGAGCTCTGCCCACCTTGCTAGCAGGGGCTGTGGGTACTTCCTTCTGCACCCACAAATTCCTGGCACACCTGTATTTACCTGTGAAGAAGTACAGCAGTGCTCAAGCTGCACTTTAGCCCTGAGGCACCTGCAAGACAAAACTGGCTCTGGTTTGTTCAGTTCTGATTCCAGGAAAACAATTAAATCAAACCCTGAGCCCTACACAGGATGACAAAGGATGTGCTTTACCTGCCTTTGATAAATATTTGGTCACAAAAATTCCTGTCACAGGTGGGAACACAGATTCTAAATTGCAGCCCTCTGTGCCTTTTGCCTGCTCTTCTCCCTGTCCATGGGGAAAGGAAAGTTCCTTGGATAGCTCCTTGCTCCAGTACTTTTTCATGAGGGATACAAATGGAAGCCACCCCCACAATGGAAACCAAGAGAGGCTTAGGCCAAAACACAAACAAGAGTGGCATTAGGGACTCATTTTTACAACCCCACTGCAAACCAGTAAATTCCTGTTTTTAAAGTGTGTATCTGCTTTAACATGCAGCTGGAATAGGATGCAATTTATCTTGTGTTTGGGTTTTTAACTTTTCATTCATACTCCAGGAGCTCACCTGGATTAGGCACCAGACTCAGAAGGAGTTTATGCAGAAGGAGAAGCACACAGAGAATCACCTACTTAATCTCTGCACTGGCTTTGGGCACTCACCCTGGGCACGCTGCCCTGCATTTCCTTCTGGCTGGTTTGGGGAGTTTCTTGCTTAACTGGCTGCTTTATCAGAATCTCATTTTCCAATGTCCATGTACTGCAGTGCATAAACCCATTTATGGGTTGCTGTCCCACAGAGCTTGTAAAACAGACAGAAAAATTTTACAAATCCCATGTCCACAGCTTCACTTTTACTAATATTTGAAACAGTAATAGAGAAACTGAGGGTCTGTGAATATGAGCAGCCAGCATAAATCCCTTCTTTAGCTAAAAGACTGCAGTCACCACAAGAGTGGTTTTATAAATCCTTAGTCATGCAGCTTCCATCCCTCAGCTCTGATGCAGTAAAAAATATCAGGAATTATTAGTTTATTACTGTGACCCCTGCACTGAGACTGCTGCTTAATGATGCAATTGCCCAGGTTCAGTTAAAGCCATTTTCTTGCTGTAAAATCCCCAGGTTGCTTTTGAGACATTTCCCTCTGATACATTAAGAGCTTTTACAGCTGACAGGTGGCAACTGTGGTGAGATCAATAAATGCAGGGTCACTCTACCCATTCCTGCAAATGGCAAAGATGCTGAGTGTTTCCACTTTGGTTTCTCTTCTGATGTAAAAGCAGCTGTGAAATAGCTTGACATCAGAAATAGCAAGGCTTGTTTTCAGTTCCTTACTGGAGATTTCTTTTGGAACAAATTCTATTTCTTTGTGAAGGGGTTTTTAAGTCTCCTTGGGATGGAACTGAGGAGTATTTGACTGTGGTTGCTAAACACTCAGACGATAAAAAAGATCAGAAATGTAAACTTTATTGAAGGGAGTGCACAATTAAGAGTTCTAGGAATACAATTTAAGGAAAGTTAAATGCAGGGTGTACTTTTTAATGAGTATAATGAAAAGCAGAAGTATCACATAGGGAAAAACCACTTATTGCCTATCTAGTCTTCTTTAAAATTAGATAGAGGAATAAATTTCTGGAGCAAAATCTCCAATCAGTAAGGGAATACTCAAAAAGATGACAAAATGTCAAGGGATAGTATAAAAGCAAGAAATGGAAAGTACATGTTAGACCATAGATGAGCTAGTAATGCCTCAGTCATACAAACTCCCATCCCACCAACCTTAAAATCACAGTGCTGTTGTTTTGCAGAATTACACAGCAACCACCTTAAACACAGGAACAAGCAAACCATTTCAAATCTCTCCCCATAGAGAGAGGCCACACTATAAACTGCAGTTCCTCAATTGTGCAAAGGGCTCAGCACACTCAGCCAACAGTATTCAGAATTTATTGGGCACTTCCAGTTGCAAAGGCTTCACAAATATTTGGGCATAAATAATGCCTGGGTCTGGTGCTTTTTGGCACAAGCTGGAGTTATCAGTCACTTCCCCTGGTGTGAGGGAGGAACACTCAAGAAATTCTGGCAGCCAGAGGGGGGGCAACAGCACAAAGAATGGCACAAAGCAGAATTTGCAAGTCTCTTTT
>VXBS01001442.1:694109-738655 GCA_013400255.1 Sitta europaea
CCGTGCCCGCGGTGCCCGGGGTCGGTGCGGGGCCGGGCCGGGGCAGCGCTGGGCTCGTGCTGCGGAGCGTGCTCTGGGCTTAAGGGTGTCCTGCCCTCTTTAGAAAGAAAGAAATGAAGGGACCAAATTATCTCCGTAATGCGCTTAGAAAAGCAAACAACCTTCCCAAGTTTCCAGTGGCGGCAGGAGCAGATCCCAGGCGTTCTGCCGAGCCCGAGGCGTTTGCACTGAGGCCCCGTGGTTTGGCTGTGTCTGTCTGCGGGCAGCTCTGTTGACTCAGGTAGAAGTTGAACGCTAAGAACGTGCAGAGGTCTCGCAGTTGCCGTTCGGTTTCCCGTGGTCTGGAACGCCAGGGTTAGCCTGGCAGAGTTCACTCGCTTCCTCCGCTGGGGTCCCTGGCTTCCCCTTGCAGAACCCAGCCTGGCAATAGCGAGCCTTGCTGTAGCCTCTGGATCAAAAGCAATGCCGCCGTTTGATTGTTTTTTTTATTTTTTTTAAGAGAACTTTCCTATAAGGTACTTGGTGGGATGTGTTGGTTTTGCTTTAGCTTTCATTTTGGAGAGCAGCGGTTGTGTTGTTGACTGTCGATGTTGGGGTTTGTCAGGTGTGCTGATTCAATGTTTTGTTTACAGTTTTTTAAAGTCACTTGAAGCAGAGGGATCTTGTTTATGAGTGTTTATAACGCTAATAAATCTCCCCAGGTTGTTGTGCCTGCTCCATAAAAGACGTCTGAATATAAACAGCAATCTGAAAAATTGTTTTCATTCCTTATCCTTCAGGGATAAGGAATATCAGGGAAAGAATATCAGTTTTATTTTTACTCTGAAGAGTGAAAAGTAATCGGAGGCCACAGGCTACTGACCTGAGAGGTGCTGATCAGTGGGCACCCTCACTGCATGTGAGAAATCTGTTACTGTATCCGAGAGAATTGCTGCAGTTTCACCTTCTGTGCCATGTGTAGATATGTTGTAGATATGTTTTCCTGGCTTTGTTAAGAAGTATCTTGGGTATGAAAAGTCAGATTTGCATAGCTCTATGAACTCATTTGTTTTTCATAATGTACATGGCATACTGTATGTTCAATTTAAATATTTTTGCTTAACAGCTTAAAAATTTCTAAACATCTATTTCTCAAACACTTCAGGGGAAGACAAATACCAAGCCACTAGCTAAGCAGAATTCAGAAGCAAATATTTACAGAGGACAGGTATCATGCTTTATTTCCTTCTGCCTTTTTTTTTTTTTTTTTTCCAGAAAGTTAGTCTGTCTTAAAAAACCAGATAGCAAACCCACACCCCATCATTAATTTGCAATGAACTTGGACCAGGCCTATGCTCTTGGTGAGGGAATGATCCTAGGAGAACAGAAATGTTGGATTTCTGTCAGATGGTCTTTTGTGGACCTGCTTGTGAGAGCTTTTTGGTGCTGATCTGGATTGGAACAGTGTGGGATGTCCCAGTGCATGGGCTGGGATTTGCTTACCTGTTCTTTCTCAGGAGTTCTCTGTAGCCCCCCTTGGCTCATCTTTTTGTCCCTGAGGTTTGAATGGTGGGTAGGAGTTTTTAAATTCTTTAGGTTACTGCTGTAGTTTGGGATGGCTCTTGAATCCTGTGGTGACCACGAGGAGCTTAGTCACTGTCTGTGCCCACTGGATCTGTCTGGGCAGTGGGTTTGTCTGGCTTTCAGAGCTTATCTTCTCCCTACAGACTCAGTCTTTGCTCAGTCCATGTTTATTCCAAGGAAAATGTTGTTCTTCCCACCAGGTTTGAGCTGAGCATCAGTTAAAATGTGAAGCCAGTTGATAAACTTTGATATTTGTATTCCAGGAGGTGCAGGGTAGACATGGCAATTGCAATGGAAAGAATTGCTTCTCTGAATGCAGTATTCATCAGCACAAAGCCTGCTAAGCTGATATTATATGGTAAATGGTTTGCTTTTAGCCTCCCAGAAAGAGGCTTTGTGTCTTAGGGTGATGGCAGTTGACATAAATCAAACATGCAATTGTCCACAAAATCATTTAATCTTCTCTTGTTGCTCATTTCAACATATAGCTGCACTTAGAGCAGACCTGCCACTAGTGGTAATTGTGTTGCTGTGGCTTGAAAACATGGGTTTGATAAATAACTGGAGTCTCATTTTTGAGATGGGTTGGTGCAGAATTTTTCAGAGTGTGGTGATTAAATAACAGCTTTTGTTGTGCAAAAAATTGTTACCCTGGGGTAAGCCAATTTAATACTGTGGGGTAGGAACTCAGGGGAGAGTTATTACGAATTTAAACAGAGAACTGTATTTAAGGTGATGGAGTCTTGTCTTGAAGACTCAGAAATTAGTTGTCAAATGCTGAGTGGACTTTATAATTTGATTGGTACAGAAAATCCTTCAAGTCTGGAGTTTAAAAGTACAGAATAATGCCTGGCAGTCCCACTGCTCCTGTATTTGCATGGGGAGCAGAGAACATTTTCCTCTTAACAATATAAAGCAAAACAAGATGTAGGGGAAGAAATAAATGATCAAGAAAAACTCAGTTTGGCTGTCATAAATAATTTGATCAGTATGGGAAGCATTCAAGTGGGCAGTTGTCAAAGTTAATACTGCCTTACTTGTGAAATCAGGTAATCTTGTAAGGCATGCATTGATAGCTCATTAAATACTTTTTACAGATTACAAAAGCAAAGGAAAACAGCAGCTCAGGAAAGAATATTAATTTTTATGCTTCAAATATCTGATTTTCCGATTTCTTGGTAATTTAGGTGTTGAATTTTATATTCTGGTTTGAACTGTAGGCTTGAACCTTAGTTCATGTTGTATGCCTTTAATATTTACACTTTAATATTTACAAACTTGCAAATTTGTTAGCTGCCCCATGGTTTTGTGAGAGTTACAACTGATCAGAATGTGGAGAAAAGAGATACCTAGAATCTGGAAGACTACTTCTGTGGGATTTTTTGATTGTCTAAAGAACAGTTGTCTTTATGTTTTTACTAGTAAAAGTGGTTGGTTAAAATGGTAGCCTGGGTTTATGGGATTTCACAAGAGTGAGAATGTCCTGAAGTAGTAAAAAGGGAATCAACTCTTCACCTTTTAGCAACATGGAACAGCCCAGATGAAATAATAGCTTGGTGTGTGCAGGTTGTGCAAACAGATGGAGCTTATCAAAGTGACAGAATGAATGGGAGGGAGGAAGTCAAGGGCTAACTCAGATCTGTATGGGAGAGGAAGAGTGTTTACTGTACTGCAACTTATGTTAGCTGTGTCTCTTATGTTCCAGAGTTTGAGCCTGTGATCACTGACAAGCTGTAGAGGAGCTCCAGTCTTAGCAAAGACCTTGGTATATTGGAGTGTGTTAAATTTCCTTCTGCAGAAGGGGAAACAAAAACTGTTTTTCATGTCTTTGACCAGATGAAAGGTTGTGGAACCTTTTTCTACTCCGTGTAATAAAGAGAGCTGTTTCCAATTCTGAGAGCACTGTGTGTAATGTCACATTAAATACTGCATTTATGAAATATGCCAAGTATTTTAGCAATTAAATCTCTTGGGAGAAGAGCAAAACCCAGCTGACCATCCCCCAGCCAAGCACTTAGAAAACTTGGCCTTCCCAGAAAGCTGTGCTTGGTTGAAGGTGCTTTTTATGAGCCACTGTAGTAGAATAATGCTTATGAGAGGCACAGTTGGTCACAGTTAAAATGCAAATATTGGGTTGCACCAAACTAAAGGAGTTGCAAAGACCCTCAGCTTCTGTACACAGGAGGGTATGGCATGGGCAGCAGTGATACCTCCCTTAGCCAGGGGGTGAGCAGGGGATGGAATCATCACTCCAGTGGGACACCTGACCTCCCTGAGTGACTGCTGGAGGCACAGACAGAGGAGAGGGGCCTGGCAGCAGCAGCTGTGTGTGCCTGGGGGGCTCTGCTGCTCTACAGCCTCCATGGCCCTGATGCAGCAGAGAGGGAAACTGCTTGTGCTGTGCCATGAACTTCTCCAGGATCACTGAGAACCCCCCAGAGCACAGTGAGGCCTCCTCCTGCCAGATCACTGCCACTTGGAGACTCTTGGGTCTGTTCTCTGGGTAGGAAGTCTCAGTGTTTTTATGACTTCACTAGGAAAAACCTACTTATAGCTGAACTCATAGGTAAATTCCAGAGGATATTTCCTTGTCTGCAGGAGGGCTGTTGTGTACAAACCAGCCAAAATATGGATGCCTCACCACAGAACCTCCTTACCTTTGTTTGAAGCTGAACTTGGAATTAGAGGTCTTAGATTTGCATGGCTGACACCTGCACACAGAGGAGGGGACAGCGTGCAGGTGTCCCAGTATTGTGCCTTTATTACCCAGTGCAGAGCTGGCTGATTAGCTGGGTTTGAACCAGACTCTGGAGAAGGCAGGTGCAGTTCACAGGCTTCAGTGTTCCACTCTTTCCCATAAAAAGGAGGAAAACCTTTCCTTTCAGGAGAAATTCCCTTTTCTCAGATTAGCCCAGTAGAAATGGCAGACCTTAGACCAATGGCATCCTTTTGTCTTTCATATATTGGAAAAGTGTTTATTACAGACATTTCTTAAAATTTGTTTTAATTACTTTTTACAATGAACAATTGCATAATGTGTTCCCTGCCCTTCCCTCTTGCTGGTGCCTTATAAGGGAGGTACCCAGAACAGCAGCCAAATATGAGCCTGATGATGAAAGAATTGTTCCACTTAAAATGTCACTAATTTTTAGCCTGCTGAGTCCTGCATGAAGAGGAAAGCTTGCATTAGTAACTCCCCAGACAAAAGCATTGCAGTGCATTGTTTAAAGACAGCTGTTGTTTCTTGAAGTTAAAGATTTCCCTGTTCTGTGCTCTGTGGTGTTCACAGAGCAGGAAAGGAGAACAAATTTAATCACAAGGTAAGGATTTAGTGGGAGTACCTGTTTCTTCAAACAGTAGCAACTGGATATGTAGAATGAAGCCTGTTTAAGAGTAATTAAAAGTATAATATAACAAGCTGTAAAATCTGGAACTCTAAGGGAATTCTGTGTTCTGCCTAGGAGGTTCTCTGTGGGATGCAGTCACTGAGCACTGGAGCCAGGGCTGGTGCAGACAGGTAACAGGGAGCTGGTGCAGCACATTCCCATTCACTGCTGTAATGGCTGCTGCTTATCACACACTGGTGGAGCAAATGCTCTGGGTGAGACTTGGCAAGGCAGTTTGAAAGGCCAGGATAATTGGGATTGTTCTGGAGGACTCAGAGGAGGCTTGGGCTGACCTCAGGGTGGCCTTGCAGTGCCTGGAAGGAGCCCAGGAGAGATGGGGAGAGACTGGACAAGGGAGTGACAGGACAGGGGGATGGCTCCAGACTGCAGAGAGGAGGGTTAGATGAGATATTGGGCAGGAATTGTTCCCTGGGCGGGTGGGCAGCCCTGGCACAGGGTGCCCAGAGCAGCTGGGGCTGCCCCTGGAGCCCTGGCAGTGCCCAAGGCCAGGCTGGATGGGGCTCTGAGCCCCTGGGATGGTGGAATGTAGGAATAGTGGAAGGGGCTGGGATTTGGTGCTCTTGAAGGTCCTTTCCAACCCCAGCAGTCTGTGATTGTGTGAAGTGAGGTGGTTTTGTGGTGCAGATCCTAGAGCTGCATGTCTTGGAAGGCAGTCAAGTGCATCGCAGCAAATTCCATCTTTCAAGATAAGGTAAAAGAAAGGAATTTTATCATTTCTGGTGTCATTAACATGCATCTTTGCCACTGGTTTTTGTTGGCTGTGTTTGTGCTTGGTTGGTTCCACTAAAGTGATAAAGAGCTCTGGTTGGCAGGTGAGTGACTGTTCCTTGACTGACTTGCCATATTTCTCTTGTGTAAATCAAAAGGTTTATTGCACTTAAAGGAAATTTCTCTTGCTAAACCAATCTGTCTGCTGATAGTTTAATTTATTTCCTTCACTTCATGAGATTAGTTACAGCATGTATTTCCATTTCCATGAATGCTGTAGGAAAGGAAATATTAATATTCAGGTTTATTGGGGGGAGAGGAGAGAAGGGAGACAAACCAACCAGCCCTGATGGTATTGTAAGCACAGTTTTTAGTAAAATCTTATTGTGTAGTCCTTCCCCAATCTTCACAGCCATAGGTAGTCCTAGGAAGTAGTGACTAAGGGCAGAGAGTTGAGGTTTATTGAGACAGGAGTTCTTCATGAGTTCATCTCTCCAATCTCCTGTAAGCAAAGAATATAAATGACCACTTTATGTTGGAGTGTATTAGTTGGTTCCTCCTATGGTTAATTACTGTATGGACACTCCTGCTTTGTGTTTTAATTTAATATGGTGACCTCACTGCACAGTTGCTTAAGTAGCAATTAGAGACTTTTCTGTGGGTTTTTTTCCCTTCTTAAAAAACCAAAAAACCAAAAAAACCTGCAACAATTATGTTCAGAACACCTGGAGTAATCTGTAAGTTGCTTATTCTTTGTGAAATCCAAGGGAAGTTGAAGCTGGGCAAAATGACAGTAAGCAAGAGAGGTTGAGGCTGTGGTTCCCAACCCAGGGAAGCCCAAGGCTGCTGTCAAGGCACAACAGATTCTCAGCCCATCCTCCACCTCCCAGCCCTCTGGACCACAGGCTGGAAATTCCTGAGTTATGAGGAGCTGTGATTGTAGGAATGAGCTTCTTGAGAAATAGGTTCAGGTATGAAATTGAGTTGCTGGAAGATTTTAAGAAGGAGCTCTGGAAAAACAATACCAGTTTTTTGAAAGATGAAGGGAATACAGAAGGGGATTCTTCTGCCTGTTAAATTTTTTTCCTCTTTTCTCCTCTTTTTTTTTTTTTTTTTTTTGTGGTTTTTTTTCCCATGAGCCAGTGATAAAGGGAAAAGAACGAAGTGAAATGCTTTAAATTGTCAAGTTTTGCTGGCAGATCTTCAAAGAAATTGGAAAATTTTTTACCTTCCTTACATTGCACCAGTTCTTGACTGCTCTAGTTCTCAGTAATAACTTTACAGGCAACATTCATCCATTTCTTCAGCAGGAAGGAACACACTGAAGTCACTGTGAGCCCCATGAGCAAAGTTATCTCAATATTTGAGGCTGTGGAGCTAAGGTAGTGTTACAGAACAAATCTGTGGGATGAATCCTTGGATTCCAGCTGTGTGTCATATATGGAAGGCTGGAGGTGTCCAGGTGAGGATTACAGTGTGTTTGCAGTTAATCAGTTTGGACAGGTAAATCTGGCACTTCCAAAGGGTTGGTTACACCTGGCAAGTAGTTTAGATGCAAGTGAACTTGTATAAGTTTCTTGTGCTCTTGTCTTCCCAGCCTTGCTCTGGGCTTTGTGATGAGGACTGTGAAATGAATGCCACCCTGAAATGATCAGTGCAGAGAATTCCAGGCCATGGCTGTGTCAGTGGGCTTGACCAGTCTGGGGATATTTAAATTCATGTATTTCAGCTCTAATCCCAGCTCCTTCCCTGAGGATCAGTGCTGCTGCTGCTGTAGGCTGACCTAAAGGAACTTTGCACGAGGCTTTTCAGGAGGTATCTGAGTACAACCTGCCCTGTTCCCTGCCCCCAGGTCAGGCTGAAAGCATTGTAAGCACTGTCCCTGGCAGCTGGGGTTCATTCATAACTCCAGGGTCTTAGGCTCACTCTTGGATACCTTTAAGCCCTATTTAATCCCAGAGGGCACCTGATTCATGTGGACTCTTTGTGTTTGCTCACAGACACGTAAGCCACGTTTGGAGTGGCACATGAAAAATGAAAGAACAAATCCCTTTCAGAGTTCAGGAGAGAGAGATGAACATTGCACCAGCAGAACCAGGGAGGAGAGAATTCCTCATGTCTGGATACAGTCACCTACAGCACAGCCTGGAGCTGCTGCTCACAGCTTGTGCTGCAGCCTGGCTGCTGACAGAATAACTTTGCTGAGCACCTCTGCTGCAAAGAGCTTCCTTGGAGCCTGCCAAAAATACTGCTGCCTTCACCTTTGGTCCTCAGTAAGATGCAAAAATCTGCCCTTTGTGAGGGTACAAGAAGAAATATGCTTGCCCTTTTTGTGTTCAAATAAGCAAGGTAACATTCTGCTCTGTAAAATAATCTTTACAGTCAAAAGGAATGTTTGGGGAATGACCAATGGGTATGCATGTTTTTTAATGTGTACTTTGGATCACTGCATTGAAAAGATTGTAATCATAGTGGAAAGTCAAAAATGAAAAAGGAAGTAATTATGAAGTAATTGGGAAGGAAAATTGTTATACTCTAATAAAGATAAGTAGTTTTAGCTATTTTCTCTCTGCCTTTTTTGTTAAACAAGCAGGAGTATTTAGAAAGCCAATTTCAGTTTTGTTTATGGTTCAGTCTGGTTTCAGGTGTTGACCCCCAGGCATAGAATGAGCTTGTGCTTCTTAGGGAGCAAGGGCTGCAAGAGAAGAATTATAATGACTGTTTTGCTTTAAGGAAAAAAAATCCAAGAAACTGAAAGCTGTTAGTGTTATTTGTATTTTTTTATTAGAAGCTAATTTTTGAAATTAGTCCTGACAGTGTCTTTCTTCTTTCTCTATGCCTGTAATTTTCTCAGTCTGAGAAACAGAGCATAAATGTATTTTCTTGGTTCTTTTGCTCAAGTGCTCCTCATTGGTCATGTCATCTTTAAAGATGTGCAGACTGAGAAGATAAAAGCTTCTGTGTCCTTCCTGAGGACAGTAGGGAGGGTGAATCTGCAGCTGGAGGATGCAGTTGCAGGATGAGGTTTCATGGCAGTGTGGAATCCAAGTGCTTTCCCTCCCTTGAGTGCCAAGGCAAGGCTGGGTTTGCCACAAGGATTGGCTGATTAAGGGCCACCACCCCTCTCCTCCTTGAGCCCTGAAGTAAATCCTGCTCAGCTACAGCCAGCTGCTAAAGCCCAAGCAGGAGCAAAGCAGCTCAAGCTCCACATTTGCCTGGGATGGAAGGGCAGAGTGCTGCCTGGCACATCTGGCTGGGTGCTGTGGGTGCCTCCTTCCCTCCAGGGCTGGGATGATCCCTGGCACAGAGCTCCTGGCTTCCAGGAGGAGCTCCCTGACACCACGGGCTGCCCCTGTTTGTGCCCATCAGGGCAGGGAAACGGGGGCTTCTTGTCCTGTGCTACTGCAAGCACCTGCCTTGGCTTTTCCCTCCAGTTTTCCCTGCCTTGGATGGATCAGCAGTGTGGTTTGTGCTTGACCCTGGCTGCAGGGTCTTTAATGAAATAAAATTTAGCTAAGGAATGCATTCCAATGGCTTTCCAGATTGATGGGGAATAAAATAGACACCTAAGAACTTGTAATTCTTGATTTCCTTTGGTACTTCAGTCAATGCTAATTCTAATTCTAACCAGGAGGCCTCTTTTTTTTTTTTTTTTATAAATCTTCTACCTGTGTTGAATTTGGTGATATAACTCTCATCAGCTTTGAGGGAGAGGGGACTGGCAAAGAATAATCCTGCCTCTGTTGTGGATACTTAGGAGGTTTTTTTAAAGTGCTAGGCAGATAGGAGTGTACTGAAATGTTTTTCACGAGTGCTTTTTCAATATTGAAACGTGGTACTCTTTGAAGTACTGCCCACGTTTGACCCTGGGTACTTCACAGGCATCGTTCAATCAGTTTAGCAGCTGTTTACAAAGCACCAAAATTCAGAAGGCTTTCATCTCTGAATGAAACACCTTCTTTTTGCTCGACTTGGCATCTCTGAATTTACTGAGCAGCACCAATCCCCTGATATTGTGTGAGTAGATTCAGTTACCTCCTGCCATCCCAATGCAAAAAGTTCCAGTTAATTAATGGAATCGACTGATGTTTCAAAGCTGTTGCTCTGGATTGTGCTTGTGACACATCCAGCTAAAATGGCTTTGTTTTCTTAAAGCAGAGTTCAAAATATTGTTACTTAGTTTTCTAAATTTGTATCACTTGCTTCATTCCCTTTTACTGGCAAGATACAAGGCAAATACAACTAATGATTGATTTCTTTGAAATGAAGTGGTTGGTTCAAGGTGAACCTCTGTTTCTGGGCTAAATTTTATTAATGCAAAATGCTTGAGAGCTTTGAAATATTTGTTGGCTCCAGAAAGAAATGCAGTTAGAATGTGGGATGGGAATATTCCTGCTCTCCTTTTGCATGGTTCTAGCATGTTGGGAACCAGCAGGTCTTGGCCTTCACTACTAGTCAGGTGTTGGATTTCAGGTATTACTTAAAGGAATATTTAGATTAGTTCATATTTAGTAAAAATGAACTGGAATGCTTTCACAAAAGATGCTGCATAAAAGCAATTTGTGTTTTGAAGGAGAGTGCTATTTTGAGGGAGGATAATTCTTTTTCCCTACCTTATTCAGTCCTTGGCCTTTAGAATGGTATCAACAAAGGAAGTGACTCTGACAGATGCTTTTGTGCTGTGGTTCCTAATTTGCTGGACTGAGATCCCTTGACTCATTTCACATAAGCCATCACAGAGCTATTTCCAGTTACTGCCTGGACCAGGCCTGGGAGCTGAAAGATGCCAGCCATGCCTCACAAGAGTCATAACAACTTGCATTTCAAATATTTCAGCATGCTAATTCAGCCTTTGAAGTTTTGGCACCTATTTGGCAAGGGATGTCTCCAAAGAGGTATTTTTAGCAGACACTATGTATAGACCTTCAGATCTTCATCTTTATGTGGAGAATATTTTTACTGTCTGTGAGGTGCCCAGAGTTAAAGGCTGTTGAAATGACAAGGTGCTCAAGCCACAGTTGGATTCAGATTGTCTGAAATTTGGTGGGAGCTGTGCCTGTCCCCATTACAGCCTGGGCTGGCCCTCCTCTGCTGCAGGGTCCAGTGTCCTGTGGGGCACATGGGGAGGAGGGATGCCACCTGCTTTGTGTGCTTCACTGGGCTTCTGGAACATCAAGGAACTGAAAGGGAAATCTGTTTGCTGAGGATGGGTCTCTAAAGGTGCCTGAGAAACCTGTGAGAGGCTTTGGAGATGATGAGGAGAAGCAAACTGCTAAATCCAGACTCCTTCCAGCTGTCTCACCCCAGTGAGAGCTGGCATTGTGTCAGTGCCAGGCAGGGCTCAAGGCCTGGCCTTGGGTGTTTGGAAGTGGCACATCCAAGGCAGTTGGACAGCTTGGCCATCCTGGGTAGTCAGTGGACTTGGAAAAGCACTGGCAGGAGATGCTTCTGCCTCCTGCAAGGGAGACCACAGATGGAGAAAAATCCAGGTGCAGGGAAGGGCTGGGGGGACTTGCCTTGTGCTGCCTTGAGTGAACACAGATACTGTTGTGTGACTTTGGGTAGCTCCCTGTGCCAGGTGAAATGTCAGCCAGAACAGGGTCTAGTGGGTTCACTCTGCCAGGTATCCCTGCAGGTGCATGCAGAAACTTGTGAATTCCCAGCCTCCTTTTGTTTTGCCAGCAGTGTGGTCAGCATCTGTCTGTTTTTCTCCAGAAAGTGAAGCATGTGCTCCCTCAACAGCAGCTGGGAGAGCCCCAGGCTCCTGGGATCCTCTGGAGAATCCCCAGGCTCAGGTCAACTGAGCTTTTGCTTCTGTTTCCTGCTGTAATTCTAGATTTTCCCATAGTTCATTGTGGCATTTAGTGTTAAAAATAGGGTTCCATAAGGCATTTTTATGTTCCTGAAGTGCACACACTTTGTTTTTCCAACCTGTGTCTGTGTGAAGCCTTGCCAGAGGAGCAGCTTGTGTGCCCAGCACTGCCCTGATCTGACTGCAATACTGAACTCAAGGGGAGATTCAGGACTAATGCACTGGTTCTGTGTCTCAACTCTTCCTTCAGGTTTTTGGCAGCTTCTGCAAGTTACTCTTTGTGCCTCAGTCGCTGGTGTTGCATAGTTAACTTTTGGGTTTTTTGGGGTTTTTTTTGGTGGCTCTGATTAATTTTGTTGTGCCTGGTTTTCTGCATTTCTGCAATCAGACTGAAGTTGTCAGAGTTTTTTGAGAACTGTATGTGGAGAGTGCTACACCAGCACGTGTGGCTCACCATCCCTGGAAGTGTTCAAGAAATTGTTTTCTTGAAAATGCTGTGGTTGAGTTGACATGGTTTGGTCAAGGACTGGACATAGCAGGTCTTTTCCAACAGGATGACTCTGGCATTCTCTGCTATCTTGGATCTGGTTTTGCTCCTAAATGGAAGGGGTCTGTTCCCTACAGGCTGCTGCAGATACTTGTTACAGTCAGGGTTCTTCCCTTGCTCCTACACCTTCAAAATCCTGCCAGGACTGATGGCTGGCTTTGCTTCCCTTCCTTCTCAGTCCAGGTGATACAGTTGCCAACTTCCATTATCAAATTGTGTGTTTTATGCTTCAGTTTCCACAAGTACCTGGAGATCTGCTTGGAAAATATTTTAAAGGGGCAAACTAAAATTTGCTTGAAGGCTGGGAGGAAGGTAGATGTCACAGGGAAGCAGAATAAAGCCTGCAGCTCCAGGTCCTTGCTAGAGGGAGATCCTTTCTGGCATTATTAACAGGAGGGATAACCAAGAGCAGAGGAAAGCAGCTTGAGGCTTGTCAGCAACCCCAAGAGACCTTTGCAGCTTTGGGCATGCTGGGAGGAGGGAGGGCACACCTTCCCTGCCTGCACAGCAGCTTCCCTGTGCTTTCAGGATTTGCTGGAATTTCCATAATTTATTTTGTGGAATTTTACTCAAGGGGATGCAAAATTAAAAAAAAAAAAAAAAAAGAGCAAGGTAGACTAGCCTCTAGATCTTGCTTCCAACCCTGAGTTACCATCTTAGATCTGGGGAGAGTAATGAATTTTTTATTATGGATCTAGGCTAGGGAGGTAGGGCTCAGTATCAATGGGGCATAATCTGTGAGTAAAAAGTGCTGGTTTTTCCCAGACCTTTTCTGACTGCCAGGGGTAGTTCTGAAATAAGGGATTTCACTTGCTTTTCATTTTGTAAATGAGTGCAAGTTAAAATATATTTTAAGGCTCAATTGAGGCTATAATTAATCATCTGAGGAATCACAGATGCAAATGTTTTTGGTTCTGTGCTAATACTACTTTATTAGACTACTTTCTCTTTATTTTTTGCTGCTCCTTACATTTTCAGAAGTGAAGAGAATGGAGCAGAGCAGCTGCTTCCTTGTGGTTTGTGAAACTGGGACATACTCTCTTACCCTGTGCTATATCAATGTGACAAACCACTTTCCTGATAGTGCAGGTGGCTTTACTGGAAAACTGTAAAACTTTCCAAAGGTTGCCTATTTATCAGTCCTTTAAAAGGCAGCTGATTAATGTTATTTGCATATGGGCAACAGAAAATGTAAACATTGACTGGGGAGTCGTTGGAGGAATGCTCTCAGCTGGGCTCACAGGAGCAGCATTCCTCATTTCTCCAAGGCTCTTGGAGCTCAGCTTGGAAATGCTATCACCAAATTTGGCCTCTTGCAGAGCTTTGATATTCAGTGGTTCTCCCTGTTGCTCTTTCCCACATATTTCCCCCCTGTTTCTGAATTCACAGTGAGATCTCAGCCCTGTCTTTGGAGCAGTGCAAGCCATCTCAGGTGCTTATCTTGCCACACACCCTTCCAAACCCACAATATACAAATCCATGCTTGTCTGCAGCCCTCAAATGGGCAGCTCACACAAGGGAACTTAAAAAGGAGAGCCCACATGTCTAAACCTAAAGATGTTTTAGGTTAATGAATGAATTTTCAGAATGAATTAATAACTTCTTAATACTTAAGACCCCAGTCCTTTGTGCCTGGGAACTCCTGAAGCCTCCTCATGTGACCTGCAGGCTGCAGGAATGATGTTTGCTTTCTTGTAGGGTAACTGAGGCACACCCTAAGTACATGTTTTCTTTTTCTTTCTGTATGGTTTGGTTTTACACATAGGAAATAAAATAGAATCCAGATCATCTGTTGCTTAATGCAATTTCCTGTGTTGTAGCCACAAGAGCATCCTAGCATCCTTCCTCTGTGCATACATCATCTACAATTAAACAGAAAACTCCAAATATTCACCACTTCAATGCTTGCATCGTTGGCAAATGATGGCAGTTTAATGTGGTTTTATTTTGCAGAATTTGTCCACTTCAAGTCAGCATTAGAGGTTTGTTAGGGATCCCTGAGCTGGTAGCTCTTCTGGGAGAGTGTGGAGTAGACTGAGAGGAGATGCATTATGGAACAAGTGAGAAATCAGGGCCTTTAGGTGGATGTTCCTGATGTGTTCACATAGATCAGGTACTGAGCATTGCTTTAAGTCTTTGAGTGACCACAATGCTGCTCAGATTCCAGTACAGCCTGTGTCTGTGGCTGCTGCAGCTCAGCATTGCTGTGTGAGACCAAGCAGTGCCCCAGGAGGAGAACTTGGGGGAGCTCCTGGGAGCAGCACATGGTCCAAACCCTCCTTGAGGTGTGGCTGGGGTGAGCCATGGGGAGTGCAGCACATGGGTGGTGCTCAGCTGTTCATCATGATCAGCCTCTCCTTGACCATTTCCATCAGATCAAGTGCCCTGTGTTCTGTAGTGCAGCACCCTGAGGTGAAGGCAGTGGCAGAAGGCAGGTGCAGCCTGTGTTTGGGGAGCTGTGCCCAGCTCTCCTGTGTTTGGGGAGCTGTGCCCAGCTCTCCTGTGTTTGGGGAGCTTTGCCCAGCTCTCCTGTGTTTGGGGAGCTTTGCCCAGCTCTCCTGTGTTTGGGGAGCTTTGCCCAGCTCTCCTCTCCCCCAGCCCAAGGGGGGCAAGAGGGATGTGGCTCTGCTGAGAGTCAGTGTTTGTGGAACAAACACCCTGGGGCTCTGGGGTTCCTCTTGCACCCAGTGTGACAGAAATGTGTCTGTGCCAAGGGCCAGCCCTGTGCTCCCACTGCCACAAACACAACCAAGGGACAGGGCTGTTCTCCCCCTTGTCCTCTGCCTGCCCCTCTTTCATTGCTTCTCTTGCACTGAATTGGTGGGGTTGGAGGATGTGACAAACCAGCTGGCTGATCTTAGGCTGGTCTGCTTTTCACAGGAGCATGGGCTGGTTGGTACCTGAGTTTTGTCAGGCTGCTGAGTTGCCCTACCTGGCCTGTGTGTGCATTATTAGGAAAACTGTAGCAGTGTGTGGCTGGGTCTTGAGGGATCAGCCCAGTGGAGAGGAAGGGACTTGTCTTTCTAAGAACCAATTGTAGACCTGCACTGCTGAGCCCTTGGAGCAGGACTTGGCAGCAGTGTCTGTCCCTTCTGTGGAAGGGCCTTGAGCATAGGGCCCATCCCCATAAGGAAATGTTAGTGTTAAATAATATTTCAAAAGTGGAAATGATCTCATTCTTCCTAGGGCTTATTTGGGTTTTTCTGTGGTTACTATTTATGGGAAATGGCTGCTTGTGTGCAACTTGTCGAGCAATTCAGATCACTGCCTGAAACTCATCTGTATTTGCCACTCCATCAGTCTCCATCTTGACCCCTTGTTTGTACAGAACTGGTATTTCTGTTCAGATTTCCTGCAGGTAACTCCACTTGTATTTATCTGCACTTGACATAAAGAAATGGAGGCACAATGACACTTGGTCCCCTTACAGGGCAGTAGAGACTTTCACCTTGAAGAGGAGCAGTGAGGAGAGCCATTCTGTAGGAACACAAGTGTTTCTTCTCCTTTGCTTGAGGTGACCCCTGGTCCATGAAGAATTCTTCTTTTGTTGATGAGTCCTGCTCCTTTTCTCAGTCAAGAGAGTGCTTAGCCCTCAGGACATGCTCCAAGGCTTTCTGTTCTGAAGGCTTCCTTGGTGGAAAAGGTTTGCTCCTAGAGAATTTGGCATCTTTTTCTGCTTTTCTTTCCGTAATCTATTTCATCTTGAAAGCATAGGAAACTGGGCTCTTTAAATTTTATTTATTTATTTTTATCTGGAAATTTGCCCTCTCATTTATGTTTAACATACAGCCTTTATATCTTATAGAAACTTAAGCAGATCTCTTCTGTTCCTTTTCCCTCTTCTCCCTCGCAGCTGGATGTGGCCAGAGCTTTTATCAACACCGTGGTTTACTTCTCTTTTCCTTTAACTTGGAAACCAGATAATAGAATCAAATATCTGAGATTAACTTAAAGGAATACAATTCCTATTCTGAGATAACTTTCCCAGGCCAAGGCTGGAGAATTATTACTCACAGGGAGCTAATGCCCATCACAAACCTCATTATCTACATGCAATTCCTTTCTTGCCTTCCTCTTCTCTTCCTAGAAGGTGAATTTGCAGTTTTGTAGGGGGGATCCTGTGGACATACAGGCTGTCATAACAAAGCATTCCTGGTGCCCTTCAGCCCTGGAGGGAGGTGAGCAGTCAGGACCTGAAGGAAAGGCTGCAGGAAGACTCCTGGATTGCACCAGGCAGTCTGCCTCTGCAAGGGCTGTTTCCTCTCTACCTAAACTTCTGAACCTCAGAAGGAAAAGCTCCACTCACCCACTTGCTGTGTGTCTGTGATATATACAGTCTCAGGGTGATAGAAGTGTTGAAATACAGGACCACAGCTGTATTGTCTGTTCTCCTCTAAACCACTCTGCTAATTATGCACAATGGTAAAGCTTTCTCTTCTCAGTTATCCTTATTATCACTGTGGGGATTAGGTGTTGTCGTTATGGTTCCTTTATGAGATAAAGCTTCACTCTCACCTCGTGCTGGTGATTTGGTGGTAAGAGCACAGCTCAGCTCCATCCCCCCCATTCCAAATCTGCTTCCCAGCTTCAGGCACCAGGAGGGTGGGACCATGTGCCCCTCTCTCAGGTCAGCAAACCACCCACATCTGACTCTGGGCCTCCCCACCTTAGAGTGCTTCGTGTGCCAACAGCTGTCTGCTGCTCCAAATATCCCAGAGAAAGCATGAAGTGCTGTAGTGGGATTGGAATGGGCAAACATCTGTTCTTCAGTGTTGTGCCCAGTGATGACAGACACTACCTGCATTTACACTTGTGCAGGGCCAGAGGGATCTGTTGTGCTCGTTAACCCTGACTGGAGGCACTGCACAGGCCATGGCCAGGCACTGATGTTCTGCATCTCATTTAGCAGTCAGCTCCTTTGCTGGCACAGATTTATCATGTGTAATTACTTAATTTGATTGATGTGATCTAAAAAGAGCCTGGCAAGAGTCAGGGATTTAAACATACATCAGTAAAAATGCAAAGCAAACTGGGCTCCTTCTTCTCCAGCATTCTTCAGTGCAAGAGTCCTTCCTAATTCCCAGAGGTCCTGCTTCCCTAGGCACCTTAGGAAGTAGAAGGGCTTTACAAAATGCCTAAAATCTAAGAGTAGAGCTTCTTGGATGGCATCTGAAAATGTAATATAGTTTCCTTGAAACGTGTGCTGGTGCTGTGTTAGAAGCTTCTATGCTTATTCTTTGCTTCTGTCTTAGCTTGTGCCTCTGGGTCACAAAAGATGTAGAGAAATTCCCTGTGGCTGAATGTTACCTTTGGACAGTTGTACATGTTTTAGAGTGGGACATATTTTTCATTGGACCTGAGTAGGACTTTATCCAGAAAACCAATAACTGAGGAGGAAGCAGTTTATAATTGTTGACCTTGCTCTGTTTGTAGTTATTTCATGATCCAAAACACTGGAGGAGATATTTAGCACGGGCTTTTTTTTTTTTTCTTCCAGTTAGTTTAACAGGTCTTTAAACAATGTTTTCTTATGCCTGGATGCAAGTACCTGCTAAAAGCTGTGAAAATGCTTAAGTGCACAGGAATGCAATTACACCAGTAAATAGAAGAGCTTCCTGTTTTTAGACACTTCTGAGAGAACAAAGATTTGCAGCATTGTGAAACGTGGGGAGAGCCAGGAGAAAGGACAGATACAAGTGAGGTGAAGCAAGCTATGAAATGCTATTTCACTGCAGAGCACTGCTGGCTTTCCAGCAAGCTACTGATTTCTCTGGTCCCCAGGAAATGAAGATGCACCCAGTGGTGAGCACTGGAAGGAAGGAGTGGCTGCTTGGGACTGCAGGTCTGGTTCCCTCATCACGTCTCATGCTCCATTTAGTCATCCAGAGTGCTGTCCTGAGCTGACCTCCCTCTTGGAGCACTCCCTGGAAGACAGCAGCAGCTCTGTTCCCCTCCTGTTCGTGGCTCTAGCCCTCCCTCCTGGCTGCAGGAGCAGAAGCACAGCCCCTGTGTGTGCCCTGGCTGGGGAGCCCTGCCCACACCGGGCACACAGTGTCAGTGGCTGCTGCTAACCCCATGGCTGGCTCCTCTCAAGAAGGGAAGAAAATGAGTTCTTTGAAAGAACTGAGCTCAGGGAGATTTTGGGAAGTCGTTGCCTGTCCTTCAGTGCTCAGTGAGTGTTTTGAGTATGGGATGTCTCGAGATGTGCTCCTCACTTTGGGACAGAGCTATTGACAGTGGAGCTTAGAGTGTCATTGTACCACCAAAGGCTGGGGCAAGTGGAGCTGAGCTGGAAGTGACCTTAGTGGATTTGCTTTTCTAAACTTTAGGTGGCCAGTCTCCCATTGTTTGTGAAAGCCAAGGTTGTGACGCTTGGATCAAAAGTTTCTTTGCTTCTTGAAATGGACACAAGCTGAACTCCCAAGGGAAAGAAACGGAGTTTATGGATCCTGCTTAGGTGTAGGCAGCTTTAGTTTATGCATATATTCCCCTGTATGCTCTTGTATACCCAGACATAGTTTCAGCCTGTCCCTTTTCCTGTCAGGGAAATGAATTTGCTGCTGGTGGAAAGCAGCAGAGAGCTGAATCTCGGCTGCTGTTCATGGGAGACTTCTGCTGCTCAGCTGTGTTGAATAGCAGGAAATCCTGGAGTGCAGCACAACTCCAATATTCAGTTTTTATTCCATATTAGGAAATATTTCCTTATCATTACTGTGGGTGTGTTGGAATGATTTCTGAGATTAATTTCTGTGAGCCCAATGAAGAGACGAGGGGGCCATGCCTGCTTCTTTCCCACTGACTCCATGGGAAGGGCTCAGCCTGGGGCAGGGTGGCCCTGCTCAATCCCTGCAGGTGAAACTATTCTAAAAAGAATTTTTAAATCACCAAAACTATTTTAAAAAGCCTTTATTTCAGCCTGGTAGTGGTTGCTCCGTGTGGGTCATGCAGCACAAAGCAGGCAGCAGGAGGGAGGGATGCACACAGATGGTGGATGGCAAATGGGCTGGCTCCTTTAGAGCCAGCTTGGCTTGTGCCAGCTCACAGCACACCCAGAGCCCAGCCCAGCCCTGGCAGGGCTGCCTGCTGCTTGCCAGAGGGCTGTTTGCCTGCCCTAGTCACAACCCCTCACTGCTATTTGGGGATGTTTCTAGGTTTAGGAATCTACCTCGAAGCGGGGAATTCCTTCCTTCATCTTGACAGCATCTTTGTTGGGGTGCATTAAGGTCTTTTCAGGGGGTTCAGGGAGCACATTGGAGCTGGCTGCTGATGCCCCAAAATGCTCTCTGGGTCTCACTGTCCCCTGGGTTTCCCTGCTGTCATCATCATCATCATCACTGCCATGCCCACGGTGGCTGCAGCACTCTGAGTGTTTGTCCTGAGTCCTGGGTGGCTGCAGAGCCTCCCCTGGGTTTGCTGCCAGCCCTGGGAGTGTCCACTCCTCTGGGTTCTCCTGTCATGGAGCATTTTCTGCTTTTAGCTGGGACTGGAACTGGTGCCTTACCCAGATGCCCCATGGGGAAGAATGACTGAAAATGGCTAAAACATTTGAACATCTTTGGCTTTTAAATAGCAAAGCCTGTTCCAGTGGGGCTAATTTTACTCCTTTTCTTAGTAGTGCTTTAAATAGAACAAATATAATTAATTCTGTAACTTAAGTAACAAAACTTAACCATAATGCAAGTTGGGGAAGGAAGGGCTAAAGGAGATGAAGTAAATAAACGAGGTGGTTGAAATGCTGAAGTGTCAGTGATGCCATGTTGCAGTCCTGTTTCATTTTCCCTTACCAAAGGGAGACTTGTAGAAACTGAAGGTGTCAGAAGGATCTGGTCATGGCAATAATGTTGAAGAAGAATCTGCAGGTGAAATATCCAATTTGTTTTATCTGGCAGGGAATGTTGCTTCCTTTAGGTAGCAGATAAAATAAAACACAGGCATAAAAACTGGTGATATTACTGAAAACATGAATTATGGAGGAATGAAATATTTATTTTGCTGTCTGAAATATACCCCAGAGCAGTGCTTGGCAAGCATGCTGATCTGATAATTATTAACCTCAGTAACAGCAGCTAGCATCATCCCAAGGCTGGAATGGGACTATTAGGTCAAAACCTATTGAGCTGAAGGGGTTTTTTGTTGACATAAGTGAACTTTGGACAAGGTTCTGTTCTAAGCACAGAAAGCTGCCTTTAGAGATAACACAAATATTCAGATCACACCCCAAGAGTTGTAAAATACTGGCCCATGATTGACATAGATGGGACTAGAGGGGTTTTCTTGTCAGCTTGCTGCTTGCAGACTTCAGGGTCCTGTGGAATTTTGGGGGTTTCTGGAGGTTAATCAAAAGCTTTGAAATTGGATTTGAATTGGGAAATAGAAAAAGAAGACAGAGCCCCCAGGGGAGGGGGATTCTGCCCCTCTGCCCAGCTCTGCTGAGCCCCCCTGCAGGGCTGCCCCAGCCCTGGGCCAGCACAGGGAGCTGCTGGAGCCAGAGCAGGGACAGCCAGGGCAGCAGGGGCTGCAGCAGCTCTGCTGGGAGCAGAGGCTCAGGGCACTGGGCTGGTTCAGCCTGCAGAGGAGAAGGCTTTGGGGTGACCTCAGGGTGGCTGCAGAGCCTGCAGGGAGCCCAGGAGAGATGGGCACAGACTCTGGGCAAGGCAGTGACAGCACAGGGGGATGGCTGCACACTGACACACAGCAGGCTTAGAGGGGATATTGGGAAGAATTCTTTTTTTAAAGCTGTGGCTGCCCCTGGCTCCCTGGCAGTGTCCCAGGCTGGATGGGGCTGGGAGCAGCCTGGGATGGTGGCAGTGTCCCTGCCATGGCAGGGGCTGGGCTGGATGGGCTTTAAGGACCCTTCCAGCCCCAGCCACTCTGTGATCCTCAGCAGGAGGAGGTTCAGTATAAACAACTGGATGGTGAAAATATGCACAGCACAGTTGCCAAACCTGTGCTAACAGAAACCATAGTGCAGAAAGTCGTTTTCCCTCTGGGCTGATGGCACTTTCTCCCTCTGTTCCCTCCCTGGAGCACCAGCTGTTGTACAGCACTGTTGTCTGTGCTCTCTGTTTGCTCACCCCTCGTCCCAGAAGCTGCTCAGAGTACATCCCACCACACCATTCTGCTGAGCCCTGAGCTATTTTTTTTATTTGTCTGGCCCTGCCCACTGCCCCTTGGTGTGAATCATGCTGTTATTTGTGTATGGTGGGTTGGGTTTTTTCAGTTTTATATATATCCTGTCTCTCTTTAGGAGAATTCAAACAATTTGGAGACCGTGGGACTGGTGCTTGTGCTCCAAGCTTTGCCGTGTCTGTGCTGCTTTCCTAGACAGCACCTCATTTTTAGAACATAATCCTTGTCGTTTTTTGAGTATAATCCTTGTCAGCCGTGGGTTTTGGTGCCCAGCTTGGTGAGTTGCTGGGCTGTGTTGTCTGGAAGGAGCCAGGCAGAGTCTGCTCCCCCTTCTCACCCAGAAGAGCCCCAGCTCTGGGCACAGTGGTGACAGCTGGAATTTCTGAAGGTACCCATTTTATTGTGACCTATGTGTTTGCTTCATCTCTTCTTTCTCTTTTACTTCCTAATTCTTGAAAAATGCCATTTGTATACTTCATTTCAGAAGCAAGTTCAATGTCATGCTGAAACAATGGTAATTTTGAAAGACAAAATACATTTTGGGATCTGCCTTATCCAGAGGCTTTGATCCACGAGGCAAATTTTCTTGGAGTGTTAAATGGAAACTTCATGAACTTGGCAGTTTTTACTGTAATAGCAAACTGCCTTCCTAACTGCTGGGCTTTAAGGGTATGCTTGAGTGGATAAATGAAAATTATTATCAGTCATTTTGGAGGGAGGATTGCTCTTCCCTCTCCTGCTGAATGTGTGTGTAGCTTGACATTGTGAATCCAAATTGGATACCCAGCAGCATCCTTGTGTCATGTGGAAAAGTGCTTTTCTCTCTGGCAGAAGTGGATATGGGGTTTGCTCCCTAACTTAAATACTCACTGAGTCCTGAGTAAATTTATTCTAGGGCTACTGTAAAACTGTACTGTACACGTGTGGCTCCAAAAAGAAAAGTGATTCTGTTGTGTGGCTTAGGTTCAGATTAGTTTGATAGTATAGATCCAAGCTGATTTGGTATATCCTGTGGCTTTTCTTACTGACACAGCTGTGCAGGAGGCTTGCATTCTGTCTTCTTAGCCCTTCCTGATTAGAAAGTGATCCCAGCAAGTGGTGTGTTTCAGGGCAGAGCAGTTCTCCCTTTGCTTTGATTTCTTCCATCTCTCCTCTTCAGAGCTGCTGCAGCAGGTGGGATTGGATGCCTCAGTGATTTTTGCACTCATTAACAGGAGACTTAATCCAGTAGTTTGATGAAAACATTAATGACAGGCTGTGGGAGCTGCCAAGGGGTGCCCCAGAGAGGGTGTGGGGTTTGGAGTTAGCAGTGGTGTGGGGGTTGAAGCAGTGGGAGCTCCAGGCACACAGATGCCCAGTTGGATTTGGAGCTGTTGTGACAAGTGGGAGTGCAGATTGAAGCTGTAGTCCATGCTGCTTGGCCTTTCTCTGCTTCCCAATCAGGAAAGCTCGAGGAGCAAAGAGGTCAAATGTATGCTTTGCTTAGGCAACCTTTTTCTACCAGGAGGGAGAGGACCCTTCCAGCTGACATAATTTATTCAATGATGGATCAGAGAGATTTGCTTGGAGACATCTCTTGAAGTTCAGGAGCATTTGGCTGCTCTCCCCTTTCTGTAGCTGTAACCTCATCCTTAGGAAGAGCTTAGAGGGAGCAGCCCCCCTGTCCTCCCCTCTGTGCTGTGGCAAGCTTTTCCCTGGCTGCTGCACATGCACAGCTCCTCATCCTGTGCTGCAGGTGCTGGGCAGGCAGCAGGAGAGCTGGGGCTGGGATTTCAGCCATGCCTGCAGGAGGCACAGCTCCTTGCCTGGGCCAGGCAGCACATATGGCATCCCTGCTCCTGTCCATTACAGCCCTTTGATGTCTTCCTTCTTCCACTTGGCCATGCTCCAGGCCCTTCAGAAAGGTCCCTGTCAGCCACAGCAGTTCTGGCTAAATGTGGCCAGCTGGTTGGATCTGACCTTCGTCATGGTCCAGGGAGCCTCAAATAATTCCAGTGATGCAGCAGCAGTGGAATTGTTCCCTTAGGGAAGTGGCAGGGATTTGGGTGAACTAGGAGGCTTGTGAGGGCATTTCCAAGAATTCTGGGTGGCACCTTCTCCAAGCATTCCCGTTGGTGTGGTGAGGTCAGTACAAGCAGTGTGTTGTCAGTAAAAGGTTCTGTGTCAGAGCTCCTTCCTTCCCTCCCCCAGCCCTCACAGCGTTTGTTTTTAAAGGTCACACTTAAGGACTGTACTTGGCAAGTATTCTGTCTGGGATGTGGATTCGTGCTGTGTTTTTTAGTGGAAGCAGAGACACAGGAGGGAAAAGGCTGAGGAGGTTTTGTCAGCTGTGGGTTCATGTAGGATTTTAGGGGCTTGCACCTCCTGCCAGGTCCGTGCTCTTTTTCATTTACTTTGGGGACTCTGGAGAGCTTAAGGCATCTCCTGGTTTTACAAATATTTTCTTTGTGGTGATTTTGAGTAGCTTTTTCCCCCCAGTGGCAGAGCTGACTGGGGACACTCATCTGTATTTCCCCCCTGTGAAGCATGTGAGGGTCAGCCCTGCTGTGCATAGTGTGGGGTGCCAGTGCTGGAATTGGCATCTCCTTTTTACAACCTCAATAAACCCAGTGACTTGGATTTGCTGTCTGGCAGTGCCTGCATTTGTGAGTGTAGAGCGTGGGGAAAACAAATGAGCAGGAAATCAAATTGCAGTGTTGTTTTATCCTACCAGGAGTGCAAGAGGTGCAAAGGAGAAATATCCAGTGTGAGAGTGTGCCCACTATACCTTAAGTAAAGGTTAATCCATTTCAAGCCTGGGTTAATGCTGCTTTATCCTGATGTTCCAAAATTATCAGAAGGCAGGTTTTTACTTTGTTAGGTCATTTCTTGAAATAATTTACTCACAGATGCTGGTGTATGGTCAGCAGTTTCTCTGTTTGATTTGCTCTTATCAACTGTTTTGTGTTTATCTTTTCCCACCTATTGAAGGGAAAGTGTAAAATTGTGCAATAAACAAGACAGTGAGACCAGAGCTAAGTTCTCCCAGCTTTTGGAGACGTGTCCAGCATGGGGGATATCTCTGTTTGAACAATAGAACTGCCTTAGTTTTAGTAAACACTGCTAGGAATTGACAGATCTCATCTTTCTTTAGTAGAAAACTGAAGGGGCTAAAAGATTGATTAAAAAAATAAACATTGGCATCACTTTGAAGCAGCTGTAGTGTTATTAAAACCTCTTTGTTGCCTTTATGGAGGGATACATTCTCATTCTCAGAATTCTCGTGTCTTGTGCACTTCAGAATAAACAGCTAAAATAATATCTCCATGATGCCTTTATTTGTGACACAGCAGCTGCATTTCTGGCAACAAATATCCTATTGTCACATGGAAAACCCCGAGGATAGAATCCCACCCTCTGAGTGCAGCAGGCAGAGTCAAAGCCCAGAGCCTGGAGCTGAGAGCTCCTGCCCCAGTGCGAGCTCCCTGCTCTGTGGAGCCCCCAAGCACTTCACCTGAAAAGCTTTGGGGAGCTGCTTAAATCAAGCCTATTCTGGGATTTGTCTTCTGCACAATCCTCTGGTGAAATGGAAGGATTAAATAAATAATAATAAAAAAGGAAGCCCAGTGCCTGCAGGGAGCCCAGGAGAGATGGGCACAGACTCTGGGCAAGGCAGTGACAGCACAGGGGGATGGCTGCACACTGACACACAGCAGGCTTACAGGGGATATTGGGAAGAAATTCTTTTTTTAACGCTGTGGCTGCCCCTGGCTCCCTGGCAGTGTCCCAGGCTGGATGGGGCTCTGAGCAGCCTGGGATGGTGGCAGTGTCCCTGCCATGGCAGGGGTGGAGATCCAGGTGTTTGAGGTCCCTTCCAGCCCAGGCCATTCCATGGTTCTGTCATTTCTGTGTAACTCTGTGTCATTTTCCAACACTAACCTCAAAACAACCTGAGTGTGGGGCTGAGATGCTGCTTTTCTTCCATAAGGCTCTCCTCGAGTGCCTCAACCCTCTTCCAGGCAGGGCATGAATCTTAGAACAAACTGTGCTGGTTTTTTGGGTTTTTAATCTCCCCTGGCTTTCCTGGATCAGCTGCAGGGCATTCAGAGCTGCCCTGAGATGTTTTTTTCCAGCATTCAAAAGTCTTGTTCCAGTACATCCAAGTTCTTTGGCTTCAGGATAAAAGCTTTCAAGGAGAGCAGCTTTTCTTCTTTCTTTCTTCTTTCTTCACAGTTTTTAGGTGCCCAGTGACCATGTGCCCTAAGCCATAAGTACCACCTGGCCACATGTAACCTTGTGGAGCAGCTTTCAAATTCACATATATTTGATCTTTATCCTTGAAATACCTTCTCCTCTGGACTGGTTAGGGGTTTGGTCCATTTGCTGTCTCGTTTTATACTTTTTTTTTTTTTTTTAGCATTTAGAAATTTTGGAGTCTGAAGTTTTTACAGAGTTGTGACAAATTCAGCTCTGGGAGCTGCCTCATCCTTCTCTCTCCTTCTTCTTTTCCTTTTTCCAGCTCTGCCAGAGGGACATTTTCCCTGTTTGTGGACAGGCACAGCTGGCTGAGCTGCCCAGAGCCTGCAGTGCTCTTTGCTATGATTCACTCTTTGTTTTGCCAACATGTTGTTATTTTTCAGAGAGTGGGTAACACATCCTCCTGCTATCTTGGGATAATTTTCTAAGGCAGCTTTTAATAGAGTTTGTTATATCTAAAGAACAGAGGATTCTGGAGTACCTAAGAATTTGGAGATGGAGAGTGGCAGAGGTGTTTTTTCAATGTTCTGTTTGAAGTGAGTAATGATTGGCCCTGCTGTGTTTCAGTACATGTTACCATGGCGATGACTGCAGGGACGACAACATCCTTCCCCATGAGTAACCACACCCGGGAGAGAGTGACCGTGGCCAAGCTCACCCTGGAGAACTTCTACAGCAACCTGATCATCCAGCACGAGGAGAGGGAAACCAGGTACTGCCTCTGCTTGCCCTCAGCAGCTTTGCTTGCTGTTGGTGCAAGGGCCCCTCAGTCCCCAGGGATGGCAGGTTTTTCTCTGTGTGGTGGCAGGGAGTGAATTCCTGGAGGGCACAGGCTGTGAACATCCCAGTCACTGAGGGATCAAGGAGCTCCACTTCTGGTGTTTTCATTCGTGCAGTTTACCTCCTCATCAGCTGTGCTGTGGAAGCTGCTCTTTGTGGAAACTCTTTCTTTGCAGTACATGTGAGGTTTCCCTGGCTGTGTGAGGCTGGTGACCTCTGCCTGCCCTGCAGGAGCCCCAGGGAATGAGCTCTGCAGCTGCTCGGGGCTGGCAGCTCGGTTTGGGCTGAGGCAGTGGCTTGTGGTGGCTGTTCCTGCTCTGCACCGTGCCAAGACTGCCAAACCCTGCAGGAGGGAGTGCACAGGGGCTGGGGAGCAGGGCTGAGAGGTGTCTGATGGCTGCTGGGCAGGGAAAGGAGGCAGGGATGTGGAAATGAGGGGTTGATGATGGGGGGTTGAGAGGCTCTCAGGTGGGCAGGAAGCCTTTTGGGGATCATGTAATCCCCATCTGTGAATTCTGGGACTCCTTGCACAGGGCTGTGGCATGGTCCTCACCACTCAGCCTCTGCCAGCAGTGCCCAGTCTGTCTCTGAGGGGGGGAAGTGCCACTTGAATGAAGTGTCAAAGCACCAAGTGTTTGATTGTAATGAATGTTGTGTTGGATTGTCATTAGTGTGTGAAATTATCATTCCCCTGGTAATATGTTTTTAATTGAAGGGTTTTCAGTCAAGCAGCAGGGTTTCTCTCTTCATCATATTTAGTCATTATTCCATGTAATGGAGTTGTTTCTAGTTAGGGGAATGTCTGTCAAGGGCCTGCAGCTTGGAGGATCCTGCTGCCCTTCCCCAAGTGCAGAAAGGCACCAGCAGCCTGGCTCAAGCCTTTCAGTTCGTGCCTGCTGCAGGGGTAAGCAGCCTTCAGAAAGCTGCACCCTGGCAGCTGTAAAGCAGTTTGACAGTTCCACCCTGTGGGGGGACAGGCAGGGGTCCTGCAGCCACCTGGGCTGTCCCCAGGCTCTGCTCCCTGCTCAGAGCCTGCCAGCCTGGCATGGCACTCACTGGTGGAGGAGTTGGAGCCCTGGGCAGGACTCTGGGAGGGAGGGGATGGGGCATGAAGAGGGGCAGGAGCAGGGGAGGGGGTCACACAGAGGGGTGAGAGATGGAGCTGAGATAGAAAGGGTGAAAAAACACATTTTTATTCTGGTTTGTAGTCCTAGTTGATAAAAACAGCCTTAATTCAGCCAGATCTAATCACTCTAATGACATGCTTTTTCATGTATGTTTAATGCCTGATTCTGCAAGTACATAAGCATGTGCTTGAATTTGTTTCTATATTTTCCTCAGCTTTGTTCATAAATGAGTGACTGGGTGGAGTGGGGCTGTCTGCCTTCAAATTTCCATTTGAGGCAAATTCTTCAGTGCTTGGAGTATGTGAAGCAAAGGAGTTGACTTGTTGTGGTGGTGTTATGTTTGGTTTTAATACATAATCAAAGGTGCAATGCCCTGTTTCTCTCCTCGGCAGGCAGAAGAAGCTGGAAGTGGCTATGGAAGAGGAAGGCCTTGCAGATGAGGAGGTAAATACTGCTTAAATCACCTTGCAAACTGCTTTGCTCTTGTCCCACTGCCTCAGATGGGCATTTGAGGAGCTCGCAGAAATGTCAGCCAGATGACAGAAGGTTTTATTTTGTCCTTGAACGTTTCCCCTGTTAATCACCTGTTTATTAGGGAAGGTGGGAATATGCTTGACTGGTACTTGGAATAGTTGTCCAAGGCTTTTCCTGCTACCTGTTGTTCTTATGAGACCTGGCCACAGCAAGTGTCTAGCAAAGATTAAAATTATTTGCTGTTGTATTTAGCAAGAAAAGAAAAGTAGCCTGTGGGTAGAAAGCAAAATGGGGAACCATTTCTTCTTGCTTTAAAAAATAAACCATCACACCTTTGCTCCTTTTGGCTACAGATGAGGAGGGGTCTCAGTCTGGCTGCCCCCTCTCCCAACTTTGGTCGATAAGCTGTTTTTCTGAGGTCCATTACAGCATGTCTTCCTTCAGGATAGGCTGGGAAATGAGGAGGAGGAGTGTCTCGGTCCCTTTGGGGTTTTTGTGGCTGCTGAGACTCCTGAGCAGTGGCAGTGAGTGTGGGTGTGTGTTGCCATCTGGTGGCGTTCAAGGCTCTGTGATCCCTGCACAGTCTGGCAGGTGCCTGACCCAGGGACCTCCTCAGCAGCCTCTGAGCTCTCAGCATCTTTGGGAGCAGCCTTTGTCTTCTCTCGGGGGGGATCCTGGTGACATTTTCATCAGACAAAATAGATGATGGAATTTGGACAGATTTTTCTTTCAGAATTGGGTGCTTGCCTGCCATAAACCAAATGGATTTTGTTGTAGATCTATAACCAGGGCCTCTGCTGCTTGCTAAGCTCCTTGTTGCCTGTCATTACTCTTTTTGGTGGGGTACAAGTTTCAGCTTTTATTGATCCTTCACACTGCCCAAAATGAAGAGCCCTTGCCTCAGGCAGTGACTTTGGCCTGGGGACTGATACACTTTGGACCAGTATGATAGTTTTTCTTCATTTTTTTTTTTTAATAACTAAGTACTAAAAATAAAATACCACCACTCACCATAAAAAGGTGAAACTGTGCCTGAGGGTTCTGTAGAAAAGACCACACTCGAGGATCATACCTTGTGAAATTGAGAAAGAAAGGTAGAAGTCTTTCTGCTGGTGGGATTCCAGAGCAGACCTTCCCAGGAAGGCAGGGGTGCATATCTTGACTCTCTGCTGCCAAGTGACTGACAGATTGTGGGAATTCAGGACATCCCTCTGACTGTCCTGGAAAATTTATAAGTCACAAGAATTTGGGTGGAATGATAGTTAACATATCACAGGGTGAAAAAGTAGAATTTTGGGGGTTTAGAATGTGAGTTTAAGGGGCAAAGATGGAGAATTTAGGATGTGTCCCTGCTCTTCTTCTTGGTCTCTTGTTCTCCATCTTCTGCTGTGATGGTGGCACATTTTAATTAAAAAGTAAAAGTGTAAAAGTTCACTGTTTGATGTGGTTAATAGGTATTGGAGAGTTATTGTAAATAAAGCACACATAATTTTTAGTATAAAAGAGAACAGCATCCCAAAGGACAGGGAGTTTGTCACAACCTGGCCTGCAAGGAAGATCTCAGCAGGCAGAGGCACAAATGTGAGATAACAAAAATAAACAATCCTTGAACAACAAGAGCACAGAGGATCTCCACCTCTCCTTCAGACACTGGGCTGGGGAGAAACAGAGACAGAGGCAGAGTCAGGGTGAGAAGGAGCTCAAACCCCATTTCTAAGAGCTGACAGCAGGTGTTGTGTCCCCAGAAAAAGCTGCGGCGGTCGCAGCACGCGCGCAAGGAGACGGAGTTCCTGCGCCTCAAGAGGACCAGACTGGGCTTGGACGACTTCGAGTCCCTCAAGGTCATAGGGAGAGGAGCTTTTGGGGAGGTTTGTGGCATTTCTTGCTTCAACAGGGGGTTCAAACGGGGCTGAGCACTCTGAAGGAATGTTCTAATTCCGGTTGAGTGGGTTGGTTCGTTGCTGGTTGTGCCGTTCTCCCCGGGGATGGGGCAGTGATTATCACAGCCATTGACTCCCCAAGGCTTCTGCAAAGACATTTAGTTCCCACTCTGCTGTTGCCCACATGGCCCTCTGAAATGATGGATTTGCAGTGGCACAGCTCCTCTTGATAAACCTCCTTTCTGCCCTTTGCCACAGCAGTTATTTCTCCTGGATTTTAACCAAGCTACCTGCACTCCACTGTGCCCCCTGACTTTTCCTGAAACAAAAATTCTCCCTCACTAATGTTAGCGTTGTACATGGTGCAGAGTAATTCCTTTTTCACTATTTAACATATTTAAATGTGTTTTTAAGTGTTTAACAAGAGAACTTCCCCATCCTGGCCATTGGGAGCCTCCCAGTGCCACTGACTGGGTTCTCTCTTGCCCAAGGTGCGCCTCGTGCAGAAGAAGGACACAGGTCACATTTATGCAATGAAGATACTCAGAAAAGCAGATATGCTGGAGAAAGAGCAGGTTTGTGACCTATAAGTTCCCTAAATTTCAAGCTTAACCTGTTAAGCTTCAAACTAGTTTCAAACTTTAACCTGTTAAATTAATAATAATTTAAAAAAAATTTTAGGTGGCCCATATCAGAGCAGAAAGAGATATTTTGGTTGAAGCAGATGGAGCCTGGGTAGTGAAAATGTTTTACAGCTTCCAGGATAAAAGGAACCTCTACCTGATCATGGAGTTTTTACCTGGAGGTAAGCTGAGTGCTGTGGCATTAGGTGATGCAGGTACTTCTTCCTTAGCTTTTGTTGGCAGCTTTATAAAATATTAGAAAGAAACATGCTGTGGAATTTGTGAAAATAAAAGTGTTAACACTCTTTTAAATGAAGTTCCAGTCATGAGACCATTCCTGATTTTTAGGGGAAGGAAAAAGGTCGAAGGGGTATTAAATAGACTTGAATTAAATAATTATTATAATAGAATTTTCTGGGTTTTGTGACTGAAGCTGTTAACAGTAAAAAAAAACAAACAGAAGAAACAATTTATGCAACATGTGTAAAAATCCACTCTATTTTCCCAGGCTGTTCAATTAAAATTCCTGTTTAGGTTTTTCAGCTAAAAAAGTAAGTTCGGTTTGTGGGTCCTTGCAGGAATAGTTTTGTGATTAGTAACTATAGGGCCAGTTCTGAGGTTAAATTTGGATTCTGCTGGGGTTCCTTATAGTTTGGTGACTTAGTGTATTTTCTTTCTCTCTGATGAGGTGACATGATGACCTTGCTGATGAAGAAGGACACTTTGTCAGAGGAGGAGACCCAGTTCTACATCTCTGAGACCGTGCTGGCCATCGATGCCATTCACCAGCTGGGCTTTATCCACAGGGACATCAAGCCAGACAATCTGCTGCTGGATGCCAAGGCATGTGCTGGGCTCCCCAGCTGCTGTGCTGCCACCTTCCCAACTGCTCCTGCTGCTGCTGAGCAGGGGGAGCCACTGGGGCCACCCCAGACACTCCAACTTTGGGCAGGGAACACCCAAAGCATTTTCCTTGGAGAACACCAATATGTCTGAACAAAGCCAAATCTTACTCAGAAGCCTTTTAACCATTTTAAGGCAAGGCTTTTGAGGGAGAAAACCCACTCAGGATGACCAGATGCTGATATCATACACATTAAAATCCTTTCCTTCATGCATTTGAAGTAGCTGTGGTCAATTCAGACAATGCTAAGTGTTCAATTCCTTCAGTTCCATTTATTTCATCACCCACTCACTCACCTGTGGAAACTCCCTCAGTTAGTCTGACCATTCTGGCCATGAAATGCACCCAGTAAGCATCACCAGATCAGGAATTATCTAGGCTGGAGGAGATCTTTAATCTCCTGGGGGCCAGGCATTATCACAGCATGCACAGGTCTGTCAGGTTTGATGGGTTCTATCTGCACTGATGTTTGGAAACTTGATTAAAGCCAAGGCTACCATCAAAACAAAGCAAAGGAATTTTGTCCTGGAGGCTTTCTCAGTCACAGTGCTTCCAGTTCAAAACAAGACCAGGTGAAGTAGCTGCCCTTAACTGTTGGGAAATTGTAGATACCATCATTGCTGGGAGGCCATGGCCTGCTGGGGAGAGCAGACCTTTCCAGAACACCAATGCTCACCCTTGGCTCCCCTGCCTGTCCTGTGCCAGTCCATCCTGGTCTCAGAGGGCAGGTGTAGTGATCAAAACTCTTTTTTTTTTCCCCAAGCACTACCTATCTAAGTAATGGTTTCATGTTCTCTGATTTTTTTTTTCAGGGTCATGTCAAGCTGTCTGATTTTGGGCTCTGCACAGGTTTGAAGAAAGCCCACAGAACAGAGTTCTACAGGAACCTCACCCACAACCCACCAAGTGACTTCTGTGAGTATGAGCTGCCTTGTTTAGCATGGGAATGGCTTTGAGCTGCAGCTGTGCATTGTGCCTGTGCTTCTGCTGGGGTAAGCAAGATGGGGCAGGCTGATTGCATTTAATTGGAAAACTGGAAATGCTTGTTCCCTGGCTCATGGGAGCATTTCACAGGCAAGAAATGATGATTTCTCCAGTGGTCATGTGTTTGTGCATGTTCATACACAGGTTTGAATACACATAATGTAATGTATCTATATTTTAAGGTATTTTTCATAATGTTAGTGAAATTACAGAGCTGCTCTTTCAGGAGGGACATGGGTTCCATGTGCCAAAGGACTGAAGTCAGTGACAGTCCCATGAAACTTTTCAGAAGCTGATCTAAAAAATTTAGCAAGTTCTAATTTAGAAATGCTGGTGTGTGTCCCACTTCCATGAGTTTCAGCACTGGACAGTAGTTATTCTCATGTTCCCATTTCCAGTTATAATCAAGTATTTGTTTCTAGACTGGATTCTAAAATACAAAATAGTTATTTAAAACTGGAGCCCTATAAAACTTCCTCCTCTTAATTCTCACAAATACATTTGTTATTTAATAACTACTTTGTAATTTAGCATTTCAGAACATGAACTCCAAGAGGAAAGCAGAAACATGGAAGAAGAACAGGCGACAGCTGGTGAGTTCATTAAATAATGTATAATTCTTGTTTTGCTTTTAAACTATGTACAGAAGAATTAAAAGTCAATGCTGGCTTTTAAAACCTGCAAGCTGCCAAACTCACAAATAGCTCAAGGAAGGGTTGCAATAGCAAGAGCCTGCTCTTCTCTCTGCTTTGTTTGTGGGCTCCTGGCCCTGATTGCTGCAGCTCAGTCACAAGGATCCTGAGGATTCCTTCATGGGCAACTCAGGCAAATTCCCCTTCTGCTGGCTGGGAGTGGGGCAGAGGCTGTGGGAGCTCTGCAGGGTTTGGGGTGAGCTCAGAGCACAGGGCAGGAACTGGACCAGAGCCAAGGGTCTGTCAGCCAGGGGGTCTCACACTTCCACCCCTGCCCACCAGCTTCACCAAAAAAACCTCAGCTGTCCAATTCTGCAAGCTTTTCTTTTTCCACACCCTTTTTAAAAAGTGATCCACTGCAGTTTCCCAGAAAGCTTCAGGGTTGTCTCCTCTTGCTGGTGAGACAAACTGAGACTCCCTTGCTGCCTCATGGCTCTACTCCCCAGCCTTGTTGCAGCCTGGAATCAGATCCAGGCCAAGTCCTGATCTCCAGGCCAGGAGAGGGGAGGTGGCAGAGCTGTGTGGTGAGGAACAGTCCCACAGAGCAGTGAAAGGCCAAAATGACAACTTGCATCAACACTGTTGGAGAAGGAGCCACATTTTCAGTTTTCCATTGGTTCAATCCTAAATCTCTCAGGTCTGTTCAATCAAACAAAGTGTTTCTTTATGGTCAGACAAATGGAAGTAAAATATTTTTGTGGCAGAACTGCTTCTGGGGGGACTTTTTTGGTCTTTCAGGGTTTTTTTTTGTTGGATTTTGGTTTTTTCTCTCCCTCCTGCCCCATGGAAGATTTTTCATCAATAAAGAGAAATTCCCAATACACAGCTTGTGTATCATGAGTGTCCCACCTGGGAATCTACCAGTGATTATGCCTTTAAAAATAAACAAAGACCACAGCAATAGAACTTCTTGGGTATTTTTATAATGCAGCTACCTGAAACTTTAGCTAAGATGACCTTCTGATATTGTAGTTGCAGTATTCTATGATTTCATCACATTAAAGAGGATGACTTCCATTTATTTTTGAGGCTCTCTGTGTTTATGAATATAAAAGAATAATATTCTTGGGATTTTAGTTCCTGTGAATTCTCAAATTAAGCATTCTTGCTCACCCAAACAACAAGATCCTGTATGCAAATCCCCAGGAAAAGGTACTGCAGAGTGTAAAAGTGCAGTATTGCTCTTTTCAAGAGATGATTCCTTTTTTTCAGGCATATTCCACTGTGGGAACCCCTGACTACATTGCTCCAGAAGTGTTTATGCAGACTGGGTACAACAAGCTGTGTGACTGGTGGTCCTTGGGAGTGATTATGTATGAAATGCTAATAGGTATGTTCAAAACCCCAACCTCAGAATTGTTCAGAGGTGACAGGGTCCATTTGTTCAGAAGAGAAAAACTCTGGGTGGTGCTTGTTCAATTTGGGAGCCCCAGTGACAAAAGCTCAGTGCTCTCCTGGAAAAAGCTGATGCATTTTTTGCTTGTTTGTGCAGGGTATCCACCTTTCTGCTCAGAAACACCCCAAGAGACTTACAGGAAAGTTATGAACTGGAAAGAAACGTTGGTGTTTCCTCCAGAGGTGCCCATTTCAGAGAAAGCCAAGGATTTAATTCTAAGGTCAGTAAGAAAAAAACAATTCTGGCCTCTTGCCCAGCCAGGGTCATCTTCCATCAGGGTGAATTCCTGTTCTGTGTGAAGGAAGCTTCATGTTGGAGGGAAGGCTGGTTTCTTCTGTCACCAGCCTTGATGGATTTTTGAATTTTTTTCCCTTTGCCATTTGTTTGGCATGAGGGAATAAGCTGGAATAATCTCTGTTTGTACCAAGGTATAAGGAAAAACAGAGCAGACCAAAAATCAAGTGAGCAACACAGAATTTTTTTCTTCTCAGAGGTGGAAAGTTAATAACCAGTCACCAGCATTTAATGCACTGAACAGACATCTTGGGATGTTTCAGATTTGCCCACTTCTTTCCAAATCCCAGTTTTTACTTTGCATTGATGTTTTTGTGAGAGTTTTGGTGACAAAATCAGGCAGAAATGCTCTCTTGTCCTTCCCTGGATGCAATGGGCTGCTTTGATGTTACCCCAAGTGGAATAATTTGAAAGAAGTCCTTGAAATTCTTCATACTGGATACTGTTGCTTCTTTTTCTTTATTGTTTTTATTGTAACAATAATTTATTGTTACATTCCCTTTGTTTTTTCCTCTTTTTCAGGTTTTGTATCGACTCAGAAAACAGAATTGGTAGCAATGGAGTAGAGGAAATAAAAAGTCATCCATTTTTTGAAGGAGTAGACTGGGGACATATCAGGTGTGTATTTACACACATTTTACAGGGATAATAAAAGCCATGAAAGCAAGAATTTCATGTAGTGTGATGTCAAGGCCAATTCTTTCATTTCAATTTATTCTCTTTCGTTTTCAAAGGCAGCTGCTGGCAGTAGGTGGGTGACACTGAGGGTTTTCCAGCCTTGCTGACATTCTTAGAAATGATCAGAGTTTAACTGTCTTGAGATACCTCAGATTGTTCCAGACTGCCCAGAATGGAAAGGAATTGTTGTAGGGTGCCTGTGGGTTTGATTGTGAGTGTGGTAATTAGAACTGTGCTGAGTTTACAGGTGTAAATCCCTGCCTTTGCACAGGGCTGTGTCCCAGTGGGAGCCTTTTGGTGGCACAGTTTCCAAAGCCACCTTAAAACTCCTCTGAGAACTCCCTGACTGTGGAGGTGCTAAAGCAGAGCCAGCCTGCTTTGGGAGAGGGCTGCTGAGTGTCACAAAGAGGAGCCACATTCCAAAGGGTTTGGATGAGGTCCAGGCTGGCACTGCAAAGCTCTGGGTGCAGGTGCAGTCCTGCTGGGCTGGGTTTGTCAAACACCACCACAGAGGTGGCTGGGGACAAGGTCAGGCTGAGAGCCCTGTGCAGGTCAGTGTGGGGTGCTCTCCCACTCAGTGGGAAAATGCTGTTGGCCCCAGGCCTGCCAGGAAGGCACCAGAGGGGCCAGGGGGGCAAACAACCTCCCCATGGTGTCAGCAAACAGGAGAGCCAGAGTCCCCTGTGCTGCACTCAGGGGAGCCCTGGTGCTCTGCATCGAGGCAAGCTGTGAGTGCAGAAAGCTCAGTTCAAACTGGAACTTACTGTCTTACTTCCCATTATTCACTTTTCTGGTATTTATCTTGATTTGCAGGGAAAGACCAGCTGCAATCCCTATAGAAATCAAAAGTATTGATGATACTTCCAACTTCGATGAGTTTCCTGAATCAGACATTTTACAGCCAGGTGAGTCTGCTGTTGTAAATTCAAATCTCCAGCTGTGACCTGCCAGAATACTCACAGATGCCTTTGTTGTTGTTTATATTAATTTTTCTGATGCCCCAATCAAGTGAGTATCCAGATCAAGTCTCTATTTTTCCTTTGAAATGTGAGTGTAAACCTTTGATCTCTCATAACTGCAAAGCCCAGAGATTTTAAGAGTCCAAGCCATTGGTAGAAATGGTTTGCACAGGTACTGAGCACAGAAAGCAGTGGAATTTTCTGCCAGGCAGTTCTGCCTGACCAGATTCTGGTAAAACATCATGCACTGATTTGTTTTTCCCCTTCAGTGACTTTTGAGGTTTGTGCCAAACACAATTGTTGAGATATTTGTGGGTGAGAATTTTCAGACAGTTGATTACTTAACACAGTAATTCATGAACCTGACTGGCTCTGTAAATCACTTCAGGGTTTGTTTTAGTTGTTGATTTCTCTTGGCAAGTTACAGGAAATGTTCATATTTCAAGTGTTTGGTTCTGTGACATACAAATAGTGCCAGGTCCCCCTGTTTGCAGTTCCTTGAAGACTGGCAGATGTTTAACAGTGATTAATTGCTGTCTGCTAAGTGTAGCTGTGTTAACACCCATAAGAATTATCCAAAAGCTGTTGGCTATTTTTTTTTTCTGAAATAGCTTTTATTTAATGGTGAGGAAGTTTGTCCTTTTGATGCAAAGCAACCCATCTCCAGTGCCTGAGCTGGTTAAGTCCATATTTAGACAATGCCAAGAACATTTGTATTATTTTGGCATTTCAGACCCACTGAAAATAGTACTGTACATGTAGATACCTAAAAATCAGAACTGTCATGGGGTTTGTAACTGTGTGTCCTGTGGGTGTGTTAGAGGCTTCTGTCAAGGTATGGGAACCTGGTAGAGTGTGTAGACATAATTGAAAAAAAGGCAAAACAAAAACTCCCCGTTTTCTGCTTCAGAGTTCTGTCCTGAAATTTTAACTCAGACCATTGACAAAAGGCATCTGACCTGATTAGAAACAGCATTTCTTCCAGGAGTTTCTGCTGACTAAGGGAATAAGAGTTCAGGGCTGTTCAGCTCTGTGAAAAGCCCTCTCAGAAGCAGCCTGCTTTGACTGCTGTAATGGGAGTTTGCTTTTGTTTCTGAATTCCAGTGCCAAACACGACGGAACCTGACTACAAATCCAAAGACTGGGTTTTCCTCAATTACACCTACAAGAGGTTTGAAGGGCTCACCCAGCGGGGCTCCATCCCTTCCTACATGAAAGCTGGGAAGTTGTGAGGCAGAGCACAACCCCCCAGAGGAATTGCAAACCCAAACCTCAGGTAGCTGCATCACCAGGCGCGCTTGGCGTTAGTTATCGACACATCGACTGGTGCACATCGATTTCACAGAAATTCTACAGGATTAGGATTTCTAAGACTACTACAGGAATTAGTTGGCAGTGCCAGCTGGCTTTTTTCTTTTTTTTTTTCTTTTTTTTTTTTTTTTTTTTTAATATTTGAATATTTTTGTTAACTTTATTATACAAAGGTACTGGAATAAAAGGAACGCGCATCGCTTTTCCTGCACTGCCTACGTGTGGATAAAGGTTAATTATGCCTCTCTGTACTGTGGCTTTGTTTGTACTGTAAACCATCTAATCCACCCAGGAGGGAAACATATCATTGGATGCAGCATTGTTGTTGTACTGCTCGCCTGGTGGGGTTTAGAGATGCAGTATAAAGAAATCTGTCCACTTTTGCAAACCTCTCTGAGCAGTTGCTACAGGGTGTTCCATTTGTGGGCTGCAGGTCCCCCATGAGTGTAGCACGTGGGATTATTTTAAATAGCAGTGTCCTCTGGGCCTCCTTGTGTCCTGTGTGCCCTCTCTTGCCCCCAGTGCAGGACTTTATCCACCCTTTATCATCCCTTTTGTCCCTTTTCCCACAGTGTGTGGCAGTGAGGCAGTCCCTGTGATCTGTTTAGTGGCATTTCTGCTTGAAATGATCATTGGCAGTATTGCTGTTAGAGGTGATGTTACCTGCTGGCAATTTCAGAATAAAAAGTATCAATACTTGTAGCAGAAGGGAAATGTTCTGATAGGAAGTTCTGAGATGGCAGAGTGTCCAAGATTGCATTGCTGCCTCTGCTCTAAAGCAGATCATCTTTGAGCTGCTCATAATTCAAACACTCTTTTCCCTCTGTGCAGGATGTGTTCAAGAGAAGTGATCAGATTGGTGGTTTTTCTTTTTTTCCTCCCTGAGCAGCTGCAGGCAGGAGGGATCACAGCCTCTGCTCCTGTAGGGGCAATGGAGTGTCCCACTAGACTCCTTTTCTGCCAGGATCTCCAGCTGGCACAGCCATGGATTAGAAGGGATCAGCTGAGCCTGCAGCCCAATTTCAGGGACCACCTGAACGTTCTTGTGGCCAGTCTGCAGGATGGTGACAGCCTGCCAGCCAAGCCAGGTCTCCTTCCCCCAGGCAGAGGGAACAGAGGCACAAAGAGCACCTTGTGCAGGCTCTGGGTTTGTCCAGCAGCCCAGCAGCAACTCAGCACTGAGCTGCACTCCCTGAGCAGTTTGCAATTATCTGGTCACTGGTGATTTTCTCTGCTTGTACTCACAGCTTTTCTGCAGGGCTTTGGACCTGTCACAGTACAGCAGAGATCTCTGCTGTCATTTTCTGGTCAGAAGAGATGTACAGCAAGGAACAATTCCCCAGTGGCTGAACAAGCAGAGTCACTGTTGCTGTCTCCCTCTGGACACCAGTGCAAGGCACCCCAAAACCTCTGCAGCCCCTCTGAGTGGAGCACAGGATTTTGTGGCATACAGCAGGAAAGATTCCACTGGGCAGACTTTTGTAGCAATGTGGAAACTACTATTATAAAGCCATTAGAGAAATATTTATTGCTGCTAGGCACTGTGGTGTCAGCTGTGTATCCAAAGGCTGTAGAAAAACAGTAACTCACTTAAATCCACTTTCAGGCATCGTTCTGCCAGTGCCCCAACAGCTCCTGAGGCTTCTCAGGAAAGGAAATGCCTTCCCTAAGGCCTTGACTCCAAAACAGGGAAGCTCAGGCAGGGAAAAAAAATCCTGAGATGCAAACTTGGCCTCAAAGGACACTGCTATTCAAAACGATTTTCATTGGTTTGAATTCCCAGTCTCATCCATGGGGCACTGTGTGCACTGCAGTTGGAATTGCTGCAAACCCCACCTTGCAGAAGAGCACAGGAACCCCATTAAGGTGACCTACAAAGAAGGTTTTGCTCAGACTTGTTGGGACAAGCTCAGTTTCATGGAAACTGCAAATGCTCAGTGATACTGGTGATTTTTTAATTTTTTTTTCTTGTGGGGCTTAGGGGAGGGCAGAGAAATAGACAATTTAAAGCTATCTATTAAACAACTGTGTCTGTACATACTCACTGGTTTACAAACTCTGGAAAAAGCTCAACCCTTCTATTTGCAACACTAAAGGTAATACTAATTTAAAACTGCAGATAATTAATCATATCAGTGCTCACATAGGAGTTATATCCATAAGGAAACAGCCTGCAGCCTATCTAGCATAAACTCCTGTATTGTGGTAGTTGACTTTTTAAAAATTTTTTTGTAAACATAGCATTATTTTAATCAGTAAGTCAAGTTAAACAATATTAACTACTGCTTTTAGGATGATAGGGGTTTTTTTTAACAGTGAAACTGTGGCACTGTAATGGATTAAAGAGAACAGCAGGTTAATCTACACTGGCTTTCAAAAAAAAGGAAGTGCAACATATCTTTAATTTTGTTATTTCTGTCTGATTCCTTTGGATGGTTGTGTGTTTTCCTTTGGCAATGTTTGTCACTGTGCCATTTATTTTTCTTATTCTTGGAGTACCAAAGATCCTGAAATGGCTTGATGATTGCAACCATGTGAAAATTTATTTTCTGGAAGTATGTTTTGTTAAACTTTTGTTAAAACGTGAAATTGTGTATGCAAATTGTTATCAGAGGTTTGCTGGGACGTTTACCTATTCCAGCAGGGAAAACTTGATGGAAGTGGAGAGCCTGAATCCAAATTCTGGATGGGAATTCCCTGGAAGTGGGGAGGAAGCTTGGATTGGGAACTGCAGCTGAGCTTTTGCACTTCGTTCCATCTCCAATCAACATGAGTGAGTGGCCTTAGGTACAGGACAGCAGCAGAGGTTGTCTCGTGTGCAGGAGGAGTTAAAAAAACAAATTGCCAGCATTCAGAAATCAGCTCTTGTCGATACTGCATTTGCACTGTTCAATTTGCCTTGCTGGAGAGTTGTCCAAGTGTTATTTTTATAGGTCAATTGTTGCCTGCCTGAGCCGGTGCAGACAGCCTGGGCCAAGGGCAGAGTTCAGCTGGGGACCCCAGCAGTGGGGACCCCCAGCAGTGGGGACCCCCAGCAATGGGGACCCCCAGCAGTGGGGACCCCAGCAGTGGGGACCCCCAGCAGTGGGGACCCCCAGCAGTGGGGACCCCCAGCAGTGGGGACCCCAGCAATGGGGACCCCAGCAGTGGGGACCCCAGCAGTGGGCCCCAGGAGCAGCACAGCTCTGCCTGCAGCTCCTCCCCAGGGCTGCCATTCCCCCTGTGCCCAGCAAGCAGGGAATGCTGCAGCCTAGCCCAGGTAATGCTTGGGAAGTGCTCTCACCTGCTCAGTGACACGAGCAGTTACAGGTGTTGTACACACTGTACCTTGTCCTTTTACTGTTGGGATCTCACAGCAGCTCGTTCTTGGAGTCAAAATGGCAACTGCTATATTTTTCCTAGACTGTTTCATTAGTTGTGGTTGGGAAAGTTACATAGAAGCATTATAAAAATTTATATGAGGCTTTTTACAGCATTTGAAAATAAAAGTAGCATTCTTTTTGTAAAGTTGCAGTTTCTGTTTCTTTCATCCCAGTGTTCCGGATTTCTCTTCCAGAGTGGGAGACATCTGAGGAGTTGAGATCCCACTTTGTGGATTCTCATCTTGAATTGCACAGACAATGAAACACCCCAGTGTTGTTAACTCAATCAGAAAGTAGAGAAAGCAAATATTGTTTCATTTGTCCCATCTGCAGTCACGTGAAGAAGCTACTTCTGAAGTGGTTACTGATCTTCTCCAGAGTCTTACCTTCCCTATAGGCTGTAATTTATCCAGAAAAGGCTTCCAGGGGCAGCTGTGTCCTTTGATCCACCTTAGAAACCTTCCTCTCCTCCTGCTCCACTTTCCCTGCCAAGTTCAGAGCAGCAGCAGCAGTGAGAGTTGTGTAAAAGTCTGATCAGAGTGGAGCAGCTGAAAGCCAAGAGAGGCGAGCAGACACAGCCTGGCAGTGTCTGCAGCCCTCCTGAGAGGAACAGGAGACCTCCCTCCCTCCACTCCAGAACTGCTGCTCTGACCCTGACCTCGCCTGGGCTCATGCACAAAACCAGCTGGAAACGGGAGCAGCGATCATCTGGGAGCACAAACTGCAGCAGTTTTGGACACTTCGATTGCCCAGTTCTACTGCTGACCTCACGATGTCCATTTAATACTCGTGAACGATCAGATAAGAACTTCGGTGAGTGTTTTTTTGCATCAGGACAGGGTGAAATCACTGGCAATCTAGACATGCACGTCAAGATCTTCAGCGCAGCAGGCTTTCTTTGAGGTGTCATCCAACTCCCGTTGACGCCAGCAAAAGATCCCTATCTACCAGGAACAAGGATGGCCTTCAAAGCCAACTGCCTGCTGATGCCATGCTTGGTGTTCCTTACACACCAGACAAAAAGATTTCACTATTTATACAGTTCAGCTGGTTGAAAAGCAGCGTGTGGAGAGGCTTCAAACAGTGGTGAGAAACTCGCATGGCACTTCTGCTGTTAAACAGGGTGATGGCACCTGGTTTCTAATAACCAAAATCAAACTGATGCCTTGAGGAAACTTTGCAAAAGGTAAAATTTATTTAAATGGCCCTTTTAGGCTCTCATTAGGTATTCAGGAACTACCAGGAACTAAAAAAGGCTATTTCGAATCTGAAAAATTATTTTGGTTTTAAATCAGAAGTGGCACCATCAAATTGAGAGACTTTGAGGTAAGAGATTTACAAGCAAGTGAATTATTTTGTGGGCAAAAGCCTTGCCAGCCTGCACTCCAAAATGAAGCAGGCACTTTGGAAAATGTTAAATCCTTTTGCCTGCCTTTAACTTTGTTAGAAAATCACACACTAAATTATCATTCTGCTGGCTCCAATCCTGAAGTGAGAGAGGAAGAGCAAGTAGGATTTGGATGCTCTTCTCAAATTAAACTCGTTTTATCACACAAGGAATTTCTCCATGATTCCCAGATGTCCAAGGCCAGAGTCACAATCCAGCTGGATATTGCAGAACATAATCCATGCTCCTGGTATTGTGTCAGCATAGCACAGTTCATTGCCAGTGAAGCCTGATTTTTTTTCTTTTTTTTCTTTTTTTTCTTTTTTTTTTTTTTTGGTGCTGTTTTTTGCTTCTTTGAGGGACTTCGTAGTAATTATTGAGCACAAATAATTTTAAAGAGCTTATTTTTACTATTGGCCAATGACAGTGTGATTATGCCATTTATATAATTTTTGAAACAAAAGACTGATTTGGGGAAGAACTTTTGCTTTAAAGTGACAACAGATTTTACTGACACACAGGCACAGAATTTATAGCAGTCAGTAAATTGCTTGTGGTGCCCTTAAAGTTATCCAGTGACCTTCAAGCAGAATAAGATACAAACAACAGACTGAAATAGAATAAAAAAAAAAACAAACCAAGATTGATTCATGTAACTAGCTAACTTCATCACATGTCCTCTAGAAAACCACACTTGATTCTGTACTTTCAGCCATATAAGACCAGCTCTGAGGGGAAACCATAAACATTTGTGCTCTGGGAGAGAAGGTTATGAAAAATCTCTGTACTTACAAAGCTGAGTCACCTCAGCTTCCTGCTATTCAGTTTTAGCAGAAAAAAAGTCGTGTGGCTCGCCCGGGCAGACACCTGGGAGTGTTTTTGTGAGAAGGAACACAAGGATATTTCGGCCCCCAGTAATGGAGAGTGACTCCCAGTGAGGTGAGCACGTAGACAAAGAAATCCACACCCTCAGGACAGCATCTCCCACGTCCTGGGAAACAGCTCAGACATGCAATGCTTCGGATGTGACAGAAGAGAAAAAAAAGGAGGAATAAGACACACACTTGAATTGCTCAGTCTCAGGCTATTATTTAACTGCCCCGAGGTTTGATTGTTATTTTTACCCCTTTAGCACGTTGTTGTATAAGTTGTTTGGAGAAAAGAGGCTATCTGTGGCTTACATAAAGCGTTCTGTTCCCTATTTTTTTGCTGAAAGCTACTCAAGAGAAAGTGCTCACCTTAAAATGGGGCAAAAATATCAAGTGTGGCCTACTCAAAATCAGTGCCTTACATAAACTGGGATCCTGCTCAGCCAAGGCCGGAGGCAAACTGTGCTTGGAACACCAGTTACTGTCAGGTATTAAAGGTTCAGCAAAAAGCCCAATCATCACCTTTGAATAACAAACGAGTACAATAAACGATGTCTGGAATCTGTGTTAATGATCTGGCACTGCTTTATATTTGTAGGAATTACCCAGGTGCCAGGAGACATGACACTGACCATGGGCGAGGAGCAGGACAGGCAGAAATACTACCAAGAGACTGATCTGATTTTCTGACCTGGTGCCAAAAACTTCCCCAGTGAATTGCAACTGCACTAGAAAATATGAAATGGAATGAGAATCAGGTACAGTAGTTCTGTTTCTAGCAAGTCAGTGAAAAAAAAAAAAAATTTTAATGTTCTTGTTAATGTTCCCATGTGGAGAGAGTTTGTATTTAATAGCTGTTCAGCTATTAAGCTTGTTAAGAGTTTTGGGTAATATTTAAATGTTTAACTCATCGAGCTCTGTATCTGTGGTTCCCCATCCCTGAAACATTTTCAGTCAGCGTGGCTGACTCATTTCTGAAATCCCCTTAACATTTTGGTGTCCACATGCAAACCTGGAGGAGGGAGCTCCCAGCTTCAAATCTGGGGCAAGACAGTATTTTAGCAGGACAAAAGGTGACATTTAAGCTTCCTGGGAATAAATCCTTAGAAAATTTTCTCAGTATCAGTTGTGGTATATGAACAAAATCAGTGTGCATTAGCGCTAGTGGTTTTCTCAGAGACAGCAAGTATCTTAACACCTGATTTTTAGCTCTCCCTTCTTGGTTTTTTTCCTGATTTTTAGCTCTCCCTTCTTGTTTTTTTTTTCCCCCCTCATTTTTAGCATTCCCTTCCCAGTTTTTTTTTCCCCCCTTTTTTTTTTTTTTTTCACTCAGGGCAGAAAGGGTTTTTAATTGCCTCTGTTCAATGCAAACTCTGCAAGACCAACTGAACCCAGCATGATGAATATACATATATATATATATA
>VXBS01001442.1:740150-772333 GCA_013400255.1 Sitta europaea
CGCCTTCCCGGGCGGGCGCTGGGCGCCGCTCCGGGGCCGCTCGGGTTTGTGGCTCAGCCCCGCTGGGCGCTGCTGGCCCGCTGCTCCCGTCCTGTGGAGTTGGCTGCGGGTTCCCGGAGCGCCCACACGGAAGCACGGAATCGCGGAGTGTGGCTGCAGAAGCCCTCTGGAGATGGTGCGGTGCCCGGGCAGGTGACACGGGAGCCCGGGTGGGGTCGGGGTGTCCCCGCCGGGCCAGGCAGCGGCTCCAGGGCTCTGCCACCCTCGGTGTGCACGAGTTCTTCCTCTCACTGAGGTGGAACCCCTTGTGTTTTGCTGTCCATTGCTCCTTGTATTCCCTGTGAAAAGAGCCTGGCACCGTCCCCTGGGCACCGCCTGTGTAATGGTCACTGTGCTGTACTGCTGAGCAGATGTGTCATCCTGCTGATGTGATGGGCACTAAAAATCTCTGTTGGTCTTTTGGTTGGTTTTATTTTTTTTTTTTTAACTTAGTTTGTAGTTCACCGTTTCTGGGACACATGTAGCCTTGCCTTCCTAAAACTAGTATGATTTTTTTTTTTTTTTTTTGGTAGGTGAACATAATTTAGTATTTTAGGTATAGTGATTTTGGCTTATCTGTGTGTGTGCGTGCCCACGCTTGTATGGCGACCAAGGTTTGATCTTCCCGTGGTTTTAATCATAAGTTTTGGTACTAAATCAAGGCTGGTTGTAAACCACCAGCTGCTGCTCGTGTTCCTGCTTGGAAACGAGTAGGGTGCTTCCCCTCTGCGAGGAGAAGGGAGTGTTTGGGGAAACAGAAATGGTCCGGTCCCTCCCGAGCCATCGCTGCAGTTCTGTGTGGTTAGCATCAATTTTAGGTTTAGTAGTTGTTTTCTGAATGCCTCTTGGGTTGTGTGTGTTCTAATGTCCGTGGGGATCCTGGTTGTCTCAAATCCTTGATGTGTTTCTGTCTGTGCTGCTTGATTGTTTAAGTGCTGTTGTTAAATTTTGTGGCCAATAATGTGGTTTTGAAGACAAAGTGGTGGTAGTGGTGGATTTTTTTTTTTTTAGTGTTTTTGTAGTCTGCTAAACTGTGCTTAAAACTTAAGATTTATTGTTTCTGTATCATGCATGTACTGAAAGGAAAGGAAATAATGAAAATGAAGAAACTTCCAAGTGCACAGGCGTTTCCATTTACAAGTAGATTTGGGAAATCAATGAGCCATAGGCTTTAATGTTTTATTGTGAGATAAACCCCCATCCCTGCTTTCTTCTGCTGCCTATGTTTATACCTGTTATATTAGTGGATGTTAAAGAAACAAGTTTTGGGTTTCTTTGTTTTTATACAAAAGTGTCTCAATGTTTGTGGGATAGGGCCACACTGAAGTTAGCTGCCTAATAGATTTTAAATAGTGGGGTTTTTTTTGTTTTTTACTTGAGTGTACTCCTTGTTGTTGGTACATCTGCACATTATGAAAAACAAACTCTAAACTGGATGGTTCGCATCCAGGAATCAAAGTCATTGTAAGAAGAAATAATTTGGTGTGTGATTTTGGAAGCAAGTAATTGTGAATTTTGTAATTCCCTGTTTGGACTGCAGGGCCAGCTAAAACCATGGAAGTTCTGCAGCTGACTTGGTAGGACTCAGCATTTTGCCATCATATGATTCCAAAACTTACAAGAAAATAACCCTCCACCATTCCTCCAGGAGTATATAATTAGAGAGGATTTGTGGTTTGGTTTTTGTTTGGTTGGGGTTTTTTTTGCAAAAATGAACTATGATATATGAGACTCCTGATTGCTATCAGTGCTTTCTACCTGGTGTGACCATGAAAGCAGGGTACCCTTTCCAGGCCTTGGGGAGGATCTTTTCTTTAGCTGGTTCCTGCCTTATTTTACTTTTTAATACACTGATAGCTTTGGCCAAAAATTTCGAGTTTGAAATCTGTTAAGTAAATGTGTCATTTAACTTAAGTTGTGGTTCTTGACTGCCTTCTCTTCCAGGTGATGAAAACAAGTAAAAATAGAACAAGTAAAAATCAGTTGCCTGTGTTATTATTTGATTTAAATGTTTGTAATTCAGAGAGTTTTAATTTTTCCTTTTTTTCATTTTGTGAGATTAAAACTAAATCCAGTGTTCTTAACATAGAACAGTTTATTCTCTGGATAGTGTTGTTCATAAGATGCTTTCATTGCTGAATTCTCTGTATCTTGCTCCTGCATTACACATGCTTATAAAATTTGGGGAAAGACTAAGCTGCTTTAGTCCATACATTTCTCCTGTTTTCAGAACTTCATTCTGAAGATTGTTGTCCCAGCTTTCACTAAGAGGTACTGTAGAAAATGATCTTGGTGCCAGACTTGCTGTAAGTAGTTTGAAGATGCTTTTCATGGCCTATTTTAAAGATCTAAACCAAATAAATTCCAAAAAATATTTAGCACAACTCTCAGCTGTGTGTAGAAAATCTGGTTCTTTGTTTTATAGGTGTTCAGCACCTGTAACTTTATTTTTCATGCACTACTGTGTGTGTGCAGGCTGTGTGTCATTTTCACCTTATCTAATGAATGTCTGCAGAGAGAATTCATTAAAATATACTAAAATTTTAGCCTGCTTCTGCCAGAATCTGGAGTTCTTTACCCTTGGCAGAGCTCAGATTGCTGGCTGAAGGGTTTTGTGCATACCAGGTACATACCTTTGGAAAATACACATTTTAGTACTCTATACTATCTGTGAGCTTAGAAATTGGAATTCAAAGCAGCCTCTCTTCTCCTTTCCTTTGAAAGTGTTTCTAAATAGGAAGCTGGATTAAAAGTTCCTTATTTTTGGAGAGGTTGTGCCAGTGTTAACACATTATTAATTTAGTGAGCTGCAGAGCTGCCACGTTTCTCCAAGTCTCATTCCCAGACTATGGAAAGTGTCACCATAAGCTTTATAAATGTATTTCTTCAATGATACTTTATTTCAAGCCCATTTTACTGTAATGTCTTAGTAGCTGAATTTGGACATTCTTTTTTAAGCTGGCTAAATGAGGGCTGACTGACAGCTCTTTTAATTAATTCATTAATTATTAATCCTACATGACTTGTCTCTTCCTGCTGCTTTTTGGAGTGCTAATATGTATCCTGCAAACCTAGACAGAAGAGCTGACCTTGCAAGGGGTGAGTGATCTTAACTCACTAATTAGGCCAGTAATTTGGGAAGCCTGTCTTGGGCTTGAACTTGTTGCCTGTGCTGCAAGCAGGTGCTGTCTGTGGCTGTTGTGTTTTCAGAACTGTGTGATGTTCCTGTACTTGGGGGGGGTTTCATCTCACTTCTCTTCAGCTGCTCCTTTGGTCCCTGTGTGATTACTGACTAGAGATAGGCACTCTTGGGCTGTATCTCATCTAACCAAGTGTAGGAATCTATTTTGGATTGAGATGAATCACCCTAGAACTGTTTTATTTCATCTAGCCAAATGGAGGGATCTATTCTGGGGAGAGATGAATCACCCTAGACAGGTCTTCCTCCCTCCAAGGGGGACCAGAATGGCTACTTCAGATGTGGACATCATTATGGGTTCAGATGAATCCCCCTTTTCATGGCTGGAGTTTGCCCATAAACCTGGGTTTGCTTCGGAATCGAAACCCTTCCAACTGTTGGTAGAGAAAACAGCTCAGGAATGTGGCATGGGATTAGAAAATATTATTGTCAGTAATTGGAAAAATGTGGAGTCTCCCAAGCCTTGCATGGCACTGACACAGAAACTGCTGACACAGGAGTATAGCTGATTTTGTTGGTCTGTATATCTCCCCCAAACAGCAGTTTTGTGCAGCTCCTTTGCAGTTGTTCCTTTCTTTGCCAACCCCTTGGGGACTCTAATTATTATTTCTTTTCCATGTAGAAAAATGCAAGAAGAGGAGATGCTCTTGTTGTGAGAAATATATATTGATAACCATCCCTTAAATATTTTGTTTGCCCAGTTATAAAATATACTAAAATTAGTGTTGAACTATGAGTTTTTTTGTTTCTGATACACTTACTGGGCAGGAGCTATTTTCCATATGTATTTGTACTGTCTGGATGGTCTTTGCTTTTTCACAGAGGGAATGATTCCAGTGGGGAAGTTCCTGTATTATTCTCATTATTTTCATCTGTCCCAATGTGCATAATATGCTTTAAAAATATTTTTGATTTTTAATATAGATAAGCATATAGGCTTAATGCTGAGAGACAGACATAGATTATAATAGACATGCATTTGAGGAACTGTTCATTTGCCATTAAAATCTGCTTGGCAGTATTTCAGGGCATTAGCAATGAAATGAGCAGTAATAAAAATGTCATTTCACAGCTGGAATTTTATTTTGCTTGCAAACCAGACTAGACCTAAAGTAACAGCCTTTAGGGTGGTAAAACAAAACATCTCTAGTCGACTTAAACTGTTTCTAGTAGTTTTAGAATTCATTAATTGTATTGGTTTTATAGAAACATCAACTGGTAGTAAAGACTGGTCTTTCTGGATGTTATTTTTCATGAAGCAAGTGTGCTGTGCAATTGGGAATGATTCCATTTTGCTTCCTGTGTGTTTAGAGGTGCTTGTTTTGATGTCAGTGCCATGAAAATAACCAGAGAAAATGCAAGTGTAAGAAATTCAGCCCGGTGTTCAAATGGCAGGTAAAAATCCAACTTTTTCTGATGATAGAAACCCCCCTGGTTGTTGGGGCACATTCTAGACTGTTCTCTTTGTGAACCCAAGGGTTGTGAAATCCTTTAGCCAGCTCTCCCAAAGTGGTGTGGCAGAGTGGGAAAGCAATCTTTCCTCATGGGTGGGGAGAGAATGAGCCCCTGCACTCACCCGGTGTCCTCCTGAGAGGAAAAACCCTCAGAGGGATTTTTCCATCACCCTTCCCGACTTCTCCAAGCTGCCTTGGCTTTAGGAGCTGTTCCTGCCCACTTCTTGCTCAGTGAGTGAGAGGTATTAACAAGATTTGCTCTCTTCTGTTGAACTCCCCATAATCATTCTTCTGCTGTGCTTGGTTGTTCTGAAGCTTTGCATTTATTTTGGTATTTGTTTTCTTTTGCATTGGTGATGGGGGTTTCAGTTTGGTTCATGGGTTTTTAAAGAATATATTTATATATATATAAAGAATATATTTTTATATATAAAGAATATATAAGAATATACATAAGAAGAATATGAGCATGTCAGGGATCAGTACAGATTCCTAACCTTATATTTTTGTCCAAGATCAGCCACCCATCATACTGGCATTTAGTTTGACCCAGGGATAGTATTAAGGATCCAATTTATCACCTAATAATTGTAGTGCAGAAGTTCTTAACAGGTCACTGGTAATCTGACCAGACTTTGTTTTCTCAGTTAAGAATAACAAAAATGGGCGTTGTTCGTAAATGCAGAAGAGATAAGTGCAATATTCAGAATTTGTTGCTTGGGTGTGGGGGGAAAAAACTAGTTGTTTAATAATACTGCAGATAAATTGGAAAAGCTGTCAAAGGCCTTGGATGTGGTTGTTTTACAGGGCAGCGTTTGGAGAGCAGGCAGGCCATCTGTGTGCAGAGCAGTATTTAGGTCAGTGGGTCTGTGCTGTCCTGCTTTGTTCCTCTGCTGTGCTGGAGGCATTCTGCTCTTGGAACCATGTCGGTTTTATGAATATTCATCAAGACAGATTATGCTTCAATGGCTTAATCAGGAATTACAGGATGCTGTGACCTGGGCGAATTAAAACTGCTCCTTTGAAATAAACAGTTCCTTTGGATTCGTTGGCATTTTCTGTTTGTTTTGGAATTGTGTTAATAACAGAAATAATTTTAGGGAGACTTGTTGTAAAAATATTTCAGACATCTACCACTGTGGCCTTATAGTATTTATCATGCAATTTCTTTTAATATATTTTTAACATGCCTAATTTGAATGTGATGAGTCTTTGAAATAACTAGATTTTCTTGCTGTTGCAGATGTCCAAAGGTTGCCACTTATTTGTCAAGTATTTGTTGATTCTCTGTTTCCACCTCTTTTTTTTTGAAACTTCCTGTGTGACTTAATGAGTTAAGGAGCTTTCTAAAATAAAACAGGGGCTGACTTTGTGTTGTCTGATTTGATAGAGAGAGGATTAGTGGAAGACCAGGCAAGCTGTTGTTGGAGTATTAGCCTATTTTCATTTAACTCTCCAGAGCTTTATTCCAATACCAAATGAAAACCTAGAAGGTCGTTTTTCTGTTGTGAGAAAAATCTAGTGGTCATTTTTCTGTGTTTACATCTAAGAGGGGAAAAAACTATGCTTTGTATTGTTTGTGCACATTTCTACATTTTTGCAAACAGCACAGACGCTAAAAAAAAAAAAAAAAAAGAGAGAAAGCACACAAGAGAGCACCCAGTTTTTTGTCTGGCTGGATTTTCCAAGTGCTTCTCCTGGTTTTTGCTCCCTGCTAGAAGCAGGAGATGCTGACATCCTTAGATGCCATCTCTGAATCTCTGCTCTGTCCTCACTGAAGGAGTTGCAGCACTTGCTGAGGCAGAGTTAGCTCTGGCTCTTTGCCTGCACATCAGCTGGGTGATTCTTTGGGAGGGTTGAGGCACAACAACAGTGGTCCTTATGTTCCTTGGGACTGTTCTCCTTTCCCACTAGGTTGCTAGGATTCCTTTGGCTTGTGGCTTCTCTTCTGTCCTTCCCAGAAACAACAATTTCCTTAAGAGGGGAACTTGACAAGTTTTTGAGACTCTTCCAGCTTCCATGGCAGATGTTCTGTGTAATTGTGGATTTTATGTCAGGAATATCGTTATAGCAAACCTCCATTTTTTTGATATCCCACTTGATTAAAAAACGTAACTCACGATGTATTTTTAATTTTTATTTCGTTTGAGCCACAGTGTTTTGATCTGCTGACAAATGGCAGAGTTGGTGATTTTGCAGCAGGATGTGTGGGGTGCTGGGGGATTTAAGTGCAAAGGTTGTGTGAGGGAAGAGCTGTTTTATATTGCCTTGGTGTGTTGCTGTGGGGAATTACAACACAATATGAATTTTTGTGACAGTTTGGAGAGAAAAAATATGACTGATTTATTCAAATAAATGACCCTTTTATACATTTTCTACAGGGCACTGATTGGTGAGTGAGCAACAGAGCTCTTCAGTGACATTGGCCAAACTGGGGGGACAGTAGAGAAAGTCCAAAGAATTCCAGACAAAGATTTTGTTACAGAAACAAAAACCTGGTGTTTATGTTCAAGCTGTGAGAACGAGCTTCAAAACCCAATACATCAGGAAGAAAGAGAGGTTTAGAAGCTCAGAAACTGCAGGCCTGGCAAAGCAGACTGCATTGGTGTGTTGGTTGGGTTGGTGGGATCACAGCCTGGTGGGAAGGTGCTGCTCTCTCAGCTGGCCTGGGCTTGCAGCACTGCAGCCTTGGCTCTTTGTGCCGGGGCACAGAAGCCTCCCACAGACAGCTGAGTGAGAAGAGTGGTGCAGGGAGCAGCTCCTCTGCCTGTGCTGAGCCTGTGCTCTCTCTGACAGATCAGTTCTCCGTGGATGGGAGCCCCTGTGTGTCCTGTGGAGGGCCCAGCCTCATGAACCCCAAGCCTGCCTCCAGCACCCCCTTCAGTGCTGCCGGGCCTGACATCCCCAGGAAACGCAAGGGCAGTGACTCTGACACCCAGTGAGTGAACCAAATGTGTCTCAGCCTAAATCTCACATGTCTGTTATTTATGCAACATGGTCACTGTCCTTCCTTCTCCTTTTCCTTCCTCCTTCTAATCCTCTTCCCTTTGTTTATCGATGTTACATTTATAATGTCTTCCAAATGTGTTCTTTGACAGTCTCCAATTATTAAAAATAGAAGAAATAATCCTTAAATCCAAGGGATGTACATAGGGTTCTGTAATGCTGTTTCCTGGCCTGAAATGTTTGGATAATGTGTCTCTAATGCTGAAATTTCAATCCGAATTTTTTAGGGTTTTTTTTCTCCTTTGCCTACTGGTAAAGGCAAGTTCTTAAGTTGCTTGAAGTCTCCCAGGCACACACTAGAATTTTACCTTCAAGCATGAAACAAGATTTCTGGTTGTTTGATCTAGAACTGCTGCTTCAGTGAGCAGGGCAGCCATTTCCTTAAATGTGGAGACAGACCCATGACCTGAAAAAAAGAGGGACTGTCCTCTTGTAGTGCTCAGGCTTTTCAGGTGGGTCATACCTGAGTGCTGAGGGGACACTGTCAACTCTTTTATCCTGTTCTGTAACTGCCAAACAGATGCCAGTTAACAAAAAAAGTGATCTGCTCAAACCTGTGTAAATCAGGCAGAAGTAAGGGACACAAGGTACAGGTGTAGGCACTACAAATATCTCTAAACTAGTGCAGAATAGCCATGTTTGAAAAGATGGGGAACAGGAGATTTACATGTATTTGTGATTATTAAAGCAATTCTCTTTAATCACTGCTTCTTCCATGTGTAGTCCATTGATCTGCAGAGTGTAGCTGTACTAGGGTGTTGGTGTAATTATCAACTTGGAGACTCAGGTGTGTCCTGTGGGAAACTGAAAACTCCAGCAATATATTAGTTTCTGGGGGAAAACAAGTCTCCGTTCTTTTTCAGTATCACTTGTTGATTTTTACCTGTTCAGGAGAAGTGTTGGCTCCTCAGTAATGTTTCCCTGAAGTTTGTATCTCTCTGATTAAAAAAAAAATAATGTCCAAGTTGAAAAAATTAATTGAAAAAGTTCTGGTTAATAAGAAGTAGTAATTAGGTCCTAGGACTAATGATGTTACTGAAAATAACCAATCAAGTGGAGTTACCATTAACATTTTTCTGTGACTTTGATTTTTTGGGTCTATCAAGTCATCTTGTTGTGCTTCAAACTCCATTTTGCTTACTATATGCTTTATTTCTGCAGGGATCCAGTTGAAGTTGATGGTGATCCTCAGAAAAGGTACCTTTTATGAACAAATCCCTTTCTGGTTTGAGTTCTGTGAACTTGCCACGCTTTGCTGTTTGCCTGGGCGAGCTGTGGGGTTCCTTGGGGAGACCTTCATCCCAGGGCAGGTCTGTGTGCAGCACCAGGTGATGAACATCCAGCTAAGGACCAGGATGGACAGGTCCAGCCAGTGTTAAGGGCTCCTGAGAGTTCTTTCTAAGAGGGTGGTGCTCTGCTTCCAGCTTTACCAGGCTTGTTAGTATTGAAGTTTAGAAGGGGCAGGAGTGAAAAGCACCAGTTCAGTTAGAAGACCGAGGGAGGCAAAGGAAAGCTCTCATATTCTTCTAGGAGTGGTGAATGTGAACATTTGTGTTTGCTAGTTTTAACCTTTTAAAGTGCTTTTTAAATTAGAACTGTAGTGACTGTGTTAAAATAAGTCTGTTACAATGTGGCTATGCAGGAAACGCTTTGTGAAATACACCCACCAGGAGGGTTGTTCATTGCATGATTACTGTGTTGCATTTTCTTTTTCTGTATCTGGATACCTTGTTACTGTGACGTAGACTGAAACACACAGTAATAAACATAAGTGTTCAGGTAGAGAAGAAGAAAGGAAGTCTCTAGTTTATTGTTGACTTCCTATCTGTAAGTTTTTGGACAGTGATCAGAGATTGGACAGAGAAGTTCCCACCTCTCCATCTCCACTTGAGAAGTCCATCAGGTGATATCTTTTCACAAAGGAATGCAAACATGATCCTTGTTTATCTTACAATTTGTGAGAACTGACTCCACTATACTAAAACAAATCAGAAGGTTGATTTTCAGGGACAACAATACCTTACTTGGGTAATATTTGTTTTTAAGTAGCCATGCAGAGTTTTTACAGAACAGACTGTTTCACTTGGAAGGGACCTGTGATGATCATCCAGTCCAAGAGCCTGAGCACTTCAGGGCTGACCAAAGGTTGAGGCACACTGTAAAGGGCATTGTCCAAATGCCTCTCAAACACTGACAGGCCTGGAGCATTGGCCACCTCTCTCTAGGAAACCTGTTCCTGTGTTTCCCCACCTTCTTGGTACAGAAGAGCTTCTTAATGTCCAGTCTGGACCTCCCCTGCACAGCTTTAAGCCATTCCCATGTGTCCTATCCCTGGACCCCTGGGAGAAGAGCTCAGCCCCTCTCTGTGCACTCCCCCTCCTCAGGATGCTGCAGAGAGCAAGGAGGTGCCCTCAGCCTCCTGTTGTCCAAACCAGGAGTCCTTGGCCACTCCCCACAGGACATTCCCTCCATCCCTTTGTTGCCTTCCCCTGAATTCATTCCCAGCCTCACCAAACACCTTCTCTCATTTTGGGGCTCAAAATGCACCCAGTGTTCCAGGTGAAGGCACTCCAGTGCTGGTCACCTCTGTGCCCAGCTGCTGTTGGAGGAGCCCAGGATGTGGTTTGCCCTCTGACTGCCTTGACCTGGGCCTGCTCTCAGCCAGCATCCCCAGGTCCCTTTCTGCAGGGAAAACTCTTTGGTACATAGCTTTAAGGGCAGGGTAAAAATCTTTCTTTGGGGTTAAATTGGTTGTTTCTTCATGGATTTTTTTCCATGGTGCTCATGAGGAAAAGTGTGACTGAAAAACCTCCTTTTCTGCCTTTAAAACATTTGCTTCCCTTTTAGAAGAAACGGGGAAGTATATTTAATAAATCAATTGAGAAAGTAGAGAAGAACTGGTATTCTTTTTATTTTTTTTTCTGATTAATACCTGTTCTGTCCTTTCTAGTACCAATTCAATATACCCACATTATAAGCCACAAAATGGAATTTCACCCTCTGTTCATGAAGTCAAGGTAGTTTTAATTTAGATATTCATATCAGCAACACCACAGCTGTTAGGACAGAGGCTATAAAAATCCATTGAAGGCTGGGGCTGATTGCTCGAGCAGCAAATTTGTGCTAGATTTTTTCCCCAAGTGGAGCTCCTGAGGGAGAAGGAAAGCTAATTAATAGGGCACATGCTGCATTGCAGCTGGTCTGGCTCCTCCTTACCTCTTCTCTTATGGTCAGAGAATGTAAATTCAGTTGGAGTTCACAGTATATGGATATTTCTGGTAAGTTCCTTTTAAAATGGAAGGAAATATTAGTTATTGCTAACTCATCTAAATCCAAAACTATTTCAATGAATGAATGTCTTGGAGTGTTGTGAGCCCAACCTCCTCCTCCTTATGTGGGTTTATCAGACTGTCTAGAAGATTGCTGGATTCCAGTGAAATCCCAGATTCTGCACTGTTAATTTGGCTTCTGGCTCCTCACTGGGCTCAGTGCACAGGTGGCAGCAGCTCCTGGCTCCTTTGCTCAGGATCTCCAAGGATCCTCCTGCCTGCTTGGCCTCTCCTCTGATTCCTCCTGGGGCCAGGAATTCTCCACAGACAGTGGGGAGCAGTGCAGTGGTCAAGGGAAAGAAAAGCTTACTGCCCTTGTTTGCATCATCCTGTTTAGTTTCCTGTTGCAGAGTGTTTATTGTGCTGCAGACACTTGTGACTCTGTTTCATTTACAATTTTATTGCTTTATTGCTTCCCAGTCATTGCTGTATCGGAAATAGCTTAGGTCTTTTGATTTTTTTTTTTTAATATAATGTAGGATTGCTTATTTTATAATTTGACAATAAGATATTAGAAGTAAAAACATAAATAGATAATCTCTCTTATAAAATGTTAAACAAAAAAAAATTAAAATCAAGTCTAGTCTTAAGTTATTTGAATGTTCCAATAATGTTGTCTCCAGAATAAAAACAGCCCCATAATTATGAACCATCCCTTTAATATGTTCACACAACTGTGAATATTGCCAGTTGTGCTCTGGTCTCTTCCTGTTATGCATCACTTGCTAGGTCAGTTATGGTTTAGAGATTTTATGGGTTTGCTTTTGCTGGAGCCACAGTAAATTTTCTATTTAGCATTTTCAGCATTTTTATCTTCTGGAATCTGTGGGAGGAAAGAGGTGCCTAGTATTAAATATGTAATGCAAAATTCTGTATCTTGTTTTTTCTAGGAGTGAAGATGAAGAACATGTTAAAGTAAAAGATTTCAGGTACTAATTTTTAATACAAATATGTTTTGCTATTAAATACTGAGATTCACAATAGTAAAATATGAGTTTGTGGGTAACATTCATTAAAACTATCAAATATTTAACAGTAAGCTTTTCCTTTTCCTTGCTAAATGTGTAGTAATTTTTAAAGCCTCCTTGAAGATTTTATTTGCTAATAATTCTGATAAAAGTTGCTGCAGGATATATCAGATGGTTTGGCAAAAACACGAGGTTGAAGTTTTTTCAGGTGAGAATTAAATGCAGTACACCCAAGTCATGTATAAGGAGCTGACCCTTCATCTGTGTGAATTTGAGAATTGTTTTTTCTAGATTTGTCTGCTTCTGGAGGTTTTTAGAATTTATTCCACATGGAAATGGATTTGGCTGAAGCATGACAAAGATTTCTTGTTCCTGAACAAGCTTTTGTATAGGGAATTGTCCAGGGAATTGACACTGAACTTTGAATTCACAGAAACTGAAATTCACACAGAGCACTTGCAAGATTTGAAATGTTGTGTGACCACAGTTCAGCCAAACAAAAATTTTAAACTACAGACAAACCATGTAGTAAAATCAGAGCTGTGCTGTAAAGTTGATTTAAAAATAAGTCTTTCGTTTTTCCTGTGAGCAGAGATGTCAAACCAGAAATACATAATCCACTCAGCATGCTGTCAGGAGTATTATTTATATAGTATGCTAGCTAGTAATTATGAAATGTTCCTGTAATTGCAACAAAATTAAAGAAATTAAAATGTTCCAAGATATTTACAGTTGCACTTCAAAATTATTTTTTCTTCACAGAGTAGCCCAGATTGCTCTGCAAGATTGTTGTACATTGCTTTAATGGCTTTTATGTGGTACTGTTAACTTTTTCCCCTTCTTTTTGCTGCATTAGTTGGAGGGAAAAAGAATCAGTACAAAGGTCTCTGGAGTTTGCTTATCAGTTATCTCCTTCCAGTATTTCTTGTCTCAAGCTTAGTGTGGAACCTGCTTTTCTCCCTTTGCCTTGGTGGCTGGGGCAAGCAACAGAAGGCTTTTCTAATCATCCAGCCTGAATTTCTAATCATCCCCTGCATTTCTGCACCCTCCTGTTCAGGCTTTGGTAACTCCTTACTGACCCTCAGAGACCTGGAAGGTTGTTCCCTTTCCTGGAATGCTTGTATCTTCCTGAGGTTCACAGTTCAAGGAGCAAGCACAGGATATTACTTGATTGCTCCTGACATAAGAGTTGGGTGAACCCATAAATCTGAGCATAACTCAAAAAATTAAATCTGAAAAAAGGCTTTTGAGAGAGGAGAGCTAAATGCTTGGCAGAATGACCCAGAATTAGTTGTGTGATGAAGGCAATTTTTTTGAAAAAAAAAATTAAAATAGTAGTCAGATAGGTCTTTAAAACTAGACTTTGTTCTTTCTCAACAGGCCAGGTGTAGTTAACTTTATTACCTTTAATAGCTTCTGTTCCAGTATCCTATGAGGAAAAGTTTTGGAGATCAATTAACCAAAACTTATTCCTCATTTTGTATAACTATCTTACTGTGTTTGGCCTCAATCAGAAAGAAAAATCATCTGGGTTTTAATGGAGTGGCTGGCTTGTCTTCTGGATAAGAGAGGGAATTAAACTTTCCTTGATCTGCTGGAGGGTGTTGGAGGGGAAGAGATGGGCTGGAAAGCTGACACAGTGCACTAGAAAGAAGAAAAGAAAAGGTGACCTGAGCTATAAATGCACTTGTGATGTGCAGTCGTGTGCCCTGGGAGGAGTTTTCTGATCAAACTGGCTGAGAAGAGCAGCTCTTTCTGTGTCTGAGTTCTTGGCAGGCTCACCAAGAGGGGAAACCTGACAGGCTTTTTACCAAGTGCTGAGGAAAGGGAAAGCTCTGGGAAATTAGCAGGAGCTGCTTCTTTCATTTTCCACTCCATCTCTTTGAAGCCCATGGAAAAGCAATGTTTATTGCAGAATGCACACCCCCTTTTAGTTACACAGGCCAGGCAGAGGGGGGAGCAGGGATGTTTTTCATTGATTCCCAATGACATCAGGAGTTCTCTGGGATACACTGAGCTGGGTCCAAGCCCTCACTTGCATGGCAAGGGTCACAAGAAGGGTTTAACTTTTATAAATCTTCATAACCTCTTGTTCCTGCCAAATATATCTCTTCTCCTCAGTATTTCACATCACTGTTGAGACCATTTTGTCTTTGTTGAAGTGAATCCAATTCAATTGTCCCATACAAGTAGTATATGAAAAACTCTTTCAGTGCAGTAGGAACTGGTGATGGCTCCATTCCCAAAATGGAACTGGGGAAAATCATGTGTTCTACATCACTCTTTAAAAATAATATTTCTTCTTAGAGAGGCTCACAGTCAAACAGAGAAAAGAAGAAGAGACAAAATGAATAATTTGATAGAGGAATTGTCTGCCATGATACCACAGTGCAACCCCATGGCCCGAAAGCTGGACAAACTCACAGTGCTACGCATGGCTGTGCAGCACTTGAAGACTTTAAAAGGTGAGTTTAGGAAACTTCATCCTGTAAATCCTTGTTCTAGTAGGAGTTATAGTGTGTGTCTTCCTGGATTTTAAATAAATCAAGACTATTTTACATTTCCTTGCTGTATTTAGTTCCGAGTCTGTTCCTCATTTAAATGTACATGTCTGTAGCTGTCAGAACTCAATTTTAAATCTTTGCTTAGTGTAGCAGAAGAAAAGCCACCCTTCAGTGTCCAATATTTTCTGTCAGCTCAGGGCATGCCTTGCTCTTGGGTCATTCCTTGGTTCTTTTCAGACAGGAGTCAAAAGGAGAGTTGCAAGACAGAACACACTTTAACAAAATGGTCAATGAGTTTGACTGCATTGAAGTCTTAAAAACCCTCACATGTTAAAGAGTAGCAAGAAACAGAAACTTCTGATAGCCTCAGTCAGTGAGCAGAGTTAATCATGGATCTTAGGGAATGGTTTAGTGTGGGGATCAACCCAGGAAGTATTCTTTGCTCTCCTTTTGCTATTGCTAGGTTTTGGCTTTTTTTTTCCTCCGCCCCAGAAAAAATACATCCAAATACAAGTTTCATATTGCAGAGTCTATCAGCTGCACACAATATTTGGGGATTTTGGCACCACTGTTTCAGAGTAATAATTTGGTCAACTCTAAGCAAAGATCAAAGGTGCAGAAGGTGTTTTAACAACAGGCTGTGAAAACTGGACTTCACCCAGCACAGTTGTATTTACCTCAAAACAAATGGTTTAAGAGAATACAAGATGCTCTATGGAGTTATAGTGAATGATGAAATCAGCTGAAATATTCAACTGTTATAAAAAATGTAACAAGAAAAAAATATTAAAAATTTAACAGATAAAAGTGTAATGGACAAAAATTATTTTATAGAGTACTTTAGAACAGAACATGCAGTGAGTCAGTCTCACTGTATTTAGTGAGACATTTGATTTAACTACAGTAGTCTGGTTTTTTGATTGTTGGCTTTATAGTATTAAATGGCTTCATAGTATTAAACATTATTGATGCCAAAATATAATTGATATAATATTTATATATATATAATATATATTAATATATAATATTGGAATTATGCTGTTTCAGCAAAGACAATTTAGTTAAGAGGTCTGAACTATACCTATGAAATGTTTCTAGAAAATTCAGTTCTCCATTATATATATATATAATATATATATATAGAGAGAATACCATTTCTCTAGCAGTACATTAATGATATCTGAACAGAAGTTTCCTTGGTTTGTGTTAAATAAAGGGCAAGAAAAAAACTGCTTATGTGTCTGTTTTCATTACCAGTGCATGTTTGAGATTTGTTTTAATTTTATTTTTAGAATTTCTAGAACCTTGAATTATTTTTTTAATTCAGCTGTAGGAGTCAGAGAGAAAATTTCTGAAAGACATAACAAGTGTAACTCAGCTAAAAGTGAATTTAAAATGTAACTTTGGGCATGGGCTGTGTGACTGATCCATTTTCCAGGTTCCAGCAGCTCCTACTCAGAGGTCCGCTATAAACCTTCCTTTCTGAAGGATGATGAACTGAGGCAGTTGATCCTTAGGGTAAGTGGAAGGAAACTCTCAGAGAAATCCTGTCCATGGTAAAGCTTGAGTTTTTAGTTTACAGTGCTTTTCCTGCCCCTTTCATCTTTTCCATAGGCAAGTGTTCTGTTGTGATTTCTGAACTCTGTGCCCTCCAGGTGTGCAGAGATGGTTTGGGAGCATGACCCTGGAAGGGACAATAATCTGTGCACAGTCTGCCTGCTTCATGCATCCATTCTTAAAATCTTTATGCAGCTGCAGAGAATGCAGCCAATTATGCAGGAGCATCCTCAGTTGTTGTCTCTCCTTCATGTACACTTTTAAAGATGTACTTTGAAAAAGGTGCAGAAAATACCTGGAATAAAATCTTCCCTCTTGTTTGCATGCTTCATCATAAACCCACACACCTCACTCCCAGCCAGGTTTGTGGGTTTTTCCCTTTGCTGCAATAATGCTTTGCCAAGATCTGTAAATGGCTCCCAGAAGAAGCTTTTTGTAGCTGGACTTTTGCCAAAGCTCTGTTTAAGAAACTTCAGCTGTGTGTGGTTGAAGGCCTCATTTGGTCCTTGCAATCTTAATTGCTTTTTTTATAGAATCCCAGAATGGCATGAGTTGGAAAGGACCTTAATCTCATTCCACCCTCTGTCAGTGTGAAGCCATTTCCTCTTGTCCCTCTCCAGCTTTCTTGTATTTAATTTTAAAAATCAGGTTTATAAGTATCCTTCTTTGTAGTCATTAATATCGATTGTTTATTTTAATTGTGTGTTTTTAAATATGTTATCTTTATATTTTCAGGCTGCAGATGGATTCCTGTTTGTGGTTGGATGCAACAGAGGAAAAATTCTGTTTGTCTCTGAATCAGTTTGCAAAATACTTAATTATGATCAGGTGGTTATTGTTATTTCTTGTTTGCTTTTACCTTGCATTTTCATAGGAATTTTAAAACTTTTATATTTTATTCTAAGTTACATCAAGCCAGTCGTTTTGTATCATTTCTTGGAATTTCTTTGATTTAATCTTGTTCAGAGTAAAGCTGAATATCCTGTAAGAAAATGTGTGCAAATACCTCAGTGTTCCCAGCCTGAGGAACAGCACCAGATTTCAGCTGATCATCCTTAAGAAAACTGCCAGTCTGAGGGAAGGGATAATTTGAAGATGTCCCAATTTCTGTGTGCAAGAGATTTTCTTTCACATAGTGAAGTGATTTTGGGGTTGTTTTTTTTTTTTTTTAGGCCAAGGGAAATGGGCAGTTGAGCAGTGGAAGTTAATTAAACTTTCCTTGGTGCTGCCTTTCTGCTCGGATGCATCACGTAACACATCATCCACAATAACTATCCAAGTGTGCACCCTTAACCTGAAAGAAACTGAAAGGCAGCCAGCTTAGCCTGTAGGAGAAGGGAAATGGGAAATTGGAAATTGGAAAAATAAAAGTCCTTTCTGTTAGCTGGGGTTTAACATGATGGGCAATTACCACAAATAATCAAGGGTGATAATTTGTTCTTGTATCAGTGACTTCTGTTTCACAAACAGAGGCTAAAACAGTGCTGCCATCTGTCTACTTTTGTAACTTTGAAACCATTTGTGCTATCTTCATTTTCTTTATAAATGTGCAGATAACCAATCTGGACTCTTTCATAGATTTATTTTTAGCTATTTTTTTTTTTCAAGTGCAAAATTGCCTTTTTAAATTAAAGTTAAATGAATCATCCTAGGGGAATAAGCATAAAGCAGAGTTTTGGGGTTTTTCTAACTTCTACTCTGACTTTGTTCAGGAACTAAAAGTGCTTTTCAGGAGTCACTCATGTTAGACATACCTGCTTCCAGACCCCTAATGTCTCCTCTATTCCAGACAAGGAGATTCAGAGGATATGACTGACTTGAATAAAACCCCTGGATTTATTAGCTAATTTGGGAGTTGTTCTAGGCTCTGAATCCCAGACATTTGTCATTAAACAATGACAAATGAAATGTAAAATGAAATATTGATGTTTGGAGCAACTGACTTTTTTTAGTGGTGTAGACAGTTGTTTTTCTGAGTTAAGTAATGTGTGGGGTCCTGTTCCAAAATGGTGTGGTTCTCATCTCTTTTGGGTTTTGTTTCTGTTTTTTTTTAATAGGCCAGTTTAATTGGACAGAGTTTATTTGATTACTTACATCCAAAAGATGTTGCAAAAGTTAAGGAGCAACTTTCTTCCTCGGACATCTCACCTAGGGAGAAGCTCATAGATGGCAAAAGTAAGTCAGAGCTGGAAGTGCTCAGATTTTTTCAAGAGATGTTAATAAATGTAATTATTAGTCAGGATGTATTCAGGTGTTTGTATGGGTGTATGGATGAACAAACCTGAGGTATTTCTATGAAACAAACATTTGAATGTGTATCTGCTGCTTAAAATGCATTTAGAGTTGAAAAGCTAGCCCAGAAAAGATTTGATTTTAGAGCATTAAGAATTACTGACATTCTGTTAAATTGCTGAAATCACTGTTAAGCATTTACCAAGCTGTGGTCTGACATTCTTCCTACCAGCATACTACTTTTTTTTCTTGTATTTGCTAGGTCTTGTCAATACAAAAGACCTGATGTAGTCGAACATGGGAAAAAATACTTCAATATCAAGAATCACTGTCTTCTCTGAAAATGCTAAGTGTCAATCCCAAAGTAACCAAACCCTCTTTAGTTTACAGTTGTTTCTAATAAGGAAAGCATTGTGTAGTATGCAGCTAATGCCTGTTTTATAGCTGGCTTTTGCAAGCATCTTTACAGTTCTTCCTTGTACCAAATACAAGGTGAAAGTTTATTAATCATCTGTAGTAAAATTCTATTAAGAATATCAAGAAAGGTTTAAATTTATTCTTAATTCTATTAAGAATATCAAGAAGGATTTAAAAATAGTTTAGCAGTTCTTTCTAATTTTGGAATCTGTGTCAATCATGTTTTCTTTGCCCTGCTTAAACTCTTAGACTTTTTAATTTTTAAGGACAAAATGTAGGCAGCTAAACAGTAAGGACAATGTACTGGGAGGTAAATGCAGAAAGCATCTTGTTTCCTGAAGTTTTATTGCTTGGGTTTGTTTGGTTTTTAACTACTTTACTAAATCTTTGTAAGCTGGCTTGCAAGTACACACAGATTTCCAAGGTGGACCAGCTCGGCTGAACTCCGGCGCGCGACGTTCCTTCTTCTGTCGGATCAAGTGTAGCAGGAGCACAGTCAAAGAGGAGAAGGAGTGTTTGCCCAACCCAAAGAAGAAAGGTATTCCCACAGGGGACATCAAGTGGGGGCTTTCTCTCTTGCAACTTGTTTAAATTCCAAGGCACTAATGACTTTGTGGGTGCTGCTGATCTGTCTGAGTAGCTGGAGAGCAGTGTAAGTGTGGAGCAGGGACACTGTGGGAGCCAGGGCTGGAAAATGTATAAGTCATGAGAATTTAGGTAGAATGATAATTGACATATCACAGGGTGAAAAAAAGAGAATTTTGGGGTTTTAGAATGTGAGTTTAAGGGGCAAAGATGGAGGAATCTGGGTGTGTCCCTGCTCTTCTTCTTTGTCTCTTGTTCTCCATCTTCTGCTGTGGTGGTGGCACATTTTATTTGGTTTAGAGTAAAGGTTCACTGTTTAATATAGTGGATAGGTTTGGAGAGTTATTGTAAATAAAGCATACATAATTTTTAGTATAAAAGACAACAGCATCCCAAAGGACAGGCAGTTTGTCACAACCTGGCCTGCAAGGAAGATCTCAGCAGGCAGAGGCACAAATGTGAGATAACAAAAATAAACAATCCTTGAACAACAAGAGCACAGAGGATCTCCACCTCTCCTTCAGACACTGGGCTGGGGAAACAGAAACAGAGACAGAGACAGAGTCAGGGTCAGAAACAAAACCAAAACCCATTTTTTTAGAAAGCTGACAGGACACCTTCTGCACAACAGTCTCATTGTCCTCTTCCTCCTGCTGGTGCCCTCCTGGAAAGAGGGAGGAAGGAACCTCAGGTACAGTGGCTCTGTAGGAGCATGTGGTCTGTGGTGGCCAAATTTGAGAAGTCTCAGGGAAATATTTGAAAGAACTGGAGCAGATCAGAAGAATGAAACTAAATAACTTATGTCTTGAAGATAACTGAGTGAATAAAGCCTGCAAACTCTGCTATTTTGAAGGGAAAAAAGCAAGTAAACCACATTTATTTCTGATTTATTTTTTGTGTTGTGTGTATTTAAAAGTATGAATTTTCCTTTTTTTTCCCCTTTTCATGGTAAAGTTAATTTATGGGTGCAATTCCATTCATTTTCCCAGTAATTTTACTTTAGTTCATGTTTTGGTATGACTGTAGAGCTGTATAATCTGCACAAGTTTCCAGTGAAAATTTAAATTTCAATTTTAAAATGCAATTCACAGCTGGGTTTTGCAAAGGTGTGCTGAAATTGTTTGATCCTGAAAAAATCCTCCAAGTTCAGTTTTCCAGTGTAACCTGTTACTGTTGAGATACACCACAAATTTTAAGAGGCCCATGATTGTAAGTAAATAGAATTTGGTGTGACAAAATCATAGTGGGATAACTCAGTTCCTCATTTTTCAGGGCTGATCTGTGTTTTCTCTAATAGAGAGGAAAATCACAGCTGTGGAAAGCATCCTGCTCAGCATAGAGATGTCAAGAGTGCTTTGGCATTTTTTTGGAAAACAGCTTCTGTAGGACGCCTAATGTCAGACCTTGATGCTTGTGAGGGTGTTTGTATGTTATTTAGAGAGCAAAAAGGGATGAATGACAGTGTATGCTGGAATTTAAGATAATTAAAATATTCATATTCCTGTAACACTTCAGAAACCTGAGATAAATAGAAAATAAGCTGGATTGCTTTGGATTGTTCTTGACTGATTCTTTCAACAACTGCAGCGAGCACATGTCCAGCTCATTGTGCTCACCAAAGGTAAATTGATTTGGAAGCTACAGAGAGCCTCAGGTTAATTTTAATTCACAATCCATTTGAAACCATATAAAACCAAAGCCATCTGTGGGTTATTGCTTTCTTTTCTGTGTAACTTGTGTTTGAACTGCCAACACCCATAACTCACCTTCCTAAATCTTACATAGGGTTAGAAGCTCTCTCTGCAGGTAAGCCCAAATAGAATAGAACAAAATTAATTGAAAAATACTCTGTAAAATGATCTATGGCTTTGTGCAGTTGATGTAGGTAAACATGAAATATAGATGTTGGTCTCACAGCCAACAGAATAAAATCAGTGGTTTGGTTTACTCTTTGAACAATAACTGCTTCTTATTTAATTTCTTTCTATTAGATCACAGAAAATACTGCACCATTCACTGTACTGGGTATTTGAAGAACTGGCCTCCTAATGAGGTGGGAGTAGAAGAGGAAAATGATGTAGAAAAGGACAGTAGTAACTTTAACTGTCTTGTTGCAATTGGGAGGTTACACCCTTATATTGTTCCACAAAAGAGTGGAGAGATAAAAGTCAAAGCAACAGAATTTGTTACACGATTTGCCATGGATGGAAAATTTGTTTATGTAGATCAGCGGTAAGCCTTTTGTTCTTTAATGAAGAGAAATGACCCAACTGCTTCCATTTCCTGATCCTCTGTCCAAACTGTAATTCCTCCAGCAGGGTAGAAGTTCTAATTCCAATTCTCAAAAATTCTAATTTTCAGAATGGTTTTCTGCTCTGCACAAGGAGCAGTTAATTCTTAAACTGTGTGGACTTGGGCTTTGTTTGTTGTTAAATAATACATATTGGGCTTTGTTTGTTGTTAAATAATACATAATGTATAGAATTGTATTGTCCTATAGAAAATGGACTCATTCATAAGGAAAAATCTCAACTTGGAGCTTCATAGCTCTGCACATGACTGAATAATTATCATTTAACCAAAAGTTATTACTTCTGAGAGTCCTGCCATTTGTAACAAATACATTCTGTCTAAATGAGGTCCCAAATTATTTCAGTAGAAGTGAGAACTAAGTTCCCATTTTCTGTCCTTTCTGAGCCAGACTTTTATTTGTTGCAGAGATCTAGTTATCACTTTGCATTTTGAATTTCGTTGTCACTGGAAATGTTACTGCTTTCAGTCTTCTTTTCTTTCAACTAAAAGTGTCAGTTTAAAACCAATTCCTTTGAGTGGAAGAGCAAAATTCAACTGCTGAATTTTTTATTGACCCTTATGTGTGACCAATACTGTGACTGGCTAAGGGGAAGCCACTAAACAGAAGTATTCTGTGTGTACATGTGGTTTATGTTTAAACACTTTACCTTTGAATTGTCATTCATTGCAAAGGGATCATTTGCTGTGAAAAATATTTCCTGTTGTTTTAGAGCTGTACTAATGCTATATTTTCCCCCAAACACAAACACAGGCATCTGTTTGTTTAAATATTAATGTTCTGCTTTATGTGATAGTGAAGAAAGCAGCTTGGAATCTGCTGTAGTTCATGTTTTTATTTCTAACAGCGCGACAGCAATTTTAGGGTATCTGCCACAGGAGCTTCTAGGAACTTCTTGCTATGAGTACTGCCATCAAGATGATCACAACCACCTAGCTGAGAAACACAAAGAAGGTACAAACCAACTGTCCTCCCAGACCACTCCCAGCTCGTGTAGCTGCAAGTGAAACCCCTAAACCCCAAAGTGCCCAGCCCCAGCACTGCCCTTTGGGGTGTCTGTGTGAAGCCAAGCCTGTGTGAGGCTCCTGATAACAGCAGGGAGAGAGGAACTTGGGTTGTCTTGGCTCCTGGTGCAGGCAATCATGTCAGCACATCTGTCAAACCCTCTGCTTCCATGCTTTGTGAGGAAGAGGAAGCAATCCTGGAGAGCAGATGTGTCTGATAACACAGTTAAAGACACAAGTTAAAGCTCACCAAGTCAGGAGTCTCCTTGTGGTTTGCAGAAACTTAGTATTTGCTTTTGAATATGAGATTTTATGACCCTGCTGAAACTATATAATTTGACTTTAGAACAGGTCCCAGTTTGTTTTGGCATGTTATTCTATGTCTGGCCAACAGAAACATTCTGGTTTTATGATGCTATAAACAGATTTATTATTTCTAACTTTACCTTTCTAAGCTTAAATATGGTGATTATAACTTTCCTTTTCTTATCTAGTGTTGCAGAATAAAGAAAAAGTATTTACAAATTCCTACAAATTTAGAGCAAAAGATGGGACTTTCGTTACTTTAAAGAGTCAGTGGTTTAGTTTCATGAATCCTTGGACCAAAGAGCTGGAGTACATTGTATCAAACAACACTGTGGTATTGTAAGTAATTTATATGACTCTCCATTTATTTTTTGTCATATTTACAGTTAGCACTAACAGAAAATAACCTGCTTAGAAAGTAGAACAAGGCTAGAAAACATCAACCCTGCACAAAAAGGGGCTGAACAAACTTCTTTTTGGCATTTAGCAGCTATTTTTGTCTCAGGCCTAAGTTGTGGATTTGACTTTGAAAACTATGCTGTTTCCCAGTAGGAAAAAATTAGGTGAAAGATGTTCTTGTGAAAGGGAGAAGGGAAGGATGTTTAAGAAAAGTAGATTTGAATAAATGGAACTGTCAAGTTAATTCTGCTTTTCCTCCTGCTCTTCTCCCCCCTCTGTGTGTCAGTTGACCCCATTCCCAGTGTCAGCAGGAGGAGAAGCACAACTGCTAGATGGTGGAAATGCCAGGCAGGACAGAAAGATCCTCTCCAAACCCATGGCAAGGGTGGAGCCTGGGGGACAGTAAATGCCTGTGTTTAATTCTTCTTTTCATTTGTAGTTGATTTTCATTCTCTGCACCTTGCACTGGAGCTGTAATTGGGATTGTTCCAGTGCTGCTGAGGATTTTTGCCAATGATTGGGATTTTGAGCAGGGACAGAGGGGATTTTATTTCCATTGAACAAAGTTATTGAGGGGGCCCTTTGCCCATTCTGTACGTGGTTCATGCCTTAAGTCAACATCAGCACCTCCTTTGCCCATGTCCTTCTTGCCCAGAGAAGAGCAGTTCAGGCAGGCTGTGCTGGCCAGTAGCCCAAGGACAGTTCTTGCCTGCCCTGGGGATGTGGGCATTTGCAGCTGTGTGCAGGAGGGAGGGAAGGCAGCAGCCACTGGCCTGTCCTTGTTCCTGCTTACCTGATTGTAGTCTGAGGCTCCTGGCCTGAAGTTTCTGAGTTTCTAGACTCAGTTTCTTCATGATGTTTTGGTTCAGGAAGACCTGGCTCTCACAGGCTTGACATAAACATTGCCAGTGTTATTGTAACAAGAGTGATGTTTATGTCAAGCCTGTGAGAACCAGGTCTTCCTGAACCAAAACATCATGAAGAAACTGAGTCTAGAAACTCAGAAACTTCAGGCCAGGAGCCTCAGACTACACCTGATTTCCCTCCTAACACTAAAAATGACAGCCCTATTCCCTTGTGGAACACAGGCAATCCTACTGGCTTTCACTTGGAGAGCAAGTGGAAATTGGTATTTCACCCACTGCTCAGAAACATTGCAAAGATTTGAATGTAGAAATATGTGAGGAATATCCTTCTGTTTCCTTAGTTTGAGGATGTTAGCTTTGGTTCTGTGTAAAGTATTAGAGAAACTGAACATAAATATATGCTGGATTTTGCTCCTGAAAAAAACCTGCTGACTTTTTGTGGTTTGGTTTTAATTTTTTCTTTTGTTTAAATCTCAGAGGTCATAAGGAAGCAGCTGAAGAAGACATCCTCTACAGTTCCCAACCTGCAGAAGGCAAGTGTCACTTTTACAGTTATCACAGCTGCATCTCCTGATCAGTCAGTTTAAATCACTCCAGTCCAGGGATTTTTTTTTATTCTAGGTTATATGGAAGGAATGATTAATTAATTTTTTTAAGCTACTTCTTTTTCAGGATCTAGTTACTTACAGAGTTCTAATTGATATAATTCACAGAACTCTAAAAAGAAGGGTATATAACCTACTTCTCTTTTCCAGCAGCTTCTGTTAGAGCTGGGGATTTGGTTGGTAGGATATATTCTGTCAGAGACCTTCATATTTTGCCCAGTTTTCTGAACGGATGCAATTGTACTGAGTTTATCTATAAAATACAGGGCAATACTCTTACAGAACATATTTTGTTATTATTTTTCTGCTATGCATAGATTCTGCTTTCTGCATGCTGTTCTGTCATCTTTCTGTCAAAGCTTTATATTTGCTTTTCAAAATGTTCTTTCAGTAACTAATTTCAGTTGGTGAGAAATCCAAGGGTTTTTTTAAACTCATGTTCTTTGCAATGTCTGTGAGAGACACTGGAGGTGGCAGTGATTAAATATCTTTCACTACCAGAGAACAACAATTTTCACAAACAGATTATTCACTTTATATTGCAACACCCTCTGCCATGAATCAGTATTTAAATGAATATAATTTCTGAATAAATACATAGTGTATGTATATCTAGAACAAAAGCTGCTTTAAAATGAACCCTTGCTCTGCAATGAAACTGCTCTGGGTTTAAGGTTTTGTTTGGGTTTTATTTTTTTTTATCTACAGATGCTGTAAAACAGTCTTTAGTAAGTGTACCTGGAATGTCCTCTGGAACAGTTCTTGGTGCTGGAAGTATAGGAACTGAAATTGCAAATGAAATATTAGAATTACAAAGGTAAATAAATGTATGACAACATTGTGAGGCTTTTAAGTAAAGATAGGGCTGAGGAGTATATGATTATGTGAGGGTTGCTGCAGTTTCCCTTTTGCTGTATTACATGTCTAACATTTTTTAGGCTGAGCAGTAGCATTATGAGTTACCATTATATTAATGTCAGTGTCATGCCTGGCAGAGCACACCACTGTGCTGCTGCTTCAACAGAGGAGGAAAAGTGTGCTCAAGGAATTGTGGCCCAGGGCCTTTTCTGATCCCTTCTCTGTTTTCTGCTGCCAAAACTTGGAGCAGGATAATTTAGCATCTTCAGGAGAATTTAAGACATTGTTGCTGCATGCTTTGTCACTGGGGAGGTCTGGTGGGTTCTGCACCACACAGTCTGGTTTTCAGTGTTTGAATAATGTGTTTGATTAATTAACTACTNTTCTGCATGCTGTTCTGTCATCTTTCTGTCAAAGCTTTATATTTGCTTTTCAAAATGTTCTTTCAGTAACTAATTTCAGTTGGTGAGAAATCCAAGGGTTTTTTTAAACTCATGTTCTTTGCAATGTCTGTGAGAGACACTGGAGGTGGCAGTGATTAAATATCTTTCACTACCAGAGAACAACAATTTTCACAAACAGATTATTCACTTTATATTGCAACACCCTCTGCCATGAATCAGTATTTAAATGAATATAATTTCTGAATAAATACATAGTGTATGTATATCTAGAACAAAAGCTGCTTTAAAATGAACCCTTGCTCTGCAATGAAACTGCTCTGGGTTTAAGGTTTTGTTTGGGTTTTATTTTTTTTTATCTACAGATGCTGTAAAACAGTCTTTAGTAAGTGTACCTGGAATGTCCTCTGGAACAGTTCTTGGTGCTGGAAGTATAGGAACTGAAATTGCAAATGAAATATTAGAATTACAAAGGTAAATAAATGTATGACAACATTGTGAGGCTTTTAAGTAAAGATAGGGCTGAGGAGTATATGATTATGTGAGGGTTGCTGCAGTTTCCCTTTTGCTGTATTACATGTCTAACATTTTTTAGGCTGAGCAGTAGCATTATGAGTTACCATTATATTAATGTCAGTGTCATGCCTGGCAGAGCACACCACTGTGCTGCTGCTTCAACAGAGGAGGAAAAGTGTGCTCAAGGAATTGTGGCCCAGGGCCTTTTCTGATCCCTTCTCTGTTTTCTGCTGCCAAAACTTGGAGCAGGATAATTTAGCATCTTCAGGAGAATTTAAGACATTGTTGCTGCATGCTTTGTCACTGGGGAGGTCTGGTGGGTTCTGCACCACACAGTCTGGTTTTCAGTGTTTGAATAATGTGTTTGATTAATTAACTACTTATATGCAATTTTAGGTTGCATTCTTCACCCTCTGGAGAGCTAAGTCCATCACATCTCCTCAGAAAGTCACCTTCTCCAGTTTTAACTATAAACTGCAGTGATGTGAGTAAACCCCTGCCTGTAAAAATCCAAAATGAAAAGGTTAATGTCAGCTCAGAACCTGTGTTTGTGTTTGTGAAAGAATGTGTACTTTTAGTGTTTTTAAAGAGCCTTTTTAAAAAATCTGTGCTCTTCTGGAATGTTTAAGATTGTGACTTTGGAGGTATTTCATTACTCTTTTAAAAATGGATAGTTATGCTCATCTAGTAGTGCTTGTAACACCACAGACTATAATTAACATAGTTAGTGCCCATAGCTGTGGAATAATTAATATATTTTGATTGTTTTGTATTGGACACTGCATGAACAAATTTCAACAGCTCTTCTTTGAATGCAAATTTCTTTCCTGTTAAAAACAGTTTATCTTTTCACTGCAATTCTCATTTCCTATGAAAAACCCCCACTATTCTGGTCTAGGAACTGCTTTGACTTCCCCCTTTTCTTTATGATCTGTTCTCCCCTATGTTACCACAGATCTTTCTCCTTAAGAGATGTTTGACTTATATATGCTGAACTCTCTAAATCATGTCATGTCTCATCATAAGGATAATTTCTTCATGCTTATTGAAGATTTTTCTTGACTCTGGGCTTTGGTATCCCATTTGTTCCTAAAATACTTTTGGAAAGCATTTCACTTTTATTCATTTCCTGGTAGAGTGTACACAAGTAAGGCAATCCTAAGAATCTCTCCTGCTAAATTACATGTATGTGTTAAATAAAACAAGTATCAGGAAAAATTATATTTTTGGGGGGGGGTTAGGATGACTCCCATCTCCATTGCTATGACCAATGTAGTTTAATGCCTGTAGAACCTAGGAGGTATGAGGGCTTTTTTAATCTCTTAACTGGAATGTTCTGACAGTGACATGAGGTCACTGGGAATGTGTAGTTTATGGTAGATGTGGAAAGTGCAAACCAGTACATTTGGTGCTGGATTTATTTACTGAGCACTGAGTTAGGCCCTCAGGCAGTGCCATCACTGTGAGATACCTTTGACAGCTGTGTAAGTCACAACTTGTATTTAAGCCAGGTCCAGTGCTAAATGAACTTCTAAAACAATTGTTTCTAAATGCAAAATATCTGCCTGATGATATTTTTCACTTTCTCTATTTAGTTCTTAATAATTTGATGTTTCTGTAATGTAATATTTGCGACTAAATTTAGGATCTAATTCTGTCCTTTCTACCAATTCTGCTCTTTCAGGTGCCAAACAAAGAGCTGATTCAGTTATGTCCTTCAGAAACAGAAGCTCTAGAGAATTCAGAACAAACCCAGGGTGCTATTCCATTCCCCAGCAATGAACCTCTGCTCAGTAAGTTCTGTTTCTCTTGGGGATGTTTGGGGAGGGGCAGGGGCTGCCATTTCTGATCACACCACTCTGCAGCCATGTAGAATTGTAAAGAGATTTGGCTGGCTGAAGATCAGAGCACTCTGAGAACAGATGTGTCAGTGCTGCAAGGCAAACAGCAAAGTTTCATCAGTGAGGCAATCTCAGGACAAGAAACAACATCTGTAACTAAAATTTGCCATTGCATTCTTACATTTTCCATGAGGCACTTCACTGTTCTCTCTCCAGGACAGAGATGAGGAGGGAAAAGTAAAATTTTATGCATTTTATTTATTGCATAAAATGCAATGTCAGGGAACTTCTTGGAATTTGTGAATTATTGTCCTTTAGCACTTTACCTCTTTCTCAGCTGCAAGCTGGGAGCAGTTGATACAAAAGTCTGTTCAGAAAGAATTTTTTTGGTCTTTCCTGTGATAAGTTTGTCTGGATACAGGATTCCCTGGCCCTGTAAGAGGAAAATGCTACTGTATTATGTTTAACATAAAAGGCAAAATGCTGTTTATGCTGATTCTATATTTCAACTCTTAGAAACTTTTCCTTCTCCTTCTCCCTGATTTGTTTATTTATCACCTACAGCTTTCTTCAAGTTGAACTATGAGTCTTTTCAAAAAAATTTTAAAAACCCAAACCAAACCAACCAAAAAAAAAAACCCACAAAGGAAAAAAATATAATCCTCTGATAAGGGTGTGGAAAAAAAATTAAAAACAAGCTAAACAACACAGAACAAGGAGTACTGGTTTTAAACCAACAGGGAGGCAAGTTAGGGGTTTTTAACATAGAAATATTTGCATTGACTTCAAAGGCAGGTGTTGCTGTTGTGATAACACACATAACAGACTCCTGGGATTTTTCTCAAGGCTTTGTGAAGAAAGAATGATTTTATTTTAGGGATTGCTCCCTTATATACAATTTTCCACAGAGCACTGTGATTGGTGAACAAAAGACAAAGATCTTCACCCACATTGTCAAAGCAGAGGGACATCAAGAGAGAATCCCTCCTCCCAGAAACAATTCACAGCATGAATACCATTACAAAAACAATGTCCTGGTGTTTATGTTCCCTCTCTGGGAACAAGTTTCAGTAAGCTACAACATCAGTAAAACAGAGCTTTAGAAACTCAGAAACTTGGGGCCTGAAGCCCAGACTAGAGGCAGGTGCTGCTTCAAAGCAATCCTGCTGTGCAAGTTCCCAGGTTCTCTGTGCTTCCTGCTGCCCTGCCTCAGGCTCCTGTTCTCTCCCCCTGCAGGTGGCAGCTCTCAGCTGGACTTTGATGCCATCTGTGACAACGATGACACTGCCATGACAGCCCTGATGAATTACCTGGAGGCTGATGGGGGCCTGGCAGAGCCAGCTGACCTCAGTGACATCCCCTGGGCTCTCTAGGGCTGCTGCTGCAGGGAGCAGGGAACCCCTGCACCCCAAATCCTCAGTACTGTACTGCAGCCCTGCAATGGTTCCTTGCAAAATTCACACTGGCTGGCTCTGGAGTTGGAGAGACTGGAGCCTTGTTCAGAGAGAGACATCTGCTGCACCTAAGGACAAATGCAATATTTTTTTCACGATGAGGAAACCTTGAAATTTTAATATTGAACCATCTGTAACTGGAATGCTTAGAACATATTAGTATATTTTTGCTAAGAAGCTTTAACCAAAAGGTACTGTACAATGTACAGGATTACTTTTTCTTAGTTTTAATACTTCAAGCTTTTATTTATTGTTTTTGTTTCAAGTTGCAGAATATTGGTTATCCATGTTACTTTCTGTAGAACCTACTGTACTTACATGGTTTGAGAATATTTGTAACTGTTAAATTTAATTGTAAAAACGATTTGCACACACTACAGTTGTAAAATAAGGTATTGTAATTCTCAAACGATGCAGTTTGTGATCCCTTGCACTTCTCAGCAGTGCAATTTTTGCAGTCTAAGGTAGGTGAAAAACTGTAGGTGAATCCTACAGTTCTGGGAGCAAAGATTGGGGTTGGATCACCCTAATAAACAGAAGAGGATGTTTTGAGAAAAACACTCATTTTTCCCAGTAGATAAACATGAGAAGGGTATAAGAAAAGAGCAACAAATTCTTAATTACTGTTTTGTATTATTTGTAATGTATTATTAGAGAGGCAGTGCATAGAACCAGAGAAAAATGATGGTCTATTTGTAATAGAGCACTTTGGTCTTGTCCCACGTTTTTTACTAACTAGAGAAGTTTAAACAGATTGTTTTGGTTCCAGAGTGAGGCTTGCACTGTCTGTTGGTAAAAAAAATGTTAAAATTCCAGGGCATCTTTTATGTTTTTGGAGAGATTGGGAAAATTTTCTACTGCTTGAGTGTGTGAATTTTTAAAATCTCTGTGTACTATGGCTGTATAAGTAAATGCTATGCAGGATGATCTTCTGGGAGCAGCTTTTGCAAGGATTGTATCCCAGTTACAGCAAATGACTCAAGAACATGGCACTTTAGAGGTTGCATTAGAACAACAGAGCACTAATATAGCAAGAAGATCTTTTTATCTCTGGTGTTGAAGGTTTAAACAATTTTTTGTATCAATTATATATGGTAAAATTACAGACTTTTACATGTTTTCTTCACGTTTGGGTTTCTTTTTTTTTAATTCAGGTAATGAAAGGAAGGCATTTGAAGATATCTGATGCATGTGCATCTTTTTAATAGGCATTTAAATGTAGGTACAACCCTAACCTCTGTCACTCTGGTGAGGAGGCAGCCTGGGCTGGTGTTTTTGGGAACAGATGGATGTGGCTGTAGTTCTGGAATTTGCTGTGGAACTTAGCCTTTTTAGAATACTGGAAAATTTAGTTTACTCACAAGGAAAAAAGGCTAAAGTCATTTCAGTGACTGCTCACAGCAGGGTTTCTGTTGCTGATCCAAAGTGGGACAGAAAAGAAAATACAAGCTGCCTGATCAGTTCAAGGTAAGTTCAGGTATGTGGGCACTGCACATAACCTTTTATTATTCCTTTGTTTTCATGTCAAAACCATTGGAAATAATCACACCATCTTTGGAAATGTTTCAAAAACATTGGAAAGGGAGAAGGACAAGGAGGTTTGTCAGTGGTGCTGTCACACCCCACCTGTGCTTTCTGTGTGAGGCTGTTGTGTGTTTGCACTGCAGGGAATCAATGTTCCCTTCCCAATTCAGCAAATCCCAGGGGCTCTTACAGGAATACTTATCTTTTACTTCCCTTTGTGATAATTTAATCTCCACCCTGCCATTTGTAATCCCTTGATTTCTCCTGGAGAAAACCTCCTGGCAGAGGCAGTTTGCAAAGGAGCCCAGAGATGTGTTTGGAGCATAGAGTGCTGAGAGCTGCACCTGCCTGTGCTGCCCCAGCCTGGCAAAATCCACATGGAACAGACTGGGAAAATGGGATTAGATGGAGAAAAATCCCTTCATGGAAGAGCTTTTCTCTTTTACTGATTTGATACAGGCATGGGGCAGGAAGTGAACTTTGAAATCAGCTGATTTCCCCCAGAAAGCATCCCTCACATCAGAATGAATGGCATCAGCTGTGCCCACTGCTCATGATTCACCCCACCAAGATCAAGAGCAAAGGTTGGTTTGGGTTTGAGAACTTGAAATAACTTGGAAACAACATAAATCACCTTTTTCTTCTACTTTCTTTCAGATGCTGGACTTGCCTCTGTGGACACTTGCTGAGCTCTTGCTGCAGGGAACTGTCAGACCTTGATGACTGTGAGTTCATGTTCTTCTCCCTGGGGAATTGGAAATAATTATTAATTGCAGAAATGTTTTCTGAAACCGTTCCACTTTCTCCC
>VXBS01001443.1:0-28281 GCA_013400255.1 Sitta europaea
TTTTTAAGAATCTAACACTACCTGACAATACTGGGAGCAGCTGAAAATGGGATGAGAAGGAAAGTAGGCTTAACTCATTGGAAGAATGATTGGGCTTTGCAGGAGATTTTGTGGTTAGGTGTGAATTTGCTCTAGTTTAGAAATACCCCTTCAACCTCTTGCTTATACATCAAGAACAATTTAGGAAGCTAATAATCCATTCAGATGGAGAGCAAACAAACCACCACCACATGGATTTTCCCTAAGGGCTAAAATTCTAACATCTGTCATGCCTCCTTCCAGTGACTCAGAGAAAACCAGGTACCCCAGTGCATTCAATGCTGTAAGGAACCCGAAGACAGACCTTCCCAGTTACTCCACATGGGGTTCAGACATGGGAATAGCACCAGAGAAGAACCAATGACCACAATTCATCTCATGTTTGAAGGCCATCATGTTGCTGAACTTTACCAATAGTAGATGGAGGGTAAAACTTGGCTTGTTTGACTCTGATTCTTTGACTGTTTGGCCAAGCTAGTTTAAATTACCCTCCTTGTTATGTGCTCTAAAAGATGGATGTCTTGCTGACTTTAAAATTAACTAAGTCCTCAGACATATCTCTCTGACTTTTATTTAACTCTAACCATTTCAGAAAAAAAGATGTGTAGGCATCCCCTAAAGCTTCTAGATAGCATCTGGTACTGATCATTGTCAGGTATGTAATAGAATCATTTAGACCACTGTCTGATAAAGGTTTGCTAATTTTTTCTTTCCTTAAGTTAAAAAGGTCCAGAGAAACCTTTTCAAAGCATTTCCATTTTATAGTAGTTGAACTGTTAATGGAAAATTTTTGGTTGGTGATTATCCTTTGTAGCATAAAGACTGTTGTCAAGCAGTGAATGATGGCTGATTGTCACTTCCATGTTCCTTACAGCTGTGACTTATTTCCACTCAGTGCTTCTGATTCATTGCCTAAGTTCGTGTGTCAAACCAGAGCAGAACCTATCAGTTCACACATGGCAAAAGCATCAGCTGACAACAGCTGGAAGAAGGCATGTGAAAGCACAGTCTACTGAAATGTATTACAGCTTGCAAGTTTGTTAAATGCACATGCAAGCTTTTATTTTGTAATGAATTCTATGTGGGTGTATCCATGTGTTGCCTTACTTTAGCAGCAGTTTTTGCTTAGATCAGTTTCAGAGGATTTATTTTCTGAAATGTTCAGTTTATACTTCACACACAGTTCAAAACTTCCAGCAAAGTTTCTCCAGTTACATGCCTTACATAATAGCCTTTTGCACAGTTCCTACTATACCTTTTTTCATTCTTACTAAAATATGCCAAACTCCTCATCGGGATGAACCACGCAAGAGAGAAGGATTTTTAACTAAATTTTTAATATAGCCAGAAAAATCTGTGAATTAAATATAAATTAATTTCTTCTCTGTTGACATCATATATAAACTGTTCTTCCAGACGTGCAATGTCAAATGAAAAAATTATGTGCCTGAAAAAGATTTGGTGTGAATTTGCAGATGCATTTAGTGACAGCATTTTTTTCAACCTGCCTTAGCAGCAAATGAAAACAGAATGAAAGATGCTAGGGTTCAGCCAATACTGCTCTGTGGAATGTTCCTTTAGGCCATTAAATGCTCGGTTATGACAGACCTTACAACTTGAAAATATTCCTTATCTAAAAGCCATTCTGTGTTATCTTCCTGAATGTTGCCACTGCTTACAAAGCCCAAGAAGCCATAATTCTTTTGAACTACAAATGGACATGTAAAGTCTTGTCTTTCTTTCTTTCTTTCTTTCTTTCTTTCTTTCTTTCTTTCTTTCTTTCTTTCTTTCTTTCTTTCTTTCTTTCTTTCTTTCTTTCTTTCTTTCTTTCTTTCTTTTTCTTTCTTTCTTTTTCTCTCTCTTTTCTTTCTCTCTCTCTTTCTCCTTCTCTCTTTCTTTCTCTCTTTCTCTCATTTTGGCTCATTCTTTGATGGTCTCACTTTAGTCAGATTAGAAAAAAATATAAAGCTGCATTTCTACTAATAAGCCTTTTGGAGTCTCAGCCAATTGGTTGAAGGGCTTAGGATGTTGAAAAATACATATCCAATTATGATCTGGCTGTGGTTCCTGTTTGGCTAATGTATCAAATGTCATTTCCAACTGAGAAAAGCACACCCTGTCACTAATGTTGTTTTATACATAGCACAAAGTGTACTCTTGAGAAACAGCCTGATCTTCTGATACACTGCAGAGCTTTGTCAAAAATAGGATAATCTATCAAAAATACAGACCTAGACATACAGGAAAAGATTTATGCAAGGTTCTCCACCAAACTAGGTTAAGTAGAGACAAGCATATTAAAAAACATGATTAATTCCATGCCAAGGATTTTTCAAGATATGGAGCAACATGTGCCCAAATATCACAGATTGGCACAAAAATCAAATTTGAGAACTGTTTTCTAATTACAAAAAAAAGCACTAATGTGTGTTATGCACCACAGAACAAGGCAAGAATTAAAGAATATAAAGCTGTGGATTGGGGGAACTGTGGTTAGGTAAGGAAGTTGTTTAGGGATTAAGTATTGCTTTATTCCTCTACTACTAAGCCTTTCTGTTCCAAGCTGTGTGACTGCACTGAATGCTGAAGAATCAAAGTCTTGTTCTCTCCCTTAGGATGCCGTGACTGCTTTTCTGTTGCCTTTCTCCCTTTCTACTGAAAGAATTCTGTAATGCACTGGAGTTTTGTGATAGAGTCAATATTATTGTTGAGTTTTCCAAGATAAAAGACTGCTGGACAGAAAAGATCCTCCCCTCAATTTGTGTGTTGTGCTTAGTAAGTTTATTTATTTTTTTATGACTTGGAAAGGAGACAAGTGCTGTGGTTAAAAAAGGTTCTCCTTCCTTTGGTTGCTGGGAAAAAAAAAGAAAGATAAGACAACTGCAAGCTGTGGCAGGAGAAACAAGAATATGTGAACTTGTTCCAAAATTTTAGTCTCGAATCAGTCAGCTATAAATAAATGCATTAAGTCTTCAGAGAACTGAACTCTGTAGTCATTTGTATATCTCATAAGCATGGTTTGTTTTTGCAAACACCGGACCTTATGTACTTTTCTTTTTGATATCCACTAATACTTGAGCACACAATGTACTTGTACTTGTTCTTTATTCCATAATACCTTTACGAGAAATAAAGCACATTAACTATACAAGACTGCCTCCACCTAAAAAAGCCCCCGCTTTCTTGCCCTAGTAATTCCTGTGCATACAGTGATTCAAAAGAAAACAAAAGAGAACTCTATTAAACATCAAACAATGGCAATGTCTTTGTTACTCTAGAAAGGACATGTTATTCACTTAAGACCAAATATTTTGTCACTTTCTAGAGACATTTAAGATGTCTGCCTAAAAACTGATGTAGGCTTGTGTTCTACATGAATTTCTATGCATACAAAATTAGCTTTTGGAAATTACCTGTTCTTTAAAAGTCCTAGCTTTTTCAAATCAGCCTCTCGGCAAGCTGGGCCCCCAGATAGCCCCTGGAATGGGAGCAGTGGCGGGTGCTGCTAAGAGAATGGTGTTCTGAGGGAAAGGAGTGGGTGCTGGACCATATCCAGGGAGAGCGGGTTCTGGGTAAGCTTTTCTCCCATGCTTTCTCCCAGATGTGAACTTGCACTTCTACTCAGTCCTGGGGGCTGGTTTTCCTCCTTCTCAGTACCCAGCAGAAAACCTGCAGGACACACAAAGGGAAATTCCAGAATCTGTAACTGTCCCATTTCTCTGGACTGCCTCACACAGGAGAAGAGCCTGGAGTGTGTCTCAGATTTCCTTCTATCGACATTTTCCTGACTTCTGCTATGTCTTTTTAGAGCCATTGGCAATGTACCAGAACCAGTACAAGGGGCTAGGCCTGGCAAGGGCAGGGTTTTATCACTGTGAAAAGGTTTGAGGAGAGCTTAGCTAGCTATTTATGGCTTCAATTTGTCTTCTTAAAACTAGGCCTCTAGGGCCTGGCAAAAAGCCTGGCAAAGTCTGTATAGACCTCGTGCTGTCAGCTTGGTTTTACAGATCTCATTTCTGTCTGGCAGTTTTCAGGCTGCCCAGGGAGAAATTTGGCCAGTGGCTTGCTAGTGTAGAGGACACGTTCCAACTGGAAATGAAGCCAAGTTATCATGAACTTTACTAATGGAGGATGGAGTACACTGGCTCTAGGTTGGAGATGTTTTTCCAAAGATGAAACCAAAATCCTGAGCACATGAAAGGGAAAATGTTGCAACAGACAGCATGAGACTATGAACGCTTAGTCAGGCCACCAGTCTTCAAATAGCACTTCACGCACAGTCATGAGCAAGACTCAGGCATATTTGTATTTGGTTTTGTCTGTCTTGAGTTGGTTTTTAGGGTCTCTCTAAGCCCCAAGTGGTGGGAGTAGACTCATAGCATCTCCTCATTTTGGAAGCTGGTGACTGGCCACACGGAGATGGTATGGGAACTGGCACTGGCTAGGTAAGAGTATGACTCAGAGAGCCCAAAAACCCACTAAGCAACAACCTGCTCTGTGCAAAAGGAGTAACTCTAAAGGGAACTCTGTGCCAGAAAGAGAAGGCAGCTTGACCTTACCTCCTTTTTGCATTTTTTTAGGCAGGTAATTTCACTTCCTTTCAGTGATAACACAGTGTACTTCCTTAATTTTCCATTGTAACAATATAAATTTGCAATGATTATACTCGTGTTTTGTTGACCCTGTCTGTATGCCTGGTGCCCACCAGAGCTGCTCTGTCAGTCCCTTCCTCAGCTGGACATAGAAGAGAAAATATAATGAAATGTTTGTGGGTTGAGTTGAGGGCATGGAGAGATCACTCAGCAATTTCTGTCATGGGCAAAACACACCTAACTCAAAGAAAATAGTTTAATTAATTACTGATCAAAATCAGAGTAAGCTCATGAGAAATAAATCCAAATCTTAAAATACATTTCCTCTATCCTTCCCTCCTTCCTGGACTCAATTTCATTCCCAATTTTATCTACCTCCCTCTGAGAGGTGTATGGGGACTGCCATGACACATTGTCTTTGCTGCTCCTTCTTCCTCCAGCTCTTCCCCTGCTCCAGTGTGGGATCCCTCCCATAGAAGACAGTATTTCACAAACTTCTCCATCATAAGTCCTTCCCACATGCTGTTGTTCTTCATGAACTGCTCCAGCATGGGTCCCCAAGGCATCAGAAACCCTGCAGCAAATCTGCTCCACCAAGAGTTTCCCATGGGATGACAACTTCCTTCAGGTGTCCACATGTTCTGTTGTGGGGCCCTCCACAGACTGCAGGTGGATCTGTGCTCCACCCTGGCTGTCCATGGGCTGCAGGGGCACAGCTGCCTCACCACAGTCTGCAGGGGAATCTCAGCTCCAGTGTCTGGAGCACCTCCTGCCCTCCTTCACTAGCTTTGATGACTGCAGAGTTGTTCCTCTCAGCTGTTCTCACTCCTCTCTTCATCCACAGTGGCACAGTTTTTACATCTTCTTGAATATGTTATCCCAGAGACGCTGCCGCTGTCACTGGGGGGCTCAGCCTTGGACAGTGGCAAGTCCATCTCAGAGCTCGCTGGGATTGGCTCTGTTGCACATGCCAGAAGCTTCTGGCATATTCTCACAGATGCAACTCCTCTAGCCCTCCACACTACCAAACCTTTTGACATTTAAACCCAATCTAGTATTATACTTCTAATTGACAATTAGAAGAAAAATGCATCATGCACATAAGTCCCTGCAGGAAAAAAAGTTTCTGTCCTCTTCTGAGCCTCAACATATGTTATAATCTCCAGGACCAGAGCTGTACACATCTGTGCATGAATTATGAGAGGAATTATGAGGTCTGAGCACCAATGGGCAAACTGTCACTGGAGATGGTATGCATTAAACAAACATAAGCCTGAACAACAATAATTAAAGATTTGTGATAACAAAAAAGAATTCAATTCAAAAACAGAACAAAACCCTCAAATAGTCTTAGATGACACAGATTTAGAGGTCAAATTAATTCACAATCCATCACCAAAATTTTGCTCTAGAATAACCCAGGACAAGAATTTGAGCTCTTTTTACTAAAAAGCGCCCCAAAACCTAAAATAAGAAACAGTTGTACATTTTTAATTTTTCTGGCTGCAAGTTAAATACTGGGTATACCTCAGAGTGTTCCAGGTCTGTGGGATGTTTAACAAGCAAGCAAACAAACTTCAGAAAGATGTGAACTTCCCCTTTAGCTCCATCACTACACATTAATAGTGCTATGCTGTTGTAAGAGCTATTATAATGACATACTGAATTAAGTTACCTAGTACTTCAAAAATGGTATATCTGATGACTTTTTGAAGAGGTTTTGACATTTTTTCTGCTCTCAAAAATCCTTGAAATCCAGTGGGTAAAACAGCTACTTTTAATTTATTGCATGAAATTAGTTTCAGGATTTGTAAAGAACAAACCTATTGCAGTACAACCCCCACCCTTATTTGTGTTCTCTGAAAAATAAGATAGGCTTCTGTGAAAGCACAGAAAAAAGGAGGAGAAACAGCCACTGTGTTTGGATCATATCTTAGACCCTTACTCCTATGAAGAAGATCCTTGAGAATGTAATGGGGTTATGAGCCAAAAAGGTTCAACAGGACCAAAAGGGGATGTTATTAAAAATCTTCTGAGACATGTGCACTCTCTTTTAATGCAGAGATACAGAAAGTTTTGAAAATTCCAATAGCATTTACTGGGAAATTATATAATATATAATGATATAAGAACAATTATGGTTAGTTAAACAGTACTTCTGGAAAATTAATGGTTCCAGTTACATTCTCCAGGGCATTTTAAAACTGAGAAAGAGTCCTAGCATTCTCTCTGAAGGTCAAATCTGCTTTCTAGATCTCAGATATGAACATATTTATATACATTTTTAAGGTATGTAAAAGATGTTTCTCCATCTGCTTCGTCTGGGTGAGGACACAGAGGAAGGTATGGTGTTACGTTTATCAAGAAAACAGCATCCTTGCAAATTAGCAGTGTTTGTGATTCTGCCTGGTGTTCTATGATATATTTAAGATCTGTTTACTATTTTCACATGCTATTTTATACATTTGAAAGCTATAATTAAATTTAGAAATAATGAAAAACATTTTTGAATTCAAATTAGAAAGAAACCATGCCATAGCCTTGAGCATTTTCTTCCTGAATTCTTCCGATTGTGGTTTTCTGTTGTGCTTGTTGGTCTTTTAAAGAAAGAACAAAAAGACAGAGGAAAAATTACATTCTGTGCTTTCATAGCAGCTTTTGGATTTCAAAAGGAGTTGAATGAAACAAAGATGGTGTCAGAGGTATGATATCAGAGGCACAGGGAGAACCTTTTTAACATTTTCCTGCTTTAAAGAGTGTCTCCATTTCAGAGGACTCATAAATCGGGCAAATGCCTTGGAGGTGGGAGAAAGAGTTTGACTCCTGATTCTGCCTCAGATTCTCCTTTTGAGCTTGAGTGCATCACTTGGAGCCCAGCACTTAGCTGAAGTCATCCTGCAGATAGGTATCTCAGGTAAGCCAGTTATTTAAATCTCCTCTATCATTCAGGCAGATAGACAGGCGTCTCAAGAGTACAATTCAATTTCTTTTAGGATAGTTGTCCAAGAAAAGAGGAGTGAATCATGCTGTGGAGGTACTTGTCTTTCATCATTGACTGTAGAGAGAGCCTAGATGACTAGTTCTGATTAGATCCCTGATTTTGGGGCTAGGTGAATGAAGGTGAGCTCAATCCCACCATTAGCTTTTCTGCACCTCCATTAGTATGTCTATGAAACAGGCCTGGACTCCTTCCACAGGGAAATGCTCTGCAGAAGTGATGGAAAACATCAGATGAGGCAATCATGAGGGCCACATGACCCTCTGAGAGGACTCTGGTAGTAGACATATCTGGTGTTCAAAAAGGGGAGCAACTTTGTAAGGAGTGAAAAGTGTCACAGGTGGGAGGATCTTGTGAAGTGCAGCAACTCTCTCTTGAGGAGGTGTCTGTAGGTAAAGCAACTCATGAACATGGAGAAAAAAGTCTCATCTTTTGCACAACAGCATCCACATTGCTGTCTGGCAGGACAGCTGCATTAGAAATAGAAAATATATACACTACCTTAACAAATGGCCTTTAAGGAGGGTAGAGGTCATATTCTGTAAATGAGAGAGGAGAGAAAAAAACAAGGCTCAAAAATGTTCAGTCTTTAGGGAAAAATTTAGCAAGGAGTGTCACATTCTCCTGGGAGAGGCAAAAGAAACTCCAGTGAGAAATGTTCATGACTAGTAAATAAGGAGGAAGTCAGATGCTGCTCTGTGCTTGTGAATAAGCATTGGAATCAATTGCTGTCCTTTGAAGAGCCATCGAGTCTTCTCCACAGCTTATAAATGGGGGAGACACATTCCTGCATTAAAAGGGGCTGTGTCTCAAGGTATGCCTCTGTTACAGTCACCCATGACAGGCTATATTTGTCAAGTGACCCATTTCTCCTGCACACTGTCACTGTATTGGAGTGGAGTATTGGTCACATGGAATTTTACTCTTCCCACACAGGTCATAGAAGATTTGATCTCACAGGATATCCCTGGTACTCCCCTGAACCTTGTAATGGGCTCAGTCTAATTGTGGTAAGAGTCAGCTCTGCTTTCCTGTAACTGAGGGATGGAAATCACCCATGTAGAAGAGCAGGATGGAACATAATTTGGAAACAAGTTTCCAGGTCTTTTGGTTTTCAGGCTATATACTCATCATGGAAAACAGATTATTCTTCCTCCCTGATGTGAATTCATGTTTTCACTCTGAACAACAAATCTTAGTTCTGGTATAAAGTGTTCTGAAATTACAAAAAAATGCATCAAAGTATCATCATGAATTAGTGCTTCTGCTAAGACATGGATATATCAGGGCAGTTTCATGACTCATCAGTTCTGGGTAGTTTTCCTCAGGTTAGCAGGAATCAGGTTTAACCCTACAGTAGCAGTGCATATCTCACCAGCTCATGGTGCAAGACAAGGCCCAGGCTAGCTGCATTAGCTGTGTAGTCACAACTATGATAAATTTTGTCTGTATCTCTTCTAATCTATACAGTTAAGCTCCATTTGTAATGTTTTACAAGGCACTGGGCATTTTTGCTGCAACAGAATTCATACCAGCATGCAACTTGTTCACTTTATGTTCTGAACATAACATTGTCCACATGATCTTCACACAGTTGGCTGCCACCAACAGCTGTTTTTCTTTATTCACCAGCTGACATACTGAATGTGCTCAGCTGTAATTCACTTTTTCATTCCTTGTTGTGAATATTGATACTGCTTGAGAAGGTGTGTTTCCATTTAGAGTGCTATTTTTCACTAGAACTTGCAAGAGGAGGGAAAAAAAATTCCATTTATTGCAAGACTTATCCTATATGGAACTACATATTGGAAGAGAACAATAGAAACAGTATGCGTTACTTTCTGTAAGGGTTTTGAAATCATTTGCAAACCTGTCACTCCTGGACGCAATTTGACCAAAATACTATAGTATGCATTTAGTCAGAAAAGTTCTTACTGTAGCTGACAAATTACATTAACAGACATCATCTTTTCACATGCGCTTTCTAATATACCTTTTTCTTTTCCCTCCTTCTTTTATCCCATTGCCCCTCCTTTTTTTCCCTTAACACTTTTATCTGATCTGGGTGACACATGATGCTTCTCAGTGCAACCATTGCTCATACATTTGCTGTTCTGCTACAGTGACTTTATGTGCTCCCAACACATGTTAAACTCATGCTCTTGGTCTATCAGTGCCAGCAGGAGTCTGAGATAGCAGTGGTTTTAAAATGACATTTCAAACCACCAGGTCACCTAAATACTTCAAGTTTTAGGCAAAGCCTTTAGGTTAAAGATTTATGTTGCATATTGTAAAAATGAGTATTTCATTTAGCATCTCTCTAATGCAAAAGGTTTCTATCTGCCTGATTGTGGGTTTCTGGCTTTGCTTTACCAGCATGTAGAGTTGACATATGTGCACATTTTGTTTAGAGTTGCCCTGTATTCATGTTACAGATGGAGCTCAGATTCTGTGGCTTGGCAGACAGAAGTGGCATGCGGTTTTCCAGAGAAAGGCAAGAAGATCTCACCCCTTTACCCAAACCCAGGCTCTAGGCAAAGAGTAGTCCAAACTTCATACAGAAATAGTAAGGGGGACAAACAGGGTGTCAAAGGAAAAAACATGTTAATTCTTGATATGTTCATGTCATGCTAGACATATTAGATATTTTTATCTCTTTTTAAGGTGTTACTTAATGCATCCATGTTTGTTTGTTTGGGAGTTTTGTAATTTTTTTCCAGGATATTCATTAAACTGTTCTCACAACACAACTTTTAGCTGATAAATATGATTGATAAATAAGCTCCAGAAAAAACAAAAGTCATGATCAATTATTTCAATTAAACTCCATGCAAATTTTTGTACTTCAAATATGAAATAGCCAAATAAGAGGACTTTTGAGATATAGTGTAGTCTACTACAATTGTAGTCAGGACTACAATGCTATTTTTTAGGAAAAAACTGGGATTCCATTATAAATACTGATTTGTCCTTGTGACTCTGAAAAGACTGCAAGAGACAGACCATAATACTAACTTCATGCCAATAGAGATTTCTGAAAAAGTTTCTATTGTATATATGCCCCTGCCCAAAGATAACTTGGGCCTGGTTGATAGCATGAGAGACTTTAGATACCAGGAAATAAATTCATTTCCTCTTGTAATACCAGGAGGAATTACAAGAATTACAGCAGACAATATATGTTTTGGGATATTGTCTGCCTGTGTTAAAAAGATGCTGACTTAAAAAAGGATGACATTGTTTTCTTTCCTGTTTTTTTTTAATGTGACTGTCTTCAGATGGGTCAGGTTATTTCACAAACAGCTTCTTTCTCAGAGGAACTGGTTTCTAATGAACTGCGGTGAACTGATTCTAGTAAGACTAGCCAATTCAGAACACAGGAAAGTACCATATTATTTTTATTATGTGCCTTGTCTCATATTGGTATCTAAGTTCAAACATGGAAGATGAAGAGTATTGTAGCCTGCAGCTGCTAATTGAGTAGCCAGAGCAAGCAAAGTACACCTGTAAGATTTCCAGCCACAGAGGTGTAGCAGGAAAAAAAATGGAAGTTCTTTTTCACTAGTGTGTGTTCCTGGAGAGGGTTCAGACTCATACCAGGGAGCAGGTGGAATTTTGCTGCGATGCAGGTCATCAAACAGGCAGCAATGAATTTCTCAAGTCTAATAAAGAAACAGCAGATGGATAGACAAGCTAGAGCTGTAATCTTCAAAGAAATTGGTGTATCCTAACATTTCACTTCCCTTGACTTCCCTTCCTCACCCACCCCTCCTCCAAGATCTCTTTTGAAGGTCTTAGATGTTGTAACTGAGTATAAAAAGAACATATATTGTCTAAATATCATTAGCTGTTACCATGGCAACCAGTAGACTATGCTTAACAGCAGTCAATATATAGATTTGATTGTAACAAATGTAATGAATCATAATACCTCCTTAAACCAATCTAGTGGTCTTCTATGATGGAATGACTACATCACTGGACAAGGGAAGGATGACAGATGTCATTTATTTGGAATTGTGTAAATCTTTTTGCATGGTCCCACCCAAAGTCCTTCTTTCTAAACCAGAGAGAGATTGATTAGATGGATAAAAAGTTGGTTGGATGGTTGTATCCAGAAGGTAATGGTCTATGTGTCAGAGATCTGATGACTATTGGTGACTGTATGGCCCCCCAGGGATTCATATCAACATCTCTGTTTTTTAATGTTTTTATTGATGACATAAGCACAGGGATTGAGTGCGCCCTCAGCAAATATTCAGATGACACCAAGCTGAGTGGTCTAGTTGACACTCTTGAGCAATTGGATGCTATCTGGGGGATCTGGGCAAGCTCAAGACATGGGTCCATAGCAGTCTTATGAGGTTTAACAAGGCCAAGTGCAAAGTGCTCCTCCTGGGTCAAAGAACGCTGGTACAACACAGGCTGGGGGATGGACAGATCACAGCAGCCCTGCCCAGAAGCACCTGGGGGTGCTGGGGGCTGAGAGGCTGGACATGCCCCAGCCATGGGCACTCCCAGCCCAGAGAGCCAAACGTGTCCTGGGCTGCATCCAGAGCAGCGTGGGCAGCAGGGCCAGGGAGGGGATTCTGCCCCTCTGCTCTGCTCTGCTGGGACCCCACCTGCAGGGCTGCATCAGCTCTGGGGCCCCAGCATGGGAAGGACATGGACCTGCTGGAGGGAGCACAGAGGAGGCCACCAAGGTGATCAGAGGGATGGGGCACCTATCTTACAAGGAAAGGCTGAGAGAATTTGGATTGTACAGCCTGGACAAGAGAAAGCCTAGGGGTGTTGTAACTGTGGCCTTCCAGGACGTGAAGGGAGCCTACAAGAAATATGGAGAGGAACATTTTACAAGAGCATGTAGTGACAGGGGAATAGGTTCAAACATCATTACATTTGATGTTAGAAAGAAATTCTTTTCTNCTAGTTGACACTCTTGAGCAATTGGATGCTATCTGGGGGATCTGGGCAAGCTCAAGACATGGGTCCATAGCAGTCTTATGAGGTTTAACAAGGCCAAGTGCAAAGTGCTCCTCCTGGGTCAAAGAACGCTGGTACAACACAGGCTGGGGGATGGACAGATCACAGCAGCCCTGCCCAGAAGCACCTGGGGGTGCTGGGGGCTGAGAGGCTGGACATGCCCCAGCCATGGGCACTCCCAGCCCAGAGAGCCAAACGTGTCCTGGGCTGCATCCAGAGCAGCGTGGGCAGCAGGGCCAGGGAGGGGATTCTGCCCCTCTGCTCTGCTCTGCTGGGACCCCACCTGCAGGGCTGCATCAGCTCTGGGGCCCCAGCATGGGAAGGACATGGACCTGCTGGAGGGAGCACAGAGGAGGCCACCAAGGTGATCAGAGGGATGGGGCACCTATCTTACAAGGAAAGGCTGAGAGAATTTGGATTGTACAGCCTGGACAAGAGAAAGCCTAGGGGTGTTGTAACTGTGGCCTTCCAGGACGTGAAGGGAGCCTACAAGAAATATGGAGAGGAACATTTTACAAGAGCATGTAGTGACAGGGGAATAGGTTCAAACATCATTACATTTGATGTTAGAAAGAAATTCTTTTCTGTGAGGTTGGTGAGGCACTGAAACATGCTGCCCAGAGAAAAATCAGGGATGCTCCATCCTCAGGAGTGGATAGCGCTCTGAGCAATCTATACTAGTGGAAGTTGTTCTTGCCTGTGTGAGACACATTGGAACTGGATGATCTTTATGGTCCTTTCCAACCCAAACCATTATTATGATTCTATGATTAAGCTAACCTGGACCTACTCCATTACACAGACCCACAACTGCTGTCTCACCAAGACAGCCAAAAGATGTAAAGTAGAACAGCCAGAGAGAGCCTGACAAGAATAGGGAGAGCTTGCCCTGGGGTGAGCTTTCCTCCAATTCCTGCAAACCAGCATAAGCTGGCAGAGACACCAGGAGGTGAATGCAAGGAAGACTGATGGAGAAGTTACATGGTTTCATGGAAATACTGAGAATACTGTTTATTTAGGCATCCTTACAAATTGCCAATGTTCCTTTTTCCCTTTAAATATGCATGGAGGAATGTGAATAGATAAGTAAACACACAAGCTGACTAAATACAGAATAATTAATCTTACAGTTCCCTGTTTCTTCATATGAGTAAGATTTCTTCCACTTTTGTGACACTTAAAATGATCTAATAACATCAGAACAGGCTTCTGTGCCAAAATGGATGAACTGTCATCACATGTTAAGATACTTTTAATAAAATCACAGAATATGCTGAGATATGGGCTTCATGGACCTGAGAGCATTGTTCAATGCTTCTTGAACTCTGTCAGTTTGGTGCTGTGACCACTTCCCTGGTGACCCTCTTCCAGTGCGCAACCACCCTCTAGGTGAAAAACCTTTTCCTGATATCTAACCTAAACCTCCCCTGACTCAGCTTCAGGCCTTTTCCTCAAATCCTGTCACTGGTCATGAGAGTGAAGAGGTCAGGACACACCCCTCTGCTTCCACTTGTGAGGATGTTGAAGACTCCAGTGAGGTCTCCCCTCACTCTCCCCTTCAGGCTTTACACACCAAGCAACCTCAGTCTCTCCTCATACAGTTTTCCCTCCAGACCCTTCACCATTTTCATTGCTCTGCTTTGGACACTCTCCGATAGCTTTACATCTTTGTTATATTGGCTAGAACTGCCCCAGCACTCGGGGTGAGGCTGCCCCAGTGCAGAGCAGAGGGGACAGTTCCCTCCCTTGCCTGGCTGGCCAGGCTGTCCCTGATGTCCCCAGGACAGGGTTGGCCCTCCTGGCTGCCAGGGCACTGCTGCTTATGCTCAACTTTCTGTTGACTGGGATATCAAGATCCCTTTGCACAGTGCTGCTCTCTAGCCTCTCATTCCCCAATCTGTACGTACATCCAGGGTTGCTCCATTCCACGTGTAGAATCCAGGACAACAACTTGTCCTTGTTAAACTTCTTACTGTTGCTGAATCCTGTTTCACTCCAGGGTGAAGCAGTTCTTTAAATGGCACAACTGTACAAAGAGAGACAATGAGGGACTGGAATGATCTCAGGAGGTAATTTAGTCTTTCATCCTAGCCCAATAGGCAGAAGCAATCACATTTGCATTATTTGACAGATGCTTGTCTAACCCGTTTTTTGAAAATTCTTGAAGATGGGACCCTATGACCTTCCTGTCAATGCAGTTTCCTGCCTCTCTCTTTACAGGCAGAGAAAAAGAAAGCACTACTCTCAACCTAAGCCTCCTTTCCTGCAGTTTAAGTTCACTTGCTGTGAGCTTTGTGATGGATCTGGAGAATGGTGTATTAATCATTTTAATACAGTAATCTGTATTAAATCTTTTATAGGGCAGTTGGAGACAATAATCATGTTATCTGCAGCCTAAAATGTTTCCACCTGAGTTTTTAACACAATATTTTTTCTTAGTGATGATCTCCATTCTTTTCATAATTTCATATGTTTCATCATGGGAATTTACAGAATGTGACTCACAAAAGGTATAGAACGTGTGCAGTGGGAAATCTATAAAGCACTTAAACCAGCAGATGTCCTGGCACAGGTCTGTCCCCTGCTACCTACTTGTATCAAGACTGACCTGGAATTTCCCTAAGAAACACTTGGCTGTGGGAAAAGTAGGCTTGGCAGTAGCAGTAGAGGATTCCTGAAAGACCAGTTCTTTGACTCAACAAGTCAGATGATAATTATATTGCTGCTCAAGCTAATAGTGTGTGCATATGCAAAGAATTCTGTTCATTATCAAAAGACACAATCATGACACTGATTACTACCTGGTTATTGTGAAAGATACCATGAGACATTTTATGGGAACTCTGTGAATGGAGTGCATGAGACCTTTGGAAATATGTAGAAATATGCAGCACAAAGAGACGTTTTTTAGTTGTTAATAGAGATGTCTGCTTCTTAAGTGCAGCCAGGAGAGTGGGGACAAGCTTTCTTTCTACCCTAAAACAAAAGGTTGAGGAACCTTATAAGTACTCATGTTATGCCTTGTCTTGGAATCTGAGCCAGATTCCATAAAAGAATTAAATGTGAGTGGGGAACAGAGATGGCATATAAACAGCAATAAAGCAGGGCTGAAAAATGAGCTAAAAACATCTATTCTAACTGGAACTGGAAACATAAATCAAATGCAATATAACAAAGGTTCTCTGCAAGCATTTGTTTATGGCTGAAGGCTCTAGAGAGCCAAAGCCAGCATGTGGTTGACTCAGAGATGCTCCACAGAAGTTTGTCAGCCTGTTTCTGTGCCTTGCTGGGCAACTGGCTCTGAGACCAATGTACTTGAATCTTTCCATCTTAGAGGAAGGATAACAACAGAAAAATAGTTTACCATTTATGAAGAAGGAATAGAGCACAGAAAAAAAACTCAGAAAAGTTGATTTCTTCTAAGTTTAAGAAAAAATAAAATGATACCCACAAAACAGCTAAAACATAGCAGAGCTGTAGAGCTGTTCACCCACCAGAAAAAAATTGTCTCAGCACTTAAGATATCTTCTCTCCTCATTCTTCTACCACCAATCTCTGCTCCTGATTTTCTGGAGTCCTTGACACTTTGGTTATTTCAGTGGTCTGAAGTTCTGACTATTCGGACTATATTTTTTTTCCAATTTTGAGCTAGCAGTAGAGAAAAGACCTGAAAACTCATCTCACACAGCTCAAGGCCTTCAGATGATCTCAGATGCAGCAGTGCTGCTATTCAGCTATCCCCTTTTGGCTAAGGTGGTTCTCTGTAGATGTTGTGGTACTTGCCAAGAATGTTCAAACATTTTGGAGAAAGAGTAAAAAATCTATTTATTTACTGAGCCTTCCAAATAACCAGTGACTTGAAGTCAGCAGCTGCTGAGAAGAACAAGACTCCTATGTTTATAAGAAGAACACAGTGTTTGGGACAAGCGCCTACATCAGCATTTTCCCCCTGGAAACAACAAGGGAACATTGCTGTTTACTTCTGCCACCTTAATGTAAGAATGGACATTATCAGTGCAGGTGTTGTGGGAAATAGAGATCATTGCCTCATCAGGGCAAGGCAATCTCAAAAAAAGAAGCAGTGGGAGAGGTGGGACCTCTAAAGAATCACCATTGATGGAGGAGAAAAAGCACACAGAAAAAGAACACTGAATAAATTTCAAAAGTGGAAATATCTCACTTTGCTTCCATGGTAACGATGCCTTTGTCAACCCCAGATGAATAATAGGTACAGAAAAACAAGTGACAAATTGCCCTATTGGTGAGTCCCAATTGTTATCATGGTATAAGAGGCATAGATTTCTGAGGAAAAGTGAAAGAAATGCAACAGAATAACTAGTGGGTTTGTCTGGGCTGATCTAGAACATCTGGTCACAAATCCATAGCTGCATAGAGAGGCATGCTCAGGAGTACCCACAGCAGTGCTTTGCCAATCTGAATCAGTTTATCCAGTTGCAGTTGCTGTTTTCTTCCCCCCTAGTACTTTGCTGCAATCAAAGCTGAGGCTGGGAATAGGAGGAAAGTTTTATGTCTCTGGACTGAGTTGTAGAAAACAATGCTCACAGTAATGGTGGGCAAAACCCATCTGTCTGGAGGAGAGGCTAAACCAACCACTATTTATTTCATTGAAGCCCCCTGGAAAAGTCAATGTGTCTGTTGACAGTGTCTGGTGAAGTTCACAATTTTCTTTCTATTCACTAGCTTATTTTAATGAATTCATCTTGTATTTGCAGAAAATGGAACTGGACCAGAACCACTTCCCAAGAAAATCTGCTGCTTTCCTACACCTGGGTTAAAGATGTGAAGAGAAAGCTTCCTACCTTGTTATGGACCTTGGATAACTATCCATTATTGATTTTTTTTTTTCTTTTGGGCAATAAGTAGCCTAAGAAAAACTGAGAGAGACATCAGGGCCTTGGAAGGATTCATTAGGGAATCATGAACACAAGAAATGTTCTTTTCTTTCCCTCCAGTTGCAGGGAAAGATGCAGGAAGAAACATGAAGACCCAGCAGGATCAATACTGGACTCCAAGACTGGTGTCACTGGCAGAAGTTGTTCTTTTCTATCATGAGCTAGTTTACATGACACAAAGCCTGCTGGCAGCATATGGGGAATGCCTTTCCTAATAGGAAAAAAGGATCTTTGTGGAGGAGTTGGCAGAGTGGGCACCAACCATATGAAATTTAATTCTCCATTTTGGATTCTCCACCTAGGGTGGGGTACCTGATTATGCATAGAACCAGAGGGAGGAGAGAGGAGGCCCTGAAGAAAGAGATTTGGTGCTTTGAGTTGATGGCAAGTTGAATATGAGTCAGCAGTGTGCCACAGCAGCAAAGAAGGCTAGCTGTGTGGGGGGAGCATCAGGCACAGCATTGCCATGGAAGGTGATTCTCCCATTCTGCAATACACTGATGCAGCCTTGCCTCAGGTCCTGTGTGCAGTTTTGGGTGCTTCCATATCAGAAGGACATCAAACTGTTAAACTGTGTCTGGGGGAGGCTGTCTGGTGTAAGGTCTCAAGTGCAGAACTTGGGATGAGTGGCTGAGGTAATTTGGTTTGCTCAGCTTGAAGAAGGCTGAGGGCAGTCTACAACTTCCTCAGGGGGGAAAGCAGCAGGGCTGGTTTTGATCCTGTCTGTGACTGCTGGCAGAGCATGAGGAGATGGAATAAAACTGCATCAGGAGAAGTTCAACTGGGCTTTGCAAAAAGGTTTTTCACTGAAACAGGCTCCCCAGGAAGTGTCACAACTCCATGTCTGTCAGAGCTCTTGGAGAATTTGTATGACACTTTTGGTTACACAGTTAAGTTTTAGGTAGTCCTTTGAGGAACAGGGAGTTGGACTCATTGATCTATATTGTGATTTACCTCAACAGCTGCCTTGAGACTATCTAGAGGACACAGAAGAAAAAATGATTGCTGATGTACAGCTTGCTCCAGATCAAATTTTGGTCAAGTGGGACTCAGAGCTGGACTCAAGAGGCTAAGCCTTGTCCTTCAGTGATCAGCCCAGCCAGTAGAGATGCTATAACCAGGAGCACAGAAAAGAAACGCAGAGCTCATGGACCTGGTGTGTGACTTCAGATTCTTTTGAAACAATTTATTTAAAAAGCAAAAAAATAATAAAATTGATGGAAGCAAAAACTGAGCATAAGAATATCATATATAAAGAAAGCACCTGTAACTGTTTCAGTTTCAGCTCACAAGAATTGCTTAAAAGCTGCTTTGACTGAGTGGGCAGAGCTTTCATCACTCAGTTTAACACAGTGTTGGGGGTTGGGTCCTCTTGTAGAATTTTTTTTACCATAAGTTGCAAGGTAACTGATCTCTGGGCACTTAAGGATATGTAAGAAGGACAAAAGAAGTGGGTGAGGTGGAGGGAAAGGATGAGCCCCTGGACTTCACTTCTTTTTTGGGGGGTGTGCTTGTCTGGAGAAGAAAACAGCAGGCTGTGGTTTCCAGACTTGGGGGGAGGGGGAGAGATTTTTTTCTTTCACTGGCACCACTGGAGCGGAGTTTGGGGTTTCCTGCCACGGTCTCTCCGTGTGTGCCCCGGCAATCCTGACCCTGCCCCTGTCTGCCTCGCCGGGANATTTAAAAAAACCCAAAGGGGGGGGTTTTTTTTTTTTTTTTTTTTTTTTTTTTTGCATTCTCCATTTCAGGAGAGGGTCCTGTTTGTCCTCCAAACCAAGACACATAGTTACAAATTTTTTACCCCTGTTCAAAACCCCATGTCTCACAAACATCTCCAGGATGCTTTCTATTCTTTTATAGTGACAGACTCTTGGAAACTGCATCACTTGTGTTGTGGCTGGCCATCTGACCAGCACACCCTTGTATCTGCTTCTCTTCGTCCCAAGTTTTAGAGTTTCAAAGCCACAGTTTAGAAAAAAAAATGATTAAAAATTATTATTTCCTATTCCATGACAGTTTGTGGTTTGCTATCCTAACTACATTTAAACAGCATAACTTGTTCATAAGGAACAAAACAATTGCTCTGATTTGTGGCCTTCTTGTAATTATACCCTTCTGCATTTTTGTTTGTTTTTATCTTTTCTCACTGTGATAAACTTAAAATGCAGAATAGACTTCTTCCTCATTAACTTCCTAATGTTTTCAAACACATGATTGGGGCTTTTTTTTTTATTCATGGTACTAAATTAGTTCTACCATATACTTCTGAAAAAAAAAGAAAAAAATACAAAAGTCTTGAATAATCTCACAACTATTCTGTGAACATGCCAGCAAAAGAGGTATTCTGAATCAGTCCACAGTTCTGCTTAGTCCTCTGCTTTGTTTCTAATACCACTGAATGCTTATAAAATATAGAGTACCTGTCCCTAGTAACTCAGACCTCCTGAGATAAAGATTACAAGGTTATGTTTCCTTTGCCTAATACCTTTTCGCTCTGTTTATGCTTTTGGACAGATTATCCTCTGATAATGCATTTCAGGGTTTTACTTTGAGCTGGCTGTAAGGGGATTTGTTCTGGGGTTTTGTTCTTCCTTTGTGTCTCTTGAGCTATGATGCACAATGAATTAAGAGATCCCTCCTCTTCTGTGGTATTTCAGAGGCCTCTGTTACACCACCTATGTGCTGCTTTTTCCCCAGGGTGGAAATCCCTTAATACAAGCCCTCTTCATGTGCAAGCCACTTCTCACCTCTCAATCACCTCAGCTCCCTTCCTCTGTGCTGACTCCTGATGGGTGCAGACCCACTGGCAGTGAGGCCAAGCCTAGTGGTGTGCCAGGAGATCAGGCTGCAAATTTGTGCCCAGCCTGCCCCACTCCAAATAAAGCTCTTTTCCATAAGGGCCTGAGGGGCTGGGTGCACATATGGCTCTGAACAGACAGGACAGCTGGCTGCTGGAGTGGACCATTGCTGAGGCACATGCTCTTTTGATGTCCTTCCATGCTTTGTGGGTCCAAGGCATAGCAGCACCACATCTGTGCTGCAGAAACCCAGTCCCTCTGTGACGTGTTGAGGCACCCACAGCTGTGGGGAGCTGCAGGCACCAGGGCAGAATGGAATCAGCAGGACACTCCAGGGCAATGCATGTTCCACTCCTGCCCAAGCGCCTGCTTCTAGTCCCTGGTGAGGGGACACCCAGGATCCTTGCACACTTGGGGTCCCTACTGTCCACCGTACAGCCCCTGTGATTTTTCTGGGAATCCTCCAGAACAACAGACATCGACAGGGACCCTGTTTGCTTTCCACAGTAACCTGGCCAGTCCCTCAGAAGTGACAAACGAAAGCAAGGTGTTGGCATTATCTTGGAGGAGGAAAAGCACATTTCTGTACTACTCGATATAGGTGCCTTGGAAAGAAATGGGTGCTTCTCAAAATCTGGGGAAATTGCTGCTGGACACATCTTTGCCTCTTTGGCTCCAGCCCAAGAATTGTCCCTGGCCACAGACAGAGAGGTTGGAATGAAGCAGCATTTCTTGTGCTCAGGGGTTTCTCTGTGTAGCTTCTGAATTCTGCAACACTCTTTTCAGCCTGACCACAGGCTGTTTTCTGTTCTATGTCTATTTTTATAATAGACAAGAGCTGAAAAATGACCCTTCCACCATATGGACAGGTTCCAAGACTGGCTGCATACACCTGACCAGGTGGTATCAGCATACAGCCTTTTTGTTGTGCTGTAGTATTGCCTCAGACTCAGCAAGCTTTGGGCAGAACAGGACTTTGGGGCTGCAGAAACATCCACCTCGACTTCCCTGCCCTATTATAAAGTGAGATTTTAAAAGCTTGCTATGTTATATATACAGTATGGGCTAGGTAGGTCTGAAAAGAGTTTTCCTTTCTCCATTTTTCATGACCTGTTAGGTTTACAACAGACTAGAAAAAATAAATTGATCTTTTCAGAGCTGAATATTCTGAAATGTATTTTAAAGAAGGAACAGTGTAAATCAGCCTTACGTGTGTGCAATTTTCAAATTATTCACCAAAGTCCAAGCTACAAAGTAACTGAGACATGCAAGCACTGCAGATGTGGTCTCCCGTCTGGCTTTGACAGCGCCAATATGCAAACAGCTGTAGTTAATAAAAAACAGCATGCCAGTGTTGCTGGGAGATGGAAAAAAAAAAAAAAGTGTAGTCTAAGAAAAAAAACTAGGAAAAACCCTTATACATTTGTTGATAATGAGATTACTTGCTGTTATTTCTTTTTTTAACTTGCTGTGTAATGCAGTAGCCATACTTTTTAACATCTTTAAAATTTCCCTTAAAAGTAGCATGAAAATATATTAAGCAAAACAACATTTACAAAATAAGAGATTAAAAGCAATTGATAACCAAGGATCAGGATCCATGTTCTATTTAAAGCAGCACTTCCATTATTATTTATAAGTTATCACATGAGAATAGAGCTAGTATGAACACGTTATCAGGCCAAGTGGCTTGATGTTGAGAGAGGGATAGAGAGAGAGAGAGGGAGAGAGACCCTACTAAACAGTCAGGAAGTATCCTTTGTAGTTCTAAACACAAACACATTTATGAGCTGAAAGTGTCTTTCAGATTGTATTACAAAGTGGGATTCCATATGGCAGCTGAGGTCCAGAGTTAGGATGATTCAGGAAGTCAAGATGAAAAGATCAGCATAGTTTATTGAACAGGACTGATGGTTTCTGATGCACCCTCAGCTTCATGGTTTGAACAGGCAGGTTTACGAACTGGCAGTGTTTCAGACACCTCTTGCAGTAGCTGGAAATCCTGACTACATTTTTCAAAGATTTAATTTCTAGTAAAAAACCATATACAACAGTGCAGCTCCTAGTAAGGTGTTCTTGTACGTGGGATTTCATATAGAGAATAGACAATAGGACATCTGATTGATTACAGCTGTAAAATGTCTCCGTAGAAAACTGGTAGTAAAAAAGGCCAGAAAATAGGCAGACCAAATACTTTTATGAGACTTAGGAGTTTCAAAGCAACTTTTTTAACAGTCCTTTCAGGGGATAAAGAAAGCTGTACACTTACCTCTTTAACGTATATGAAAAATAGCTAAACAAACCATTGCCCAAATTGGAAATTGCTTGTATTTACTCCTTACTGTATTTATACTTTGACAGGTTTTTTTGACAGTATTTGACAGTTGTTTTTCCTGCCTTTGTTTGCTGAAGCAAAAGTTGACCTTTGTGCAAACCCCCTGCAGTAATGGCACCTGGAGGAATCTGTGCACCCCTCTGAAAGTCCTCTATGGTTGGCTTTGGAGTGGAATTTCAGCCCCAGAAAAGTCAACTGTGCAGCTCGAGTGGAGAGTCTCACCTGTCCCAGGGGAAGGGAACCTCTTCCTTGTGCTGCCCACCTCTGCCCACAGCAGCATGCCTTCTTGTGCTGGCTCACAGACATTGCTGACCACCTTGAAGCTGGCTATTGGTGAATGACAAAGTATATACTTTATTTTGGTGTATTGAGTGGAAAAAAAATGGTCCTTTTAGCTCTTAGCTATTCTTGTAAATTCCTGGTTTTGTGTCATTTGTTGTCATAATTTATTTCAGAGATTGAAGAATGTGATAAAAGGCACCACTCTTTCCCCACAGAGGCTCTGATTTTTCTGCCTCTTTTTTTTCACAGAGTATTTGGGCACAAATGATCCTCGCCAAGTTTCTCTCTGAGTTTAACAAGCAACGTTGTTCCACATCAAGAGCAGAAGACAGGATCTAAAATTGATCAGCCTTTACAAACATATCTAAGCGAATCAAGGAAGAGATGTCAGACTACCAAGCAAAAAGCAAACAAAGGTGGGCCTGTGGAAGGTGTGTTTGGCAGCAGGGATATTCACTGCTGCCCTCAGAATGCTAGTGAACCATAGCAAGGACCAGTCTGAACTTGAGGTCATTGGGTGGTTTTGCAGCATAACTATAGGCTGCATTACTGTCTCCATGCAGAATTTAGGATAAAGACAGCTCTCTGGAAGAGTGCTTCCATGAACCATTCAGGCTTTTTCCTTTGCTCAGCACAGGTATAGCGTTCCCCCCATGGCACTTGGGGGGAAGGTTGTGCTAGTGTGAGGCATGGAGAGCTGTGCCAGGACCCGCATGGTGAGTAATGCCATCTGTGGCTTCAGGCACTGCACAGGTAGCACCCCTTAGCCATGGGAAGGTGTGTTCTCCCAGCCCACAACAGCCTTAGCAGCAGACCATGGCCAGTCCACTGCTACCCCACTCCCGCACTAGACTTGCCATTTTCTGCACCTCATGAGAATGGCAGGCCATGGTGGCTGAGCTCCAGGGGTGGTGGAGCAAAAGCTCAATTAGCTCAGCAAGCAGGCTTTGAGGGGGCAGTGGGAAATACTTCAGAAAACAAGGGAAAGTCATGTACAGATAGCAGAGCAAACAAAGAAACAAAGGAGCACAGACATTAGAACTTACGCCCACTCAGTGAGCCAAAAGATGAATGCAGAGAGGGAGGCAAACTCCAAGAGCCTGTGGGATGCCTGAGCCAAAGAAAAGCAAAGGACAAGGAGCTCAGAGGAAGCCACCAGCCCATCTGGAGAAGAATAAGCTCCTAGTAAAAACCTCAGGGAGTAAAAAGTGAGCTCTTGGTGTACTTGTTTGAGCTCTGACTATAGTACATCCAAAAAAAGGAATGTTTGGCCCTTGGTAAAGGGAGGAGGGAGGAGGTGGCTGACTGGCAGTCCAAAACCCAGCAGAACCACTGTGTATAACCTGTCTTGTGTGAATCCACAGTACTGTCCAGAAGATCCCTCTGGCAAAATGCTTTTACCAGCATGAATGTGCAATGATTAGTGCCTGCTTTTCTGCTTCCCTGTGAGTAATCCAGATGGGGATAGTAATAGCTTGAACTTCAGGGAAGTTTTGAAATATCTGTATTTTTACAGTTGCCTGCTTCCCTTGACTTTGTAACATTAAAACTAAGCTTTAACTTTCATCAGAATACGTCTCTGTGTTCATAATGTTACTGATGCCAAAACAAAAAAAAAAACCCAACCCCAAAAATCCCCAACAAAACTCACACAAAAATAAAATTAATTGACTGTCACTGAAGAGTCCAAAACCAAGTCTGTCAGGAAGAAAGGAAAATGTGCTTTGCTTCTTCTCATTTTCATGGTTGTTGCTTAATTTCTTATTACTCTTGGCATTTTAGCTGGGGATCAAGATATCTAAAACCCATTAATTTTCTATTCAGTTCCACAAGTTATATGTGCACTACATCATTGTCATCTTGGAGTTCCCTTTCCGATAAGCTTGATTAGGACATTTCTGTGAGAGCTTTCTTCCATACTGCTCAGCTTGGGCACACCCCTGGGTGTGAAAAACCATCACAGAAACACAGGGTTGGTGGAAGAGAATGACAAAAAGAAATCCTCAGTCCACAGAGAGTTGAGTTGCAGTTACCACTTTGTGCAAGCCTTTTCTTCCTCCCTAGGTATGGTGTTTACATGAACAAAGGAAGGAAAAAAATCAAGGGAAAGAGCAGCAAAATTAAAGAAGCCAACTTTAAATAGTGGAATTTTTGGTAGAATGAGCAAGCTCAGAGACACATCTGAAGCCTTCAGTGCCCCAAAATCTATCTTCCTACCTATGAGGTCTGTATGAGGTATATGAGGTCTGTATGAGGTCTGGGAATCACAGAGCATTGACATCTCTTCCAGTGTTGCATTTAGACCAGCCCAATGAATGCTTCCCACTTCCTTTCCAGTTCTGCATTCTTACATAGGGCTGAGGGACGCACTCTCACATCAGCTTTGGGGAAGGGAGAAAGAGGTTTCAAATTTGGCACAGTCCTATTGTGCGCACAGGTGAAGTGCTTTTCGTTTCAATGTCCTCTTCTTTTCACACACTTTTTGTATATCCCTTCTGTCTTGTTCCCTGGCTGAAACAGGGCCAGATATTTAGGTAAAGTAGATTTATAGAACTCTCTGACTCTTACAAAGCTACCAAAATGTCTGTTTGTGTCTCTAGGCTCTTAATTACCATCTTCTTCTCTGTTTCTCCAAGATACACAGATTCACAGTACAAGGGAAAGTGCCACTGGGAAACCTGGCCATTGCTGCAGTGGTTTTTGTTTAACTGCAGCTTGGTCTGGGTACTGTAATTACAGTGTATTTATGTAACAACAGTGTAATAATGTGTAGGCAAATCAGCAACAGAGAAAAGGCAGACTGAGGAGGAGTGAAAGGCCCATGTTCGGGGCTGTGGTGTTTGAGAAGTCAAAGACATGAATTACGTTTGGTCCCCTTCATCTTCTGTAAATGCCCGGTCCAGCTCAACACAGCTGTGAAGCTCCTGAGACCTGATGGTGCTCAGGATCTCAGTGCAGACAGGGTCCTATGAAGGTCACAGTGGTGGTGCAAGAGAAGTGCCTGCATGCTCAGCACTCCAGCTGTGGCTGGAGGAGTCAGGCAGCCAGAGTAGGCACAAAGGATACGGTGCTGGTGGGCTCTGGTATGCTCCAAGGGATGGCTTTTAACTCCTAATGTCTGAGAAATTTGCTATCAGTGGATACTCTTTCTAGGTTTTGCCCCAAGGGACTTTCTTCTCAAATCAAGATCAGAGGCTGCTAATTCATCTTCACTCATCTAAGATTCAACCAGATGAATTCTCCTCTAAGATTCAATGAAATTAGTTCATTATTTGCAGTATGTGAACCAGATAGGATCTGAAAAACTTCATCTTTAGTAGGCTCTTTTTTTTTTTTTTTTTTACAAGGGCAGAAATAGCTTCTAGCTTTTTATTTTACTTAGCTTTACATTATTTAATCTTATTTGTTTTAATTATTGCCTGTGTATAGAGTTATTCTGCCTCAAATAAAGGAAGGACTTTGGCTGGTTTTCCATTTTTATTTCCATTTTCTTTTTAGCAGAGAGACAGGGCTCAGCAGGAAGCTGTGATCAGTGTAATCACTGCCATAGATGAAAGGGTGTCCCCAAAAAGGGATTAAAGAGAAAATTCCTGTCATGGCAACCATTAGTACAGGAAGTCTGGACAGCTGAGATGGCAGAGTATTTTGAAACCAGATTAGGAAAGAGGTGTAGCTTTTAACGCTGATGCCCATGTGTCTGTGCTAATTAGAGGGAGAAAGACCTAGCTGGAGGGTGATGGCCACATGGAGAATTCACGGAGGGGCTCTTTGGTTTCATCTGGTGAATGAGGACATCTATTGCTGCAAGCTTGGGTTTGGTTGAGCAAGTAAAAGTTCGGCTAAATCAATCCAGAAAGGTCTTTCTTAATGCAATATTTCCCAGAATCTTTCTGGATATCCAGAAGCTCTCTCCTCAGCTTAACTTTCCCCTGTATTGATTAAAGAAACAGAAAAGACAACACTGTGCAAACCTAACCTACCTGACAAGCCATACGTATCTTGCTGTCTGAAAAACTGTCTGTTATGGTTTGTATGAAGTCTATACATTAATTCAGTTACTCGGATCTTTGTATAGAACTTGTCAAAATTTGATGGTATTCTCTTAGTTTGCTCTTTGCATCAAGACTATTAAATTGAAATTTTTCTTATCACAGACACCTTAAAGCCTGATTTTGTAGGAAAGAATGGACACAGGCATAAGTAGATGTCATAACCTGAATTTGTAACCAGTAGGTAAAGTATTCTCTATAGAAATTATGCCCTTTCCCTTTATCCTGAAAAGTAGCACAAAATGCACACTGCCCACATATTTGAACAAGACAGGCATACAAATCTCTATCCAAAGCCAGGTCAAAGGTGAATCTCATACATCTAAATCCAAAGCCGGATTTGCACAGCTCTAAATTTAATTCACTACACCAGCAAATGCTCTCAAGGGCTCAGACATCTTGAATGCACTTCTGTAGATTTGAATTCCAGGGCACCAGACTATTTTCCCATACAGCTCTTCAGCAGTAGCAACAGTAAATCTTTAGTCTGTGATGAAGTTGTGCATCTTTGTAATTTTTATTACTATAAAATTACACTTTTTGAGGGAGAGACTTTGTGATGCTGGTCATTGGAGTAAAGGGGTTCATGTTTAGCTGGCTGTGTAAAAATCTATAAAGGTGTTATAAAAGTGATGGGGAGAGCTCAGAAAAAGCCATCACAGCCAGGGACCTGTAGCAGTTGCACATTTCTGATCCCCATATTCCTCTGCCTGTGTACTAAGGCAATGGGACCCCAGCGAGAGTGACTGCAGCTGCAGGCAGAACTGTGGCTCAGAGAGAAGATGCTAGCATGTATTTTTGGCATGAGAAAATGATCACATATGAAAACTCTGGACTGCTCAACAAGCAGAAAGTCCAGAGCTCATACACTGGGAAATATTGCTACAGACACCAGTCACAATGGAATTACCGTCTCTTGGGGTAGCTGAAAGATTACCTTGTCTTCTCCCATCAGATGACGCATTCAATAGGGATGGTCAAAATCAGATCTTATTAGATATGCCAGGTTTGGTGCTCCATCTGGAAAAGAAGTCAAAATAAAAGCTTATTGATAGAACTGGAAGTGCCAAAACAGCAATATATTTTGTTCAAACTCTTGAGCTAAATAAAATTATTCAGAACATCTGAGACAAAACATCCCCGCTTTCTTCATAAATTTCTTTCAATCTGTGACCTGAAGTGAGTGAGCCTTGACTCCTTCACATAATTGTGCATGGTTCTTCCTGAAGGCTGAGAACTGTCTTAGCACAAGCCTGGTCATAGAAGAAAGGTAGTGCAAGGTACACTTTGGA
>VXBS01001443.1:35241-72307 GCA_013400255.1 Sitta europaea
CGGCCACGCCAGGAGAGCCAAGGGGGAAGCGCGGCTCGGGCAGTGCCGCGGGACGGGCCTCAGCGGCCACCCTGTCACCTGTACTCAGACTGGAAAAGAAAGAGAGCGCTCCCCGTATTTGTTTCCTTGAAATGCAATAGTCACAGAGACGAAATGCCTTCCAATTGGTCCAATAAGGTGTCAATTCAAAGCCAGCCAACTCACTTCCATGGGGCTGGTCAACTAAGACAGGTGGAACAATGGAACACATATTATATGTTATTATTTATTCATATGTAATACCTGGGTAAAGGAGCTTCATGGGTCAACTTTTTAGAGTCTTTTCAAACAGTACAAGGGGAGAGACAGGAAAAATAATAAATACAGACATTTTGATTCAAATGGCCACCTCAGAGCTGATTATAGAAATAAGGAAAACGTAGGCCTTCAAGTGCAATAGTGTTGCAAATATTCGCTGGGGGAAAGTATACTCTGAACGGAATATGAGGGAAGAACAGCTCCAAGGGGAAAAAAAAGATGTATGGTTTGAGTTTAAAACCATAACTCATTTACATTAAGAGATCAATCAGTGGGAAAATCCATTTTGCAGTGTTAGCCCATCAGTGAACAAGTTAATTGAACACAGAGCGAGTGAGAGCCTGGGTGGCCTCTTTTCTCTTTTATCTGTGCAGCAAAGCTCACAGCAGCTCCAAGATCCCCCTCTCTGCAAGCCTGGTGCTTTCAGACAGGGTGACCATTCGACTGAGCCCAAGGAATTTCATCTGCAAGAGAGTAGCATCTTCGAAATTTATTTCCCTGCTTCTTGGGAGCTGTGGTCAACAGTCACCCATCATAGACTGCTGTGCGGGTCTGGTGCCCTGGCCACGGGGCAGGAGCTGGGTGGCCATGCTGGAGCTGGAGCTGGAGCTGGAGCAGAGATGGCTTTGTCCAACACACTGTGCTGAGAACTCCTGAAATAAACACGTTTATGTAACATGCAGAGTTGTCCTGACTTTCCCTGATGTTCTTTTGGTAGAACTATCAGGAAATATCCAGTCAGTGGAGATAAAAGGGTTGATTTACTCTGTTCCTGGTAATACATAATTGCTTAATCGCAAGCACATAATTAAACTCCATTGGGAAGGTTACAGCGACAATGATTGCCCAGCAGAGACCAATTCTCCCAGAGAGGCAATATTTGCATCAGCTATATTTTTTTTATAACAGGAACAAGGGAAAATGCACTAAAAAACCTGAATATTTGGCAAGAGCTATGGAGGCATGGGGCAAGGGAGTCTGGACACAGCCATAGAGGTGCCAATGGAGGAAAAGGAGATAAGGCTTTAAATTATTCCCCTCACTAACTGAGCTGTTTGTGGAAGCCTTCTCTCTGCAAAAGCACTTCTTGCGTGCTGAGAAGGTCACCAAGCTCAGCAAGTTCTAAGGACGCCTCTTACATGCTGAGAAACCTCCCAGACAGTGCCAACAGTGGGGCTCACCTGAAGCCACCAGCCACCCTCTGAAGGCTGCTGTGTGGATGGCATGAGGCCCGAGAGAACCAAGGAACCCCCAGTGGCCAAAGCAACTACAGCATACCCACGTCTGAAACAGCAGATTCAGTGGGGAGTCACAGCTTCCCAGAGCAGAGAGACCACTACTCAGTCTGTCCCCTATTGTAAGGAAACAGCCTGAAAAGAGCAAACAGAAAGCTGCTCTTTGCAGTAACAGGAGGCACTTTTGCAAACTGGTGCATGAGTCATAACTCCTTTTATTGAAACTTATTCTTCAGTCATCTGGAAGTCAGAGCTAAAGATACTTTTTAATTCCATTGTCATGTAAATTCTGTGTCACTACTGTAGTAGGCACCTACCACAAAGGAACAGTAGCTTGCTAAGACTGACAGACTTGTGTGCATGTCCACAACTCCAAGGCTTCCCCAATAACTGTGTAAATGAATGAGGTCTTATTTGTGCACAGAACACTGAATTCATTTTTATCATTGGCAATGAAGAAAGTATGAGAACTTAAAAACAAAATAAAACCCTTCAGTGCACAAGAGATGCTGTGTTCCTAACAGAGAGAAGACAGTCAATTCCAGTCTGTGGGAGACAGTCTGTAAGCACAAGTAAAGAGCATCACTTTGCAGTCTGCAGTGCAAAAGAAGAAAAATCTTTGCTTCAGAAAATGGTGCTCGCTTTGAGCTGGCAAGAAATATTTCAATAACAGGTTGTGGAGAAAGTAACTTCAAAGTTTCGAAGTTGATGGAGTTTTGGAAGCAGTTGCTGAAATTTGCATCCAAAAGTGATTTAACTTCCCCAGTAAGTGATGTGTACACATGGCACACACCACTAAACCACATATGCACTCAATATATGAACTCCTACTTTCTTGACTTTCCATTCCAGCTTTAATATTTTTTCCAGCATAAAAAGAAATTAATCAAGCTTGCAATAGGATGTGTGTATAAATGCCAAAGAAAAAATTAAAATCAGCTGCTATTTGAAAATTACTGAGCCTGGAGTATTTTGTTTGGATACTTAATACCCTGTAAAGCCTGTACACCACTGTGGGCCACCAGTTAAGGGAAGAATTCTTTAGGCCAAAGCTATTCCAGGTTTATTTGGCTTTCTTTGGTAGTATGACCTTTTATAGTGACCAAAATGGTTATAAAATCATCAGGATCCGCAGGGCAAACTGTTTTTCTGTGGACTGGTTTTTCCTTAGAGTATGGTAATTCATTTTAAAAGCATTTTCGTTGCTCCTGCCAAAGAGGAAACATTCTAGCCAGAAAAGAGAAAATGGGAGGGACATGATGGAGAGTGCATTGCCTAATATCTTCTTTTCCCCAACTTACTCTCCTGAGAAAGTAAGATTTCCTGGGACCATATGGAAGCAGAATAGCAACAGCCTGCAGTATGTGAAAGGTTTCTGCAACAGAACAGAATTCCTTTCAGCCTAAAAGTACAATCAAAGCATCTCACTCAAAGTTTTTAGGAGAGATCTTTCTTTTGAGAACTTGTCAGCATAATTATGGTAGGAACAAATTTACCAAAACAAATCTTCACTTTATGAATGCTGTTAGCTGTCATCTCTAAAAATGTTTAGATACAATACAGGAAGAGAATGACACAGAAAATTTTTACATCTTGTTTAATACTCTAGAATTATCACCATCACTGCTAAATAAGAAGGGACATTTGGAAGAAAATCAGGCAGTCATTTTTATCTTGGTGCTATTTAAAGTGAGTTCATTTGTACCTGTATGAGTAGATTTAACGGTAGTGAAAGATGCAGTGGATTGAGCCTCATCTCAATAGGTGGGAAATTCTCCCTGTTACCTTTCCCTCCACTCCCTTTTATTTTTTTTCTTCTGCGTAGTATTCTATTTTCCCAAACATGAGAAGGTGGTTTGATCACCCCAAAACAAGTAGAGACCAGGAAGGTAGCAGCCACTCTGAAAGCAGAGGTATATGTTACCTTCCAAGTTGCAGGATTAGCCAAGCCACCTGCAGTGTTTCATTACCCTGAGCATGTCCTTAATCCTTCCATTTGGTAGGAAGGGTAGTGCTAATGGAAGATATAGGCTGGCAGCTCCTAATTTGCAATCAAGATTTAATAATCTTGGTTTGCTTCACAAGTCATCCCAGCAGTGAGGTGAGGAAAGTAGCATGTGCTAGGGCCTGTGTCTACCAAGCCTCTGCCTACTGCATGGCAGCAGAGTGAATCTGTGTCCACTGAGAAGCGTCACAGTAGGAACAGGAATAAAAAGGACACACTTTCCAAGCAGAGCAGGATGCATTTGCCTCTATCTCTAGTTCCCTCACACCTCGATTTTCAAAGTCTGCTGCCACCTCTCTAAAAAGCATGTTGGACGTATTGGGCTCAATAAGCAACACACCACAAACAAACAGGAATGCTGTTATTCGGAGACATAAACTATATGATCCTAAGCATGGACCCTGAACTCATCTGCAGCATGATGGGCATCTTTCTGATGATATCCCACAGACTAATCACAAATTGATTCGAGGTAACAAAAGCCTCCTGGGATGAAATACAATGGCACTACAGTCAGCTACAATCACTTGACACAGCTAGTTTTGCTCCTAGTGGGATGGGAACAGGACCTGAAATATCAGAGTCTACGGAAATACATTGTGGTCAACATCAAAGATGCAAATGCAATTAATATTTCTGCCAGATCTATAATGACTCTGCTCTCTTAATGCAGTAGAGTAGTTAGAAAAGCAATGGCAGATAATGGCACATAAACACTTTCCAAGTGGCTGTCCTATTAAGGTTGTGCAAGATCCAGGGCAGTCCTCTGCAATTCCTGGCCTGACACACAGGTATGCAACAGGACAAGACAAGGGTAGAAAACAGAGATGTTCTGGAGTTATCAATTTTTTGAAATACAGTTTAAGCACAAAGCTTCTGTTGCCATCACTGGGAAAATGTCAGACTGGTAAACAGTGGTGGGGGGATTTATGGTCACACTTGGACATGATGGATTTTTTCTTTTCATATGTATTATTCTTTATTCTGATTTTTGTGTATCTATCCTGATTTTTCCTCTCTAAGATTCTTGGCAGGGAACAAAAGAGGCTCAAAAGTACATAGCTTATGACTGAGTAATGTTCTACTAAAGGCAGGGAATCTCTCTTTTTTTCTTTTTTGTGGTTTCATTTTCATGTTTTTTTTCTTACTTTGTGCATAAGCTGTTAGCCTAGAAGACCCACTGGTATTTATCATTCCTTCCACACTGGATTATTTGTGCTAGTTGCAAGAAACACATGGTGGGGATTTGACCCAGCACTAGGGGTGTTGGGAGATCACAAGCAGGGAGAGGAAATGTCATGTCAGGTTGCATAGGAAAGGGAATCAACATAAAACCTTTTCCTCACTGCCCACTTAAGCCCACTGCATTATAACAATGAATGCTGAACATACATGGAAGTGTGTCTGTGATGGAGAAGAATGCCAGGTGCCACCCTTGGAGGATAGGTTCTGCTGGTCTCACTTACTTGTGCTGTTTGGAGAGATCAGAGGTTTCATCTGGGAGAAATGGTCATTTTCCGCATTAGCCAGTCTTTTTGGATGCTTCTTTTGTCATCTCTCAATTTAAAACCATGTACTTGACCCTGGCTGATGAGGAAGTTGCCTGGGATAACAGGGGATTTTGTGATTCTCAGAGCACAGAAAAAGCCCTGCAGAAGGATATCCTAACACTCCTCGTGGGTGTCAAGGCTGTGTGAAGGAACTATGGATTCTCTTTACTGGTGCTGGTAGGAGAAGTTTACATGGGATGGCATGTGACTGCTGGCCTTGGCAGCTGGGCTTGACACCACAGTCAGGGGAGAGAAGTGGGCTGGCAGCACAACCACAGGCAGGAGAGACAGGACATGCAGCACCTGCAATCTGAGCATTGGGAAAGACAGAGAAGAGGGGTAGCACACACCAGTATCTGTGATCCAGCTATTGGACATACTACCCAAAGGAAAGGCCTCTGCCCAATCAAAAGAATTTTCTGGAAAACTCCTGATAGCCAAGAGACATGTTGAACCTAGGGATTCCCTGTTCCTCCTTGAAACATTTACAAATTGCTACTTAATTCCCATTTTTTTCCATCAGGCTGGCTAAAAAGCTTGACTGTTCACTCAGTTGCTGAGTCAGGAGAATGTATTTGCTCGACATGTTGGAGTCCCATCTACTCATATGTGTAGTTATCCTTTCCACTTACACCCAGTTCAGATCTTGTCAGAATAAAGCTGTGAAACTTTTCAGACAACACCAGTACTGATAATGAAGTTTTGAATTGTAAGTAATGATAAAGTTTAGTCTGAAATAAACATTTTGTCTCCAATTATAAGCTACAAGTTTATGTCTTCTTTTATCTTTGATACGTACCAGCTTTCCTTTATTTATTTTAGCGGTATCTTGGAAGAAGACATCAGAGAAAAAACACTCATGCAAGGATTTCCCTGTTGGTGAAGAAAATCGCACCTGAAGCACAAAATTACCTATTCTATATGATGTCAGAAAGAGCAAAACCTTGACTTTTAAAAACTCTGAGTTTTGTGGAATATTTGATCCTGATCTGACATGTGTGGCTAAAGCCTTTGTGGCAAATTATTGGAAGGTCCAATATTGGTTTCGGGATGTTTCCCGGCTTGTCTGGACCTCCTTACTGAGCCAAACAGCGGCTGCTGAGGTGTTTCACCCCAGAGTCTCTTTTGGCCAGCTGGTGATACAGCTGGGACCGCAGAGACAAGTCCGGGCACGCCGGGCTCAGGGAGCGGCGGGATGAGCTTCCCCGTGGATGCTCGCTCCAGGTTTGCCTCTGCAGGAGAAACTTTAAGGGATGGTGAAGGCAAGGAGTCGGTTCGCACGGAGGGTTCAGTTCAGAGCATTTATTCTATCCGGCAGGCCTCTGAACTTCCTAACAACACCAGCCGAACTCCCGAGCGCATGGTTGCTCATCCTTTTAACCGGGGGAGAGAGGGAGGGGAAGGGACAGGAAGCCACCAACCAGGTACAGGGGAGGAGGTCTTAAGGGACAAAGGACACCTGGATGGCCAATGTCTCTTCAAGGGTAGAGAAATCTTTTTGAACCTGCCAATCACCAACACGCTTCTGGAATTCCAGGAGTGATAGATAGTGATTGGCAGGGGTGGGGAAAAGAGGGATGATCACACCACAACAGCAAATTGTATGTTGGGGTGGGGTTTTTTGAAGAAAATAAGCAGTAAATCGAGGCCTGAATGGTCAGGATCCCTGGAAGTCTATGCATTAAAATACAATAAACCAATTCAGAATACTGGCCTTTTTCCTTTTGTTCCATGTTACATCCTCAACATCTGCCTTAACCATCCTTGGTAGGATTTTTTTTCTGCAGGGTGTGTATTTTATACTCTGGCAACTTGGAACAAATATTTTATTGTCAGAATCATGTCACAACTATGCATGCAATCCAACTACCTATTGTGGATTTCATGTGTCTGAACTTGTGACTGTCTATGAAAAAAACCAAGCTTTTCTGTTCCCCCTCTAGTCCTCTCAATTCAATTGGAACCATCATTCAGGTAAAAGAGACCTTCTCAGAGAAAAGCAGCTATCTTTCTCCTAGTTTATGAAAAGCCCCTGGATTTCTTGAAGCAATGAAGAAAACTTGAAGCAATACAAATTCCTTGGATTTTATAAAAACACATTCCACTTGAATGTTAATGCTACCTCCAAATGATTTGTGTGTGTGTGTTTGTGTCTTTGAAAGAAGCACTTCACAAAATTTGTTTGCATCAGAGATGCAACTGCTGGACTTATATCTGAATGTTGCAATTGTTCTCATCTCGTCTCATCTCATCTCATCTCATCTCATCTCATCTCATCTCATCTCATCTCATCTCATCGCACATTTTCTTTTCCAGTCATTCTCGGATGTGACTTCCCAACTGCGAGAGATTGTTTTGAGTTGGTATCAGCCTAATTCATCTATGTTTTCTTGGTCTGAAAGAAGTTTTCAGTGCCAAAAGAAAGGAAGGGATTTTATTGCCAACGCTTCAGATGCTCTGGGGAAAAATTGAGGCTAGAGAGTAGATTTCCACAGGTCAAGGTCAACAGGAGAGGAAACTTTTTTTTTTTCAGAATTCTGGCTGTAGTCTGCCTTAACATAAATCATCCATGCTGTGCTTAAAAAGAACATGAATCAGGCATGCAGTGCTGAAATAAACTGTCGTGTCCTCACACACAAGTCTGTCAATCCTGGCACTATTTTGTCTAACCTATTCTTTAATACCTCTTAATATCTCTGGAATGGTTTGCTCCCCTCAGCAAGCGACTCCAGGTTCTGTCTGCCCTCACAGTCCCCACTTTCTAGCCTGTATCTCTTTCAGGACATCTAAGATCCTCAGTTTCTGGGAAATGAGTTCAGCTGACATCAGTGAAGTTTCACCATTAAACATGCTTTGAAGGTATGACCTAGTACTGTCAAAACTCCGTCCTTTCACTTCCCTCTTAATTTTTCTCTGTTCCTACCTTTTATCTCTTGATAGATTCACAATGTTCCTTCCACTCACTTTAACATCTAAGCAGTGTGAAAGTGCTGATGCTCACTCCTACATACCGTCATCAGCATTCAGCTCCCTTCTTCTGTTCATATTTCTGAAACTTTCAGATCTTCATCTTCACACATGCCCACTACAGCATTCTGCTGGGAATCTAAAAAACATATCAGATGTCAGACATATCAAGAAGTTTCTGAGATAATTTTCCATCCCTGTCTTTCTGAGCAAATAAACCTTCTTTTTGTGACACTCACCTGGCTTCCTGAGTTCTAATTTTCGGGAATTACCTTTAATACCACTCACAGGGCAAAACCTCTGCCAGTTTCTCTGCCATTATGTGTGTCTACCCACCTCTGTCATGACCTCAGTCTCCATGGCCCGTTTAATCTGTTGCTAAAAGGGAACTTTCATGTTTTCCTCACTTTGTCTTTTGTGAATGCACAGCTTTTCAGAGGTATCCTAGTTCTGAAAAGAAGAAGGCTGGTCTTCCATGTGATTTCAGTCCTTTATGTAAACCCCATTCTGACTGCAAACATCTAATTATAAGGTACTACTATCTTTTTTAATTAATCTATTTGACAAGTTTGAACACAATTAAACCATAAATCATTGCCAAATGTCCAGGTGTACGTGTGCTAACTTTTGCAAGAATGACTTCTCTATAACTCTTGCTTTAATTTTACCTCTGCTAATATTATAATTCCTCATTTATTAGGTGTTGAATAAGTAGAATGAGCCACAAATGTAATATCGTTCACTATGTGATAGCACAGACACACACATCTCTATTTTATTTCCCACCCCTGCTTAGATTGTTTGTTGTATTAGATGCCCAGCATGGTCTAGGAATTAGCTAAAACCCCTACAGCTCAGCCTGCATCTTGCAGTGATACCTCTGGGATCTTCCTGCTATGTGCTTCTAGGTTTAGCAGAGCAGAGTATGGCAAAGGTCTCATAGTCATGGTTCAAATTTTGTGCCACAGGCAGATTGTGCTGGCACCAGCAAGGCACCTCCTTGGAGAAAAGTTTGCCTTTTTATTTTGACCACTGTGTAAGACACAGACAAGAGGAACAATTCTTCCTTAGGTTTGATCTGAGGACAGTTGACAGTCTTGCTCCCCCAGACAAGGGATGCTCTTAGCCATAAATTTTACAGTAGATACCCTATTTTGCAGCCTAAATTTTCCCATCTTGGAGGCCTGCTATGGAGACTGTTTATTTGGTTGTTGTTAGGCTGATTGTTTATTTTGGATTTTGATTAAAAAAACATAAAAACATATTAACATTCAGCAGTTACACAGAACTGTTTATAGATAGCAGTTTGTAAATGATTTAAAGAAAGAGAAGTCAGAAGTTTGTTTGAAAATCTGGTTGTTCATAATTCACATGGTCTAAAGGTCTTCTTAGGTATTGTTTTTGTTCATTTTACTGTCGTTTTTGTCCTATAAATAACTTGGCAGTCTTGCTTTACCTAGTAGGCTCTGTGTCTATCATTATACACTTCTATTCTGTTGTGAATCTGCAGTAACCTGTACACCTTCACTTTCTTACCTGCTCCAGAATTTCCTGTGCCTTCCTCTGATACAATTAATCACCTCATCAAAAGAAACCTGATACTAATATCCTCCAATACTTAGGTAAGTACCTTAACACAGAATATTTTGAGCTTGTATTGAGGGGACCACAGTGATGGGGATGCTTCAGTGGGAATATTTGCCTTCAGGGACTGCTGGAATGACCAGAGATTACAAAATGGACCAATGCTGGCAAATGCCATATAGAAGTAGCAGATGTGCTCAGTTATCTCCATTGAAGATATAATCAATCTCACATCACTTCCTAACCATCTGAAAAAACATCTCTGCAATGCAGCCACAAGCCTTTAAACATCAATGAGAGCCAGACTTGTCCATTCAACTCTTGCTGAAGACATTCACAAGGCTACCAAATATCTAATGAAAACACTTCTGCCTTTGGCCACGCTCAGAGACCTGGAATCAAAGCAGAAAAAAATCCAAAACCTTCTTTCTATTTTGTTCTCCACCTGCAGAGTGACTGTATATCCAAATGAGAACAATATGTCCTGGCAGCATGGCTTGACTGCAGGCATGGCTCTGTGCACAGCCCAGCCTGGCTGCCAAGCAGACTCATGAAGCAGAGATCTCCAAGATCTGCTCCTCTCAGGGTGTTAAAGACACAAAAATCTCCTTCCTCACACCTTCCCCACTTTTCTCATAAGCAGGCCAGATCCACATAGTTAAATTGACTGTCTTTCAGGAACATCAGCCTTTACCTTGAAAACAGAGGAAACTAGAATTGTCACAAATACCTTGCTTTTTGTAGCACTGCTGAGTAAAATAAAATATGGAAGCAGAAGGGCAGTAAAATGTCATTGTTATTTAGAATCATAGAATATTCTGAGTTGGAAGGAACCCACAAAAATCATAGATTTTAGCTACTAACTCTACATAGGACAACCCCAAAAAAACCACACCATAATTTTCTCTTTTGTGATCACCACAGGATCACAGTCATGAGTGTCTGATGGATGGTGATTTTCTCATCATAATAGAAGGAAAAAGCCTCTGCAAGCAAACTAGGTTTTCCTCAATTTCAGCAAAGGTATGTTTTTACAAGCACAAATACAGCAAAGAATGTTTCACCAGTAATATTAACTTTGAGAGGCTCTGACAAAAAAGTAATAGTAAAGCTCTTTGTATCTGGTGCCTGTTATTTAAAGAATAATTCTGGACTCAGTAAGGTGCGCATATGGACCACCGTGTATCTCATGTGCAGTTAGATGGATTTGATGAATTTGAGTGGTATGTAGGCCTTCAAGTCCCTTTCTGGAAAGAAGACGGGAATCAAACAATTTTGATCCATTTAAACAGTCACATGTGAGAGAGCTATGGTGAACTTTATTATCTCAAATATGACTGAGTTTGATAGGAGGGCTTTATTTGTGGTGTATTACACTAAGAGAAACTGGAATAACACCTTGAAGTTCTCCTCTGGGTTCTTTTCCTAATGTTCTCCATCCCAAGCTCTTCAATTTTGCAGGTAACTTGCACATCCCTTTAAATAAGAAATTTTCTATTGTTTAGAAAAAAACAAAATACCAGAAGTAAACAATAAGCTAAACAATATCCCCTCTTTATTCCAATGGAATATATATTTATGCTACTGCAAATTTCTCGCTTCTAATTTTTTTACTTTTGTGATGTTACAAAGCTTTGGAAATTGCACTGTAGCTTCTGAGGCTCATGTGCTGCGAAAAGATTTTTCCAGTAAAATAACTTTGCTTGAAAGTAGTTAATTTTCCTATAGAATCAATCAGAACATTCACCGAAATGAGACAAATTCAGGAATTTCTTCTTTCACCCTGCTGTCATACAGAGCATAGACCTTATCTCTTCTTGCCCTGCATGCCCATCATGCTTTCTAATGAGCTTTTAGGTGAGAAACACGCTTTATGTCTATCATATGTGAAATCAGAGTTCTAGATCCTTTGTGATATCATGGAATGGACTCAATCCTCACTGTCAGTTCTTCCAATTGCTTTGGCAGACATTGAAGCTTGGAGTTCTTGGCTTATACCTTTTTCACTGTGGTTTTGCAAAAGCTTAAAAAAAGGTGGTAAAAATTTCTTATGGTTCTTTCATGCAGTTGTGTTCATTTTTCAGTTCTTCTGTGCTTGTGCTCATCTCATTTTTGACAACCAGTTACATAGCAGAAAGTATTAAGCTGCTGAGTATTAAAAGCACAAAGGCATCTGCAGGTTAGGTGAAAGGTCCTGCAAAAAGGATAAAATTAGCAAAAAAAGTGATAGGCAGACACCACAGAGGAGGCCAAAACCAGCCAATTGGAATAACTAGCTTTGTCTTAAAGCTTTCACCCAAAGATATGTAAGTGCATCTGGTCTGCATTAGGGTTTTGGAGTACTGCCTATGGATATAAGCCTACACACCTTGGAATACACTGAAGAGCAAGGACCAGTGAGAGGTTATAAACGTATGGATCTTAGACCTAAAGCAGGAACATTCTAATTTTCTCTTTGCCTGTCTATCCATCTCTTTTTTTAACTACACTTTCCATGGAAACTAAACCTTGCTGAGAATTAAGTATTGACAGAAATAAGCTCTATTTAATGGAAGGCAGAAGTTTCTCTATTATGTCAGCTCTAACTCTGACACCATGATAATTTTTTTGAGGAAATGACAATGAATGTAAAGACTTGCTTACCCTTCTGCATGGCTGACTTCTGCTTGTGCTCCTTTTTCTGGGAGGAGAAAGACAGACTGTTGCTTTTGACCTTTTCAATGCAGCGGGAGAAACAGAGGGAGTTTAATATGATAAGGCAGCTGTGACCTGCAGTGATATTCTCAGTGATCACACACTGAAGAGAAGGAAGAAATGATTGAGCTGCCTCCTAATATCTGGGGTGATTTGAGAGCAAAGAAAGAAGAAATCTTGTCAAACCAGATGCAAAGTTGGGGGAGCTGTACAAAGAGGTCGAGACTGGAGAGAGGACTGGGAGGAGAAAAGGTCCTTTGCTGAGTGGAACAAGTTTTGATGCTATAGGTCCCTGACTTGTTTGAAGTACAGCCTTCCTGTATGCTTCTTCCAGACTGTTGTTTTAGGGTTTGAGTGGGAGAAATTACTGCAAATTCAACAGTCCCGCTGCTCAGATATTTTGATGATCTTGGACTATGGCTTCTAATGTTTGAGGAGCCTGAGTGTTGCCTGCACTCTTGGAGACAGACAGTGTTACTTCAGAGGTGAGAGAGGGACTCTCTGATCTACCGCTTGCAAAGAGAGAGAATATTACTCATTGCTACTATGAAGCAGAGACATTTTCTGGAAAAGAGTGTAGGGACTATGACCTACTCCATTCCCCTGAGTCTGAGGGCAGGAAGTAATCCAAGGATGATAGAATAATAGAAACATTTCTGTCCTTTGTTACTATTACAGAATGCTTTGGAGAGATGAAGAAGATAATTCAAATCTGAATGGATTTCCATTTTTTTTCCTCCAGAACTGAAGTGCTTATAGGATATAGACAGTAATACCTATCAAGCACTGATTTCCCTCCTCCTTGCTCTCTTCCTCTGCCACATTTTGTTTTTGTTTGTAAGAACAGTGTGTTCTTCTGAGATGTCTCTGAACCTGGCAATGCCTCAAAAATGCACTGCTCAGTTATACAAGTGACAGTTATGAACACTAAAGCTGGCTGGAGACATTAAACACCCAGTTTATCCAAGATGTAATTCAAGACAGGCCATTTATTCAGTTCAACTACATGTAAAGCAGAGTGACCCTGTACAGGAATGCACAAGATCAGGAAGAAGGGTTTAAGTAGTGTTCATTCATGTTTGCACATGTCTTGTACGGAAGTACAATATGTTGGGGATTTTCTGGCCCAAATGCTTCAAGTTGCTTCAACTTACTTTATGCTAGATAAACACAATAAATCACGAGCTTGTTTAAAGGTAGAACAAGCCAATTTCTCTCATAAGTGCAATAGCCTCTGCAAAGTAATTTCCTCTTGGTCTGATCTTGTTTGTATACTGCAAAACCAAATCATGTGACATTTAATGAAAGAGCAGGAGAAGATTTTTCCCATAGATGTGGTAAAAAAAAAAAGTAAATTTTGAGCTATGTGCTCAGCTACCCAAAGATAACTACACTGTTCTTGGTTTGCATGTTAACTCTTTCTCCTTGTTCTCACCTCATTTCTGTACTTACCTACCTGTTTTTAGAATGTACCAGCACATTGATCTGTGGGTCAAGAACTGTAATTTATAAACTTTTGGGAGCTACTGATTTCAGAATCATACAATCATTAAAATTGGATAGGTGACCACAACAACTGACTGAAAACAATCAAGGAAAAAGAGAGCTGAGTCCACTATCCAGGGGAGGATGGGGCCTCAGGGCAAGGTCCTTCTGTGTCAACAATCAGCAGAAGTCAGGTTAGCAAGAAAATCTGAGGGTGCACTCAGACCAGAGCAGGTTGGAGAGATTCAGGCATGACAGGGAGTCCATGAAGATAATTTGCAAAGAGGTAGAAACAGACTGTGATCATACCACATGCCTGGGTAGAGGACTTGCAGAGATGGGGTCTCAGGACTGTCAAACACAACCCTGAGGACTATTGAGCCTTTGCTGCCAGATACTAGATCCTCTGCAACTGAAGAACTTAGGTTGATAATAAACAAGAATTAAGTCATGCAGAAGGTATAAAAGCTCACATAGGAAGGCTAGTTTATGACACTGTTCACTAGGCAATTGTTTGACTTAAAAAAACCCCAAAAAAACTCCCAGTGTGGCACTTGAATTACGAGGTTTTATTATACTGAAGGATTTTATACACCATGTACTCCCTGCTGGGAAATATGACTTCTGAATGGCTTCTTCACCCCCCAAGGGTGTTAACACTCTCAGGGTTCTATAAATGAGTCTTGCGTTTAAAGCACATCCAGAAAGACTTTGACTAATGCTCCTATACAGGAAAAGAGGGGGTTTTTCAAAGGAGAAGTAAAATTGTCCTGAGCCTTCACTTAATATTGGAGGCAAAACCCATCCCACCAGTTTCCTTTAACATAGTGTTCTTTGATATGCCAACACATTCATTTCCATACTCCCACCATGATATCTTGGATGCTTTCCTAGAGGCAGCATGACAGCCAAGAACTCATGCTTACCATCATCATCCACTGAAACAAAAGAAGTGGACAAAAAGGTACTGTGATGTTCAAGCCACTTCTGAGCAAGAATGGAGCTCTGCTGATCTCCTGGGATTAAGAAACATGGACCAACACTGGACAAGTACAAAGTGCATGGAACCATTTAAATCTTTGCATATGTACATGTGCATGTACATAAATATACTACAAAACAGGAACTACGCATAAAGAGATTTAGGAGCAGAGGAACAAACTATGAGGAAGAAGAACAGGAAAAGAGAACATTTGAAAAGAGGCAAAAAGGCCTCATTTATGCTATTTTAGCATCATAAAACTGTCTTGATTTGTCACTTTGTTAGAGGGAGGAGGATAAGAAGACAAGTATTATATTATTCAATTGATAACAGCTGCAAATTTGAAGCAGATTAAAAGAATGAATCATTCCCATTCTCATGGTCAATTACCAAAGTCTGCTAAGGCATCTGATGCTAGAAGTTTCATCAGTGCAATTTCATGATCTGTAGTCCTGAGGGTGACTCAAGTTATGAGCAGTCAGACCTTGGCCCACCATGTGAGTTGCAAAGGGATTTCCTGCCCTCACCCATCTGAAGGACTATGGTTATGACAGTGCCTCCTCAGTGAAAATTTTGACCCCGTTGCAAAACCCCAGCACTCCAAAGAGGCACCAGCACCACTGTACAACCTATTTTTTTGAAAGAGAGGTGTGAAAAAGCAATGAAGCACAATCCTGAATGAGCATTGGACTCTTCTCTTCCTAGATTTGGATGCAATGTTTATCAGAGCAAGAGAGGCATAGGCAGGATCTAGGACTTGTCTTGTCATATTTTTGCATCTCATCAGTAAATGCAAGGGTTTTGGTGCTAGCTTCTCAATTGGAACAGGAGTCCAGACAGATATCTCAAAATATTTCCCTGTGATCCTTTGGATATTTACATAAGTTTTGGCTCTGTGAAACAGCACAAAGGCAATTTTACCTCTTAGAAGAAAAATCTGCACCTCTCATGAAGTCACCTCTATTCAAGAACAGCTTTTTACAGCATACTTCTGCTTCCTCCCCTGGACCCTGAGGTTGCTGTTAGCTCACAGCTGAGCAGGTAAACACAGAGTCTTGGCTCCTCTTTCTGCCACTGTCGAGGGCTGGAGAAATCAAGGAAAGACTGGAGAGCACAGACAATTCAGAGTAATGTTTTCCTGTACAAAATATCTTTCCCAGCTAGCAAGTCTGTTTGCCCTTTGGTGGCTTTAACTCTTTGCACAGTGAAATTCATCATGAGTGTTTTTGCATTGAGGACCTTTGAAGTGAAAGGCAGCAACTCTTTTGACCCAGGCATATTGCAGTGCTACCTCCCTTAAATAGCCACAAGCCCTTATAGTTGCCATCGCTCTATTTTATTCTAATGAGGCAGTGCCCCTGCAACCCTTTTGACATTTAAGCTGGGAGGGGATCTGGTAGCCAGACATTGCATTTTTAGTGGAAGCCTGCCTTATAAGTCTTGTTTATCTAAAACTGACCTGTTGAATGATTCAATTGGTTTGTTTTAATATATGGCACAGTACAGTTTCATTGGTTAGCATCCTAAATCTGCCAGATGGCTTATTAGAAAGATAAGCAGCAGAAGAAAATTCACTATCAAAGATCACATTGTGGCAGCAGCATCCATTAGCCTGAAGTTCACAACAAAAAGCTACCATGCCTCGGCATTTTTGAGTACACTGCACTTTCAACTGGGATGAAGGAGAAGATCAAATTTAGAAAAGTAGGGCTTTAAATAGAGGTTCGGTTCAAAAATAAAGTGTACCCTTGGAAGTTATGTTCCTATAATAAATTTAGAAACAAGAACAGAATAAAAAATTTACTAGCATTCTCAGGTGACAGGCAGTGAAGTCAGGTGGACATCCCTGAGTATGACATGTTGTTTCAAATACAGACTTCCAGGAAAAGCAGGGGCAGGATGAAGTCTTCTTTTTCTGTTTATTACACAGTGCTAAGAACATCAGAGATGTGTGAAAAACTATAAATCTTCCTATGTAGGCAATCTGTCTCAAGTGGCCTGACAGCTCATATCAATAATTTTGTGTACTTACTGGTTGTCTCCTGGTTTCCAAGTTATGAGCAGCTCTGAGGCCAAATTTTCAAACCTCTGCTTCCAACTAGGCACTGAAATAACAGGCTATTCAGATGTGCTCTACTCATAACAGCTTCTAGTCTGACATGCTTGGGCAGATTTTTAAAAGCACTTGACAATAGTATTCCAACAATAGCCTGAAGAGAACTGGGTAAGGTGCTGTGCCCAAAAATTTTGTGGTGGAAAAAGCATAATATTTCCAAAATCTAAAATTAATTTCAAAGAAACAAACTCATTTGTATCAAAATCCAGGGAAGAAGGAATTTAACACAGAAAGGGAAATAAAAATGGGTGTTTGTGTTGTTTAATTTGCAAAAGGGAATACTGATACTCTATGGGAGATTCCATCCAATGTTTTGTTTACTTCTGAGAAATATTCATGAACAAAATGCAATGTTTTATGATATATTAACAACACATTAGCTCTTGTGAGTTTAAATTACAACATAAATACTTTTTGCAAACTTTTAGCTTGTTGAAGATGTTGAAGAAAGTTACTTATCGTTGACCTAGGCTGTTATTTTCCCAGCTGTTTGAAGAATTGCCACAAATCAGAAAATCAATTATTCATCTGGCTTGAATACTAATTTGTTTGTTGCTTTAGGTTTTTTCAATCTATCTCCACTTTTAGATGAGTTTGTGATGAGAGAAAGAGAAAATTCAGTCCTATACATTTCCCTGAAAATACAATTTACAGGATGAACTGGGCAAAAATAACTTCCTGCTCCTGGAGGTTATTGTGTCTCAGGAAACATGAGGATAGACTATCATTTTATGAAGAAAATGAAAGCATAATGGACCTACTTAAAGAGGTCCTATTCTTCCTACTGTGTTTAAAATTTTGCTTGAGGAAGAGACAGGTTTGGTTTGTATATTGCAGTTGTTGTATTATACAACAAGATACATTACACTACATTTCTCATTCCTTATATCTGATGTTTTAACCAGTTCATGTCATTGATTGGTTTTACTATCATATATTTATATTATTTGTTTAGATTACTTATACAGTTAAAAAAGGAAAGCTTTACATGTGTGCTTTCTTTTCAGGAAGAGAGAGTGAAAAATATAATGAAAGTTGGTTTGGTAACAGAAATAGGGCACTAAATATAGGAAAAAATGGTTTGTGCTGCATTATAACCAGTAAACTTCTGTTAATTCTAGTAATATTTATGACAATTATCTTTCCAGTTATTGAATGGTATGGTCTGGGTGTACCTTTAATTATCTATATTACCTTTAATTGTCTAGTTTTATAGTTTCTCTTGGGTAGCTATTGTGACTGTTGCTTTCCAACACCTTTGTCAATAAGTTGAGCAGAAGGATTTAATGCAACCTCAGCAAGTTTGCCAAGGATCTCAAGCTGTCTGGTATAGATGGAAAGGATGCCATTCAGAGGGACGTGCACAGGCTTGAGAGGCGGGCAGTGTAAAGCTCAATAAACTCAGGCCTCAGGCACTGCATCTGGGCAATCCCAAGCACAAATACAAACTGGATGGAGAATGGATTGAGAGCAGAGCACAGTCCGGAGAGGACTTGCAGGTGTTGCTTGACAAGAAGCACAACATGCCCCAGCCATGGGCACTCCCAGCCCAGAGAGCCAAACGTGTCCTGGGCTGCATCCAGAGCAGCGTGGGCAGCAGGGCCAGGGAGGGGATTCTGCCCCTCTGCTCTGCCCTGCTGGGACCCCACCTGCAGGGCTGCATCAGCTCTGGGCTCCCAGCACAGGAAGGACACGGACCTGTTATTCTGAAAGTTATTAAAAACACATTTTAGCGACAACACAGTCATTTGTCAGAGACATCATGGGCTCATGAGAGGGAAGTGCTGTTTAACCAGGTCAATTCCCTTTTGTGAGATCACCCATCTGGCTAGCAAGAAGAAGTGGTAGTTTTGGATTCTTGCAAGTGTTTTGATACTGTTTCTCACAGTATCTCACTGGACAGCTAGACAAGTCCTTGATATTTTGGATTATTAATTACTTGACTCAAAGAGGTGTAATAAATGAGGTCACATCAGGCTGGTAGCTAGTCACCATTGGGGATCCCCAGGGCTCAGTTTTAGGGCTAGTACTCTTCAAGGTTTCTATAAATTATCTGTATCAGAAGTCAAACAAACCCCAAATAAAATCAAAAACCCTCAAAAACCAAACAAACCACCCCCCTCAAAAAAAACAGAAATAAACCAACGACCAAAAAAAAAAAAAAACCAAACAAAAAAAACCAACAACAAAAAAAATAAAAACAAGGGGGTTAGAAAAAGGGGGAAAAGAAAATCCTAAGGAGAGAAAGCAGAAAATGTTTGCAAGAAAGCAAAGTCAAGACTACACATGCTGTCTTGCTAAAAAGAGAATTCAAGATGACACAAGCAAGTTCTGATAGCTTTCCAAAAGCAAGGGTAAAAAAAGAGGTGTTAAAACATGCAGAGATGGATAGAGCAAGCAAAGAACCCATAGCAAGCACAGACAAAGAGAAACATATTGCCAGTACATTCTGCCTTCTCTTCAGGGGCTTTCAAGGACACCAGAAAAAGGGAACAAGTGAGTTCATTGAGGAAGAAAAAATTCCATGAACACCCTGTTGATCCAGGAAGACTGCTGGTGACAAAATGTCTATGGCTCATAACACTCTATGGAATTTGTCCAAAGCAGGATACCTCAACCCCACTGCTGACATTGCTATGTAAGGAGACTTTTGCATGGAGTCAAAATGTGGGAATGTTTAGGGGTTTCACACCTCTTTTGGAGGTACCTTTGGAGGTACCTTTCAGGGTATGATATTAGGGAGGTCCATTCACAGCCCTGCTACAGGAGCTTCCTCCAGGAAATGGAGGAAGACATTTCTGGAAGGGCAGTAAGAAGTGACATGGCCACTTCAGAGTTTTTGCTAAGTTCCTTCTTTTTCTCTTTTGCCATCTGAGGTATTTATGAACCTACTCCAAAATAAGCCCTGACTGACCCCCACAGCTCCTTTGCCTCACATTATAGAGTGTGATCCCAGACCAGGAGAAACTACCTGCCCGACTGTAGCTGATGCTCTGCTGAGAGATGAAATGGACACATGCCTTGAATACTGCCCACATCTTCAGGGCTTATTTTTTTCTGTTGTAGAGGAGGCAAGGATTCACCTGTTCTGCTTCCCTAGCTGCTGATGGATCTAGCTGAGGTGGTGAGGCAGTGACCAGGACAGCACCTTACAGACTGATGTTAGTCAGCCTAGCCCTGCCATTGCCAGCCAGTGCCACCTCCTAGAGAAGGGATACCAGGTGACCTTTCCCCACATGTAGCAGCAGGATCCATGAGATCTGAGAAAGTGCTGCAAGCAACAACCAAAAGAGGATGAAGCATGCCGTGTAAGCACCCTGATGGACCCTTTGTAGGATATATTCTGGGAATTTTACTTGCATGCCAGAAGAGTGCAACTGAATTGGGAAGCACCCTTACATCAATTTTAGCAAGATAGCAAATAAAGCAATCATTTTAATTACAGTAAAACCACGTCAAACAGCTAACCTTTGGCAAATGTTCTTTATCTTGGCTGGATTAGAATGGATTCATCTTGCGCTCAGATTTGAATCTGGGTTTTACCCCTTAATACTTAATTTCTTTACCATTCAATGTAATTTCATTCCTTGCAATCTCCTCAGAAAGAACTTCTCTCATGACACAGAGCCGACTGGATGTCATTGCACCATTCACTTCATCTGGGCTATCCCTCAAGGTCAAGGATGTGTGTTGTGTGTTCACACGTTTAACCAGGCTGAAAAATCATCTTTTAGAGGGGGACACAAGGAGCCTTTGATCTTGTGCAACAGTCGGGAATGAGCTTTTGATTCCTGCACCTGCTTAATGAATAATTTGCCATGGCTTACATACTGAAAGCTCTCTTCCCAAGCAGAAGGACAAGAAACACCTCCTTTGTTCATTATTCAGATTGTTCCATCTTGTCCGTTAAGATGAAAATTTATGCTTTCCACACCTTCCTAAGGTACAGAGATTGCATTTTTCTTAAAGCTGTGATGAAAATAAAATTCCTTGTTTACTCATCAAAAGAACAACAGAAGTGATGGAGAAACACCACTGAAGGATCACCCAAAACAGTAGATTTTTCTTCTTCAGAAAAGCAATAACAGAGAGAGTTAAACAGAATTTCAGAGTTATAGCCCGAATCAATCCACCTGCCCCCACATTGCATTGCTGCAATTGCTCTCATTCACAGAAGCTGTCCTCTGACTGCATAGCAGTTCCCCACAGGCTGCAACTCCTTTCTCTAGGCTGTCTTCAGGTATCCTTCTCCAGAGGTTGCTGCACTGCCCTGTTTCCTATAGTTTTTATTCCTATAGGCTTTCATCCTGGCTCCAAAGTCAGACTCAATAACTTGTCTCAAGTAGTCATCAGACTTTATTTCCTAATTAGAAACATGGAGGCGGCACAACAAACAGTGCCAGTTACATAGTATTATTTATGGTTTATGGATGTTTATCTAGTACCTGCCAAAACTGTAACTTTTCTTCTTGCCTGGAACAATGTTTTGGCAGTCTTTTGACATCAAAGAGAGATAGCTAATCCCCATCCACGCCTCAATGAAAATCAAAACACAACACTCCTCTGTAAACTTGGAAAGTGATTACCACTCAGTGCTGCATAGAAATTACAATGCAAAGAACAGAAAAAAATGAAGATGAGATTTCATTTGAAAGTTCTGTCTTAAAACTCTGTAATCCCCCTCCATCCATGCATGTGATGGAAAAGTTTTACCAGCAACATTTTTTGCTAAGTAAACAATAGCAAGTTAAGACAGAGAAAAGTATTTCCATTCCACTGACAACTAAAAAGCAATAATTTATGTCTAGCAATTTGTTATGAATAGCTTTCATGTTCTGAAATTTCATAGACCTCCTAAATTTTAAGTTGCCTGTATTTAAGGAGGTTTTGCTTAAACGAAAATGAAACCATGAAAGATGAAAATGCGACCTCCTGTTTTTCCCTACACCTACAAAAATATTAGGTCTTTTTACAATCGCATAACACCTTAGCTTTGCCAACAGAGATTAGTTTTATGAATCCACTTTAAAAAATACTTTAAAATAATTTCTACCTAACTGATGAATACCTTGCAATTCCAAAAGTTCTGTTCCAGCCATATGGTTTAAAAAAGAAGTTTCAGATAAATTCCTAAGATGAATACCAAAAAAGTGAAATAGAAGCAATAGAGAAATTAGTCATATCTGCTCGTCGGACTGTTTTCAATTTTGAATAGACATGTGGAAGGCGCCACTCAAAATTTCCAGTTTCATGTCTTGTAACATCTTTAGACTATGTGCCTCCATCTTTCAAACTGGAGTAGAGAAGGTCATAAAAATATCAAATCATCTGGACTTGTATCTGACAGGAGGATTTATCTTTCAGGTTGTATATGCAAATTATTATTTGTATGCTTAAAAATATGCATGGCAGATCCTACATAACTGTGCAACTATATATATATGTATATATGCATGCCATGACAAATCTGACAAAAATCTGTTTGTTCAGGGCAGGGTTTCAGAATAAAAGAATTTTGGCTGAACTGAATCATCTTTACATATCTAAATTTGCAGCAACACTGAAGTAGGTGAAGATCTTAGTGAACTTTTAAAAATAGTGTCCTACTTCTAGTAATGTTTCTAAGTTCCTTCCTGCAGAACTACCAATTGAGGGCTGATGTGTAGAAAAGAAGACAGCTTATGGATTCCAAAAACAAACCCCCCTCTTGCACACAAGTAAGTGTAATTCCAGCTTAATGGGTCCCTGGGAGAGACAATAGCAAGAGAAAAATTACCATAGAATATACCAACATGCATAACCTGAGGTTGTCTCAACAAAACTACTGAAGATGTTGCGTATTTTCAATAAGGAATGAACCCCATCCTTTCACAACCCCAGCTGTCAGGGCCCTTTAACCACTCCAGTTGCACTGATCTGCAAGCCCTCACTGCAGAAGCTCCTTACCTCATTTACAGCAGCACTATCATATTTCACTGGATATGATAAGGATATGCAAGGATAATGAAACGGAACTCATGTGGCTGATTTCTGACAAGCTCTCTGATGTCTGTTGCAGAGCTGTGAAGAGTTCTTGATGTGATTTTTAATTTGAAAGAGTTGCCACTTGTGACCTCCAAACCTACATCCTAAACAAGGACACACTCTGAATTTATTTTAAGAACTGGAAGAGAGCGTCTCATAATTATACTGCTTTCAGCTGCTCACCCTCTATGCATTCAGCTTTCTAGCAAATTTCTGTGAGTGTTTCTGTGTGAAACTTCTCATATTCCTGTATAAAAAATGTGCTTTATCTCTGAGGGCACAGGAATCTTAAAACATGGATCTTGTAGATAGTTAGAGAAAAAAGATATTTATCAATTTAAGCAGATGGACAAGAAGCAACAGTCACAAGTCTTAGCAAGGAAAATTTCAGTTAAATATAGGGTAAAAAAATATTGCCATATGAAGAGTTTAAGGACAGGCCAAGTTGCTCAGAAATATTGTACAATCTCCACCCCTGGAATATGCCAAGATGTGACTGAACAAATTCCTAGCAAAGTGAGCTGGCTTTGAAATCAGACCACCTTAAAGCAAGAGGCTGAGCCAGATGACCTGTAGAGTTCCTTCCACCCTCAGTGGCCTGTGGCCCCACATTCTTCCCACAGCATCACCTTTCAGCACAGATGGCATGCCAGGCTATATCTTAGAGCAAATCCTGGGAACAACCTTATCATATGACACTGTGCAATTCACATCACAAAAATTGTACTTTTACTCAGGCTAAACACTTGCTATCTGAATTTCATCCTGATATTTAATGGTAAATTTTCATGTGATAGTTATAATTCAATTGAAAAATGAGCTTTACAACTTTTAACTATGCAAAGTATTCCCTTTTGTTATCTCTGTAGTAAATCACTCATACCTAAGGCTTAGTCTTCCCTCTCAAATCACATCTAAACCCCAAAATAGTTTTCTATTTTCTTTTATTATTTCGTTGATGTCCAAAAGCAGACAGTAAAGGTAAAATCTTGGCCACTCTGCACCCAATGGAACATTTTAAAATTGGTTTTCATATTGTAAGACTTTCACAGAACCATCATAGAATAGTTTGAATTGGGAGGGACATTAAAAATTATCTAGTTCCAACCTCTCCTGCCAAGTAGACCTGGTTGGCAAGAACTCCATTCAACCTCGCCTTGGACACTTTTAGGAATGGGGCATCCACAGCTTTTCTTGGCAACAGGTTCCAGTGCCTCATCACTCTCCAAGTAAAGAATTTCCTCCTAACATCCAATCTCAATCTCTCCTCTTTTAGTTTTAAACTATTCCCCATTGTCCTATCAGTATTTTCCCACACAAAAATCAGTTTCTGCCTTTTCTATAAGCCCTCTTCAAATACTGTAAGATTGCTATACGGTCAAGTGAGAGCCTTCTTTTCTCCAGGCTGAACAACCACAAATTGCTCAGTCTGTCCTCACAGGAGATGTGTTCCATCCCTCTGATCACCTTGGTGGCCTCCTCTGTGCTCCCTCCAGCAGGTCCATGTCCTTCCTGTGCTGGGAGCCCAGAGCTGATGCAGCCCTGCAGGTGGGGTCCCAGCAGAGCAGAGCAGAGGGGCAGAATCCCCTCCCTGGCCCTGCTGCCCACGCTGCTCTGGATGCAGCCCAGGACACGTTTGGCTCTCTGGGCTGGGAGTGCCCATGGCTGGGGCATGTCCAGCCTCTCAGCCCCCAGCACCCCCAGGTGCTTCTGGGCAGGGCTGCTCTCGGTGGGATCATCTCCCAGTCTTTAATCATGTCTAGGATTGTCCTGACCCAGATGCAGCACCTTGCACTTGCACTTGTTGAATTTCCTGAGGGTCTCCTAGGTATACTGCACAGGTTTGTCCAGGTCCCTCTGGATGGCATCATGTCCTATTGTATCAACTGCAGTGGTGAGCCTTGTTCCATCTACAAACTTGCTGAGAGTACACTCGATCCCTCTGTCTGTGTCACTGATAAAGATACTGAATAGTACTAGTTCCAGGACAGAGCCCTGAGGAGTACCTCTCTTCACTGGCCTCCACCTGGATTTATTACCACTGGCCTGAGTCAATCCTCCCAATTCCTTATCCACCAAATAATTAACCCTTCAAACCCATGTCTCTCCAATTTGGAGATAAGAATGTCATGTGGGATGAAAGCCTTACAGAAAACTAGATATATCTGTGATTAATCTATTCATGTGTATTTAATTTAAAATTTCCTGAAACGGTCTTGATTTATTACTATTTAGATTGCAAACAGATAGCATTTCTATACATCTGTTTTCATGTCTGATTCTGATTTTTCAGTGCAAATTTGCTCACAGTTCTCTTTGTTTGTCTCTCCAGAAACTCTAGGTAAGATGTCCTTGACTTCAGAATATCTATTAACTGAGACTCAGCTTATCCCTATCTCAAGAATCCATTTCTAGTTTTACTGATATTCTGTGTCTGGAACACTGGTCATATAATGTTGTAAAATCATTTGCAAGTCATGTCAGTTAATTACTGGGCAAAAGTTCTGTATGTCCTTAGTTGTGACTCTACTTCATTCTTTCTATTCTGACAGTATGTGACTTCCCAGAAGGAAAACAAGTCACAAAGCCAGTCTGAATTCCTTGGTGATCTGCTTTTACCACATCTGACTTTCTTTTATTAGATATATGCACAATTAGAGCTGTAATTATGGCTCCTATTATCCCATCCTTACTAAGCTGGTGACAGATGTTCCCTCGGGCATTTGGTAGTTCTTAGATACAAGATAAGACAAATAAGTTAAGGAAGTTAAGATCTTATCTTGGATTGTCAACACACCATTGTCCAATGACAAGCAGAAAGGCTAGGTGATCAGAAGTGGAAAATGAAATTGTTCAGCCATAGACGCTGAGATTCAAACAGGGATGAAATAGTATATGTGAGTGCATTTATGGAAAATCAGATGAGACCTGCTGGATAGGTGGAGGCATATGCTTAGCAACATCATTTAGAAAAATAAAATTGGCTGGAAATAACAGCAAAAAAGCTTACATGTGAAAATGTAAGTTTACATGTGGAAATTTCTGACATGAAGAAAGAAAGGGATGTAGAAAATGAATTTTTTTCTTCACATCAACTAGCTTGTTTCTTCAGAGCTTTTCCCTCCTTTCTAGATTTCTTTCAAGCTTACTTAACAACAATTGTTTGGAAGATGAAGTGCTTGCCTGAGATTACCAGGAAGATAAGTACCCCCTAAAACCAGGTTCTGTATTCAACATGAGAAGTTTAGGTCATTCAGTAGGGTGTATCAATGAACCCAAAAAATAGGAAGCTGCAGAAAACTCAAAGAAAGACATCTCAAAGGAGAAACTCTTAATATGAAATTATTTTAGAAAGTGTGGAAACAGGGCTCTACTAAGAATAGTCTGAGGCAGCAAAGAAGCAAGCATGGAATCTGGATGCATGTTGTCACCTACTTGCCCTTAGCAATCACAGTGAGGCAAGCTCTTGTAAGTCAGTTTTGCATATTGAAGATGAAGTTCTGATTCTAGTGTGAGAGGAGATAAGAGAAAAAGTATTACAAATATTTATTTGTTGTTATCACAATCTATAGAAACTGAAGTAATTAGTAGAGATTTCCATGGCAACTTCTTCATAAAACACTACATAATTAACAAAAAGCCCCCAGGATTAAATCCACTCTTCTGTGATTGAGCCTCTAGGCTAAACTGCATTCTCCATGGCCACTAAAAATTCCTGTATGAAGTATGCTTCTCCAGCTCGCCCAAATTTTCTGTGCCAGAGTGCATTTCTGAGTAGACTAAGGAAGACCTTTATAGGCTCACCAGACTTACATCCAGGCCAAACTTCAAGTTTAGGATTCTTCAGTGCTAGGGCAACCAATACAGCTCTTCCACCCCACCTTTAATAAAATGTCACTAGCCCCCTGCAGAAGCAAAACATATTAATACACTAGTCTTGGGTAAAATAGTAAGGCATGGGGAGGCTTTGAGCAGAGTCACTGCTGCAGACCTGCTGGTCCCATCTATGCTGCTTTTGGAGCCTTCTCTCCTGTTCTATCCTGTGGCCTCTCCCCCTCCCTAGCAAAGGTCCCTAAGGCATAGCCACAGAATTTGAGGCACCTCTGCTGCACACAAGCTTTCCACTTTTCTCTCACAAGCCACTAAGACATGTTTCCAGCTTCTCATAGCCAAAAAAAATTTAACAAAAACAACCACCACAAGAAAAAAAAATCCCCCATTGAAAAATTCATAAAAAATGTTAAAAAACTCCAAAACCCCAAAAGAACCCTACCCCCAAACCAAACAAAACCAAAAAGAAATAAAAAAAAAAAAAGAGAGTGAAAAGATAAAAGAGAGGATGTAAGTCAGAGATGTGTTCTGCAAGCTGTTTACCTTTCATTCCCAGGTCTGCTCTCAGACAGCGGCCGTACCTGTTTGCACCCATACCTGGCATCCCACACTGGTCTGGAAGGTTGGCACCTGGTCCTGAGGTTATGTACATGGGCATGCTTATGTGCACATGAGCACATGTATAGATGTGTATGTGGAAGGCTAATTTTAGGCAGAAGGTTCCTGCCTGGATGCTGAGTCAGGGGACCAGCTGCTCCTTGTCAGGTAAAGCAGTCGTCATCCCCAACAGGAGACAAAATAAGTCACTGCACTCCAGGACAACTCATGTTTAATTTCCTTACTTGCAGAGGTCATTGGATGAGAAGAGGTGCCAAACCCAAGCCTCTCTACAGCACCCACGCTCCCACAGCCATGTGGAGCTCACCAGACAGGCAAGCCCTCAACCTCAAGTCCTGTACTTCTGCATGCTCTGGAGCTGGTACCTGGTGGAAAGTTAGTTCTGAATGCCTATAACTGAGAGAGTACTGAAAGAGGAGCATTGTTTAAAAAGCTGCTTACTTTAAAAATCTTGCTGGATGCCTCCAAACAAACGTGTGCTGAAACTGGCAGTTTTGCCCAAGCAAACACAGGCCCTTCAAAAAGTCATGTGTCATTGTGTCCCTTCAGATCAGCCTGCAGATCAAAATGACAATTCTGTCTGGGAGATCTATGCCTACAATCCAGAAAGAAAAAGGCAGTGTAGCTGCCACATGGAAAATCTCATTAAAAAAAGAATATGACACTGCAAGTTCCCTGTGGCAGTTCTGTCTTCTTGCAGCTGCCACTTTCACCTGCCCTGTGCTCCCATCTCTGGGGCTCCTGTACCCGCCAATACAAGCGAATGAGAGTCTTAATTCCAGAGATAATCCAGGTATATGTGGGAAGGACCTATCCCAGATGGAGTTCTGGGTCTAACCCTGATGCACCCTTATATCCTCTGAATCCAATTGGCTCTGAAAAAAAGGGACACATCCCTGACTTTCTCCAGTAGGGTGAAGAACCAAATAAGAGCAAACATCAAGCATCTTGTAACAAAGTGGTTTGGGTGGAAGTCTCTACTCATCATCTCATGACCTGGGCTAGCTGCCTGAGTGTGGGAAGGGTAGAGACTGGGGTGTGGTTTTTGCTTGCAGAGCCAGTAGTCAACCATGCAGCTGAGTCCTCCAGCTCTTGCAAAATCTCAATCTGCAGCACATCAGCTTAGGTAGTACTGACCAGGAAACTGGTATACAGCACAGAATCAGGGTTGCAGGAGGGTTTGTGCCCATGTTTGATGATTTTGATTTTGAGGTGCAGAGGCATTTTTTAAGTGAAGGACAGTGTGAATGCCATCACCTCTCTGCCATAACTGAAGACTATGAGGCTGACCACCTTGACAAACTGAAGCAGCATAGGTTGCATGCTCCTGAGCAGTTCTACCCCTCCAATGAGCAGAAGGGAGCAAAACAGTGTCTAATGGAAGGTTTTGTAGGGATGAGAAGGTCTGTGTGTCTTGAAGGATGTTCAATGCTCTTGACAAAACCAGTAGTGTGTGGCTTTCCCCCACATGCAAGGATACCTGCTCTTGTGCAACAGCTGCTGATAGCTGTGCTTTCCTTCTCTGCTGCTGTGGCAGTGTCTGCTCTTCACCACTGCTCAACATAGCAAAGGCAGATGGATGGGGTGTTGACTGGCTCTGAGGCAGCAGCTTGGCAGTGACAGCAGCTGAAGAAAGAAAGTGGAGTGCCATGAGCACCCATGTAGCCATCAAGGTTTGCTTGTAGCTGCTGTGAATAGCCTGTGCTGTACACCTGGCAATGGAGCTGTGTCCCAGTCACAACAGCATGCATGAACTCTGCTTCTCTGTTCCATGGAGATTTCAAGGACAGCACAGACATACTCTGGTCTAGAGATAAACTCTGTGTTGTCCTCTTGTGTTGGATGCATCTGTAAATTACAGCCACTCTGATATAGCTTTTCTCAGGTGTGATGCTTGGGGGTGTCCATAACCCTGGAGGTTACCACCCAGAGTTGCACTTCAGTGTTTCCATGAAATGTCCTGAGAGTGATACAAGACAGAACTTCACAAAGCTGATGGATGAAGTCGTGAAGCTGTGGTAAAGCGTTCAGGGTCTCATTTTCTCTAAGGTCATTCTAAAGTGACCTTAATCCACTGCATTCCTTTTGCTTCAGATTTTCAGTTATAAAACAAAAATAAATACGCCTTATGTCTCTAGGGTACTCGTAAGTTATGCCTGTTAATTAGTATAACACATAGAGTTATTATGGTAAATGAGCCTATTTAAACAGATAAGAAATACTGCTGCATTTAAGCAAATGATTGTCAGCAGAGACTGTAAATATACTGGTTTCTTCACAAGGTGATATCTTCAGTGCTGTGATCTAATTAAGTATGTCTCACATTAACTCAGTCCACAATGCATGGAAATAAGCCTTTTTGGAAGACTGTCTGTTTGCAGGCTACAGTGTAGGTAAATGTGAGCTCTGTCTCCTCCTACTCCAGGCTAAAAAACCCATGAGGGTCTATTAGTTCAGATAACACCAGGTAAGTGCCACAGGTAAACTGCAAGAGCAAACTGTTTTGGCCTGCAAAAACTGATGACTGAACAATTCTCCTGGCCCTCATTGCCACAGTATGACAGATTTCTGCAGAAAGCCCCTACATTCTTCTTTATTCTGCTGCAACAACAGCCAATCTGGGGAAAGTAGTCTGAAGCAGCAAAAAAAAAGAAGCAAGTGAAAGGAGGGAAACACAGTTCTATTATGCCTGTGATGGATATTTGCTGACTCCCATTCATTGGAATATTGAAGCAATTTTCACTGAAATCAGAGGAAGTCAGCTTTGAAAGAAGAAAATAATGCTCAAAGAAAGGATGTTTGCCTCTCCACTGGGCTGATTTCCACAGTCCATTTCTGTGTATCTGAAGCCAGGCATTGATAGCAGGATCCCTGGCACAGAGCACCTCTCAAGTGTGCAGCACCGGCAGCTGCTGCTCTCAACTCCACAAACAGAGCAAATTATGCAGCCTCTGTACAGCCTCTGTAGAGACCACCAGATTTATCCGAACTCACTTTTTCATTTTCCTCCAATGTTTCAAAGTCCTTTAACGATTTACACTTATGAAATAATTGTAACTAATTGACCATCAGCAGCTAAAAAGGTGTATTTCTACATAAACTGGTGGCGTTTGTTCAAGAAGAAATAGGATCCAATGTAAGCACCTGAGAAAGTTCTTAAACATTTTTTCTCTTTCAAAATCTCTACTGTCAGTTGATTTTATAAGAGAAAGAATTTTTTTCTTTTATTAAGGAAAGCCCTACATTTAGCACTCCCCTTTTAATCTTGGAGATTTCTGACATAAGAACATCTTCATGTTTAATATGTTACTAAAATATGCTGTTGACAGATACTTTGCCAGTAGTGATTTCCCCTGGGAAAATGAAGTAGTATAGACTTCCTTCCTCATCTGAGAAAAACCCCCAAAACATTCAAATGTTTTTTTCCAGGCAGCTGGTCAAGGAAGCAGGTGTCAGACTCACAAGAAAATCTGCAAGTTCTGCATCACAGCCCCCTTCTTCCCCTGCCCAGCTGATGGCAACACCCAACACACACTGAGACTGTTCCTTGTATTAGTAAGAAAATACTTCCTTGTTGCCCTGAGGCGCATTTAGCCTATACTATATATAGTTTGACAGTATTTTCTCCTGCAAGTTGTACAAACAACTTCCAGTTCACATTGTGTTTATTTCCTGCCACAGCTATCTGTCTTTCAAGGAAGCTAATGTTTCTTTGCAAGTTGTCCAGCTGCTTGGTTTGGATCCTTGGCAAGCTTGGCTATATTTTCTAATTTCATACATCTCCTTTCCAGCCTTCTGCCTCTCCTGTCTCCCCTGCAGCATTTCTCTCTCTCCCTTATCCCTACAACTAGTTCACTAATCTCACCCATTCATTTCCAAATCAGTATCAAAATCCCCATTCCTCTATGCATTTAAACCCTCTAAGGACTTTCTTCCCTTACACACTGGGCTCTGTTATGCTCTCTCCCTCACCCTGCTCCTCCTGCCCTAGCAGTACCAGCCTGCTCTCTGCACCCAAGCACAATCTTCCCTTGTTGAAGCAGCCACTGCTAGCTTGCCTGCTCAACCCATCTGGACCCGCAGCCCTCTGCTTAACTGAATTCTGCAGCTCTAGGAACTTATCTGTATGCCCCTCTCCTGACAATTCATTTCTTTCCTCCATATACTGCTTTTCAGGCTGGAAATCAAGGATTACTATTGCTCTCTGTGAAGCATTTGAGGAAGCAAGCTGGATTATGCAGTCTACAGATTGAGGTGAAATCATGTATTTTGTTGTCTTAAGAAACGTTTGACAGGCAGGTACTATATTGTGTACCAAGGGAACAGCTGATGAAAAGGAAGATGTCATAAACACACACACAACACATAAGTTGCTTGAAAAGTTGGTATTTACAAGGGTTAATTCACAGTGCTATATAAGTCATCATTATTTATTTCCTTATATTATTTCCTTAATTTATGTACTTGAGATTTGCAAAGAGGAAATAAAAAATGACAGTTTCTCAATTTTAGGTAAATATTGGTAATATTCCTGTTTCTAAAAGTGATTATTGTATGCAGGTGGTTTCCTACAGTAAATTTCACAGTGGATAGTGCAAAGAAAATCCCTTTCAGTACAAGAAAAGGAAATAAAGATAAAGGGACAAGATAAAAGCAAGTGGCACAAAGACTTAAAGAAACAGATTTATCATCACAAAGCACTAAAATCCTTATAGCAGTCTCAGGAGGTGACAGCAATAAAATTAGAGCTCAGCTTGTCATTTTGCCATTAGTCTTTTTCTTTTTTTTTAAAGGTGCATTGGTCAAAAAGCTACTTTATCCTGATTTCCTGCAGGTCTGTAGTTTTTTGTCTCCTAAATGCTCCACCAACTACCAAAGCAAACCAGCTTCCCCCAGGCTTGCATGCATCCCCATCAGTTCAAAGCACACACAGTGCTTGGTCCAAGCTGTCCCTGGCATGGGTTGGTGCACAATAGCCAGAGTGCTGGAACCTCACTGTTCTGCTAGCCAGCTGCTGCCAACTGCTCAAGGGCACTTGTTATGTTTTAATTCCTAGATGAATCACTGATTTTGTTCTCTATTCTACCTGGATACTTGCTTTCATAAAAATTATAAGAATTTATCTTTAGGACTTCCACTCCTCTTCATGTAATGCTGCAGCTAAACAGTGGGCTTAAAACTTACTAGGCAGAACCTGGCAGGAAAATGGGCAGAAGGTGTTAACAAGATCCCCTGGGCCTTATTCTGGCAGGAGGCCCTGGTGCCATTTGGATGGCATCAGTGCTTCATATTTGTTTTAGTTCTCCTCCCTGAGGAGGTCTGACACTCCAGTAGTTGTAACCTCCCAGTACAGCCAGAGTATATGCAAGGGAAGGAAAGTAGAGGATCTTGGTTTGTGCAGCAAAGCAAGATATTGGAAACCATATCTTGGTCTTGGCTGTAGTATTGGATCAAAAAAATTACTTGCATTTTAAAAAATACATGGGAGGACTTTTCTCCCACACTGCAGTCCAATGCCTGCCAGTAATTTTAAAGTGGACAGGATCCCCTCAATCAGGCTGCCATTTGCACAGATACTGGCCAATGTTCCTGAAGGGTATTTTTTAGCCCAGCTGACCTGAATATCAAAAGCTACATATATTCTAGCAAAACTTCCCAGTTCTGGAACACTGATGGTTGACCCAGTCCCATCTCTTGGCAGTATTTGCGTGAGATCTGGTCAGCCCTGAATGCTGCACAGAGAACCAGAATGTACACCATGGCTGGGACATAAATTAGTCCTCAGCTATCTAGAGGTAGGATTTGAGTCCTTCTCCAGGAATGCAGAGTGGCATAAAACCTGGAGACACTGTGTGCTTTCTTAGATTGGCAGCTGGAATATTCTTTCCTCTTATCACCCTTGATAAAATACAGATATTAACAGTGCTTCTGACTTGACACCTCTTTCCCACCCAAGAAACTAAGGCAGGGACTGTACCTAAGCCTGTGTTGCTGTACCTTGACACCATTTCAGACTTTCACATGTTACATAAATAAAAAAGCATAGAAATATTATATGTTGCTAGTGACAGGAAAGCATTGCATGGAAAGTAGGGACTCAAAACCCACATCCAGCTTTGAAACCCAATGATGTAGCTGTTTTTTGAGCAATTCCAAGCAGCATCACTTTTCTGGCATTGACAAGAAGGAGGTTGCTCTCCGAAGTCTGATGGCAAAGTGGGCTAAACCTTGATGAAAGGCTAGGCAGACTCCCTGTTGATCCCTTTTGGTTACTGTCAAGGAAAATCCGCTGAGCTTGGTAAAACACCACCAACAAGGACATTTGTACCTTCAGTCTTTCCCAAGAACTGGTTCATATACGTAACAAAGCACCAAGAAGCAGACAGTGATATTCCCCTGACACATGGGAGTCAGCACAATGTGTATCCAGGCTGCTTGCCACTTATTTGCAGCTAAGAATATCTAACAATAGGAGCTGCTGTGGATCTTCCTCCAGAACTATTTACAGAGTAACAGAACTAGTAAAACACCAACTTCAGCCATTATTTTCTGAGGCTGATAGCCTACTGGAATTTATATCCAAGACAAATCCTGCCAGTAACCTGGAGAGAAAGCAGAGCATGACATGTAAGTGATTTGCACACCACCTGCACAAAAGCCAAGAATGGGTTTCTCATTTACTCAGAGAGAAAGTTCATGAAATGTTCCATTTCCTATTAGTACTACTCTTAAGGGTGATTTTCAGTGACAGTGTTAGGCTCCCTGTTAGGCTGTTGGTTAGAGCATAACAAGCCCTGTAGAGCTCAGAGCATTCATTTGAAGCCACAGCTGCAGGGGTGAGTGAGCGATAGCAGCCTGATAGGGACACAGAGATCTCCCACATTTTCCTTGAAATCTCCTGTTATTTTCCTTGAAATTAAAATAAAGAGTCATCCTAGTTAATAAGCTTTGAGTCAAACTTTCCTTTTGCTACAATGAAAGAACACTGCCATTAATCAGCTACTCATGTAACCACCACTGAAACCCTGGAAATTAGAGCTGAAATAAGAAGCAACCCCTATCTGTGTGCAGCTGTATTTTGCTTTCCTGCAATGCAAATGCATTTTTTGCAAATATGTTCCTGTATAGTCCAAGTTTTACTTGTAAGGACTTCCTTCTGAAGTAATCAAACTTACATTCAAGGGAGATTTAAAAGGCTCCCAGAACACAAGCTGGGAAAATTTGAGCAAGGCTAAAGCAGAAAGTATATGCATCATGTAAAATGATTTAAGGAAATTAAACAAGCTGTGCTAGGAAATCTATGGCTAAGCAAACTTTGTCTTCTAAGGATGTTTATGTGCTGCTCCATAACATTTTCCTCAAACAGTTTTATTGAAATAAACCAAGCTCCCTCCCTACTCCCCATCTGCCTAGTCCTCCACACCATGAAGGGCAGCGGGTGAGTAACCCAGACAGCCAATGCCAAAAGCAATGTATAAGAGTGGAGCTCTGCTCACAGTGCCCTCCATAGGATACTCATTTGATACTCTCTATGACCCAGGACCTGATTTTCAGAAACCTTGTAGAACTGCTCTCACTTTTGTACTGCTCTTTCTTGAAATCTGCAAACAGTAATTGGAATGGAAGAGGAAAAAGTGGCAATAAAAATAGACAGTCATAGGATCAATGAGAGGGATTAAAACCTTCTACCATTCGAAGGCCTGGTTAAAACTGAACAAAAGACTGGTTATTTATGAGCCAGGACAGGGTAGGCACTCCCTGAGGTAAGAGACGTGTGCTCAAACTACGTGAAGAACAAGATCAGTGCTGCTGCTTAGATTATTTTATAGGCTGTATGCTGACCCCTCTTGTTTTGCTTTCCTTGACCTGGAAAACTGAGATGATGATCATAGGATCATTCAAGGACACTGAATGTAATGTAGCTTTTGAGGTTAGTGGGGAAGGAAGGAGGGTTATTTCCATGTCTTGAACAGATAGCTGCTGATAGATTTTCATTCATATGCCTGGTTACCTTAGAATGAGCTTCTTCTATGTATTTGCAGTCTTAAGAGCTACTTGCAGCTTTTGCAGTGCTACGCTAAAGATGGGCCACAGGTATTGCATTCCTGAGAAATAGCCTCTGTGATATTTACCAGTCAGAGTAGTTGCATTGCCAGGCATGCTCCACAGTGAAGTGACAGGCATATAACAAGCTGGCTGTCTGGCTGTTACATGCCACAGATTAGTTGTCATGCCTTGGTCAAAATAACAAAGAATATAATACTTCTCTCTTTACTGAAAATATAGCACATCGTCATAAAAGACTGACTTGACTCCATTCTTACATTAGCAACTTCCATTATATGGTTTTCTTAGGGAACAGTCTTAACCATCTGATAAAACAAATGATTTCTGCAGTATCTTATAATCTTATAATTTGTTTTGAGTTGCATGAATTAAGGTATCACTTATATCTCTCCTGTCATGATAAAAATTACCACAGATGAATGCTACCCATTCACTTTTATGGACTTCACAACTAAGAGAGTTTCATCAATGTCACTGCACGCTGTAAATTGCATTTGGATATATTTCAGCTGAAATAAGACTAAAATCACAAGTAACTAGGCAACTCCATATTCTGGGGGTCTGTCTATTTCAGCAGACATAAGAGAATGATGCTAGTAGGTATACAACTCAAGCAGAATGATAGCTAACCCTTCTTCAGATTCCATGAATGTGGCATCTCCTAATTCAACCTCAGAAACACGAACTATTCTGCACCTCCTATCCAGATTTTTAGAAAATTTAATTACATGCGTAATCAGTCAGTGGGTAGAATTCTCAAAGGTTGTTTTGAGATGCTTGGATGGAAACAAAAAATCTATAGCATTAAAAAGACTTTACATTAGTTCTTTTAAAAAGTCCAAAAGTTTTTCTTAAACTCATAGAAACACAAGCATTTTGCCTCTTTTGGTACATTGTACCAGAATTGTAAGATCAGTTAAAACATTATAATCAGTTAAAAATTATAAGAAAAGTTAAATAAATTTTTCTTAAGCTAACAAAATACCAGAACAAAACCAACTACAGCAAAATCCAGAAGTCACTTTAAAGTTCACTTAGTTCATTCTGTATTTAAGTTGTGAGCCACTATTTTACTAAATCCTGCATAAAAGGCTTTCAAAATTTTTAATCATGATTGTGGAATTTTTCCTGTATGTTCTCCAGTTCACTTACTGTGCAAATGTACCACAAATATTTCTGTTATATAATTTGAACAATACAATACTATAAGGGAGACTTGCTTTGGGTGTCTTAAAGTAGCCATCACTTCTTACCTACCAAGTCATTTTCCAGATTACTGAAAGGTGACAGTCACCAAGGAGTGCCTTGTAAAATCATGAATTGTCATGGTTTGACACCAGCACAAAGCCAGTGCCCCCACGAAAATACACTGTCCCTGGTGTCTGTTGTGAGATGTGACCAAAAACAGAACAAAGCAGGTTCTATCTTCGGAACAAAAAGGAAAAAACTTTATTACTTACAATATATAAAGAAAACACACACAGAAGGGGATGAAAACCTTGGAAACTCTCCTCCTCCCCCCACCTTAATTCACAAACACAACACAGTGAAACAAAACTCAAATTCTCAATCAAGTTACCATCTCTCAGAATATCAATCTTCAGTCCATTA
>VXBS01001443.1:72525-92578 GCA_013400255.1 Sitta europaea
ACTCCTCTCCCCCTCTCTGCCCAAGGCCTGCCTGGCCAGGCCGCATGGCCTCCCCTGCCCCGGCCAGCCCGCAGCTGGGCAGGGGAGCCCTGAGCTCCTGCACAGACTGAACCCAGAGAGAGTTCTCCTGGGAGCCCTCTGCTTTAACCCCCTGTGTGCTCAGAGGCGGATCCTTGTCCTCAGTGGCCACACCAGGTGCCAATATTCAAACCTGAGCACCCATTGGTTTGACCACTGAATCTGAAAAAAAAAACTCATTTCCATTTCAAACCACCACATGGATTTTCTGTCATTGGTGGAAAGCCATTTCCAATACCTGTCACAGTGGCAATTACACAGTTACAGCTGTGGTTTGAGGACATAAGTGAAGAGAGGTCTGTGAGAAGAGAGAGAACTTCTTTTAACAGGTCAATCACTAGAGCTGGAAAAAAACTTGATTGAACTTGCAAAGCCCATATCACTCAGGTCAGAAACTTTAGGAACAAAATTAAAATCTAAATACTGAGCAATTATGAGGAAGATGATGCCTCCTGAATAACAAAGGTTAATATTCTTATTGGCCCCTTACTCACACTTGATGGAGGTACAAAGGAGCACTCCAAACACTAGGAAGAACTTCCCAGCTCCAGTTCCTGTTAGGTCTTTCACCTACACCTTCTTTCTAGGACTAACTCTTTGAATTCAGTGGATGCCCATCATCCAGTCTAAAGCTGAATTAATACTTGAGCCTGCCACCATTTGCATCTACCCATCTTCCAGCAGGAGTATATCTACTTGTTAAAATTTGATTTCCACTTAATTTTATGTATCTTTTTTATTGAGCTTTGTTGAAGTAGCAAGAAACTTTTATTACATAGAGAACAGTGAGCATGCACCACAACAACCACTCAGTAAAAACAAACAATCTTTAAATGGCAAATGTGCATGTTAAAGTTATCACTTTTCACACACTCAAAGCAAAACCAGACAACTACATGCTTGGGTAAAAAGAGACCTCGAATGTCCCACCTAGAAGTGTACTCACAGTCCCTCTGCCACTTAACCAAATTGTTCAAAGAGTTGACAAAGTGACTAGAAGACAGACACATTAAAGTTTGGGGGTGAGATGCAGCCCGTCAGTTTTCTATGCCAGTTTTCATTCTACTTGGGGTCTCCAAAATGGGGATGGAGTGATTAGTTTCTCTCAGAGTCGCTGGCTCTTGTTTTTCTGATTTTTGATTGGGTTTGGTGTTTTTCTGTATGTGGTTGCTTTTGGTTTGTTTTCCAGTTTTGTTCTTTTGTTTCCCTCAGAAATACATAGATTAGAGAGTATACATGCCCAAGTCTTCAGATTAGTTTTACTCAGTGGTGAGAGATGTTTGACACAAGGACAAGAGTTTTTGCTCAAGCACATCAGATTGACCACTCCATGAAAATGAAAGCAGCCAGTCATGGATTGTGCTTCTGCAAAATATAATCTCAGTGAAAGAATATCTTTTCCTCTAGCCTATATTTACCAGCTTCTAGATTTTTGTTTCTGATGATGATGTGACAATGGAAAGCACATAAAACCCAAGAAAAAGTGCTCATTCAAAGCTTCTTGTGTGATGATTTAGAATTCTTCCTGGATTGTAGGGTGAAACTGTAAGATGTTAATGCTGTAGGTAAAAGAAAAAGAGGCATGAATTCCAGATAATGTGGAAAGAAGCCTATGAAATATTTAGCCCCAAAATAAAAAGTTTCATACTGATATAAAATTATTAAAGGATTGATGACAGTTCAGTTGTAAAAATAAAGAAAAATCTGACATTTCATAAATGATACTCAAGCCCATCTCCAGCCCCAAAATCTGTCATGTACACTGTAAAATCACAGCAAAAATTTTGAACAGTATTTGAATTTTCTCAAGTCTCCTTGAAATGGAAGCCTTACCAATAGTTACATCCTTCTGCCATTCCACAGAATTTGAGTAATCAATAGCAGTGCCTTGGGAAGAACTCCTGATGGGCAATGGAAAGGGTATAACTTTTTCCCCAGTGTAAGAGGTACTTGCAGCATGATTGGAAAGATATTCTCCACAACACATGGTTTTCAGTTCACTAAGAACAGCAAAAAGAGAGAAGCTGCTGTCCTGTATTAGGCAGAGAGGGTTGGAAAGTGGAGCATTTTAGGAGCATAATTTGATGATGTGAAATTTCACAACAGGAACAGATCCAATATAAACGTGGTCATCCACCTGGATGAAACAAAATCAATTTGACATTTACCAGCTGCATCATAAAATTGACTGTTACTGGGACAGTACACTTTAACAAAGTTAACCATCAACAGATTCCTATACCTAAAGGTACTGGTGTACAGGCAGTAATGTGCTTTTGTTGTATTTTTTAAACCTGAAATTCATAGTAGCGTAATAAACATGCATTTTTAATAAATACTTGTGCAGAGAATGGTGGATGGCTTCTTCTCATAAAAAACTACATTATCCTTAAACATGATGTAATTGAATTCTATTGGTTTCTCCTCCTAAAAAAATAAGTGTAACTAAAATGAAGTGTGAAATTATGGAAACCTACATTAAAGTTTACATATATTGTGGCTTAAAAACATACTTAACAGTAACATTCAGACAGTGAGTAGTTGCTACCAATATTTTAAAGAAAGCAGAAAAAAATTAAACAAACAGAAAAAGCTACTGGAGTTATAACCAGTGTCCTAGCTGATTCAGCTTCCTCAGAAAGTACAGAAGGACTGAGGTTTTTTGATTTTGTTTATTCAGGACAGGTCACATCAATGAGGCATTCTCTTGAATCAGAGAAACTGCAAGTTAAAAGGAAATTATGCTTCTGCAAAATATGTTGTGGGAGTCAGGAATCTACTAATTCCACCATCTGAAAGAATGTAGATTCTATTCTGGCAAATGTCCAAAGCATCAAACTATTTATGGCCTCTTGAAAGCAGTTAGAAACCTGAAGAGGAGTTAGAAGCTGAGTATTTAATTAATTCAGTTCTATAATGTTTCCTCTCTAAACAAAATTGTCCTGCTTTAAATGCAGAAACAAAATAACCTTTAAACTGAAACCCTGATGTGCAAAGAAATGTTGTATGGCTCAGATGACAGTGCATTACAAAATCAGAGGGTCTTCAATGCATTACAAAACCCCATCTAGAGCATCTTCACAGCTCTCCTGGGAAAATGGGAGTTCCACAGTTTTGAAATCCTGGATGGAACATTAACACGTTTGCCTTCAATAAAGACATGTTTCTAAAAAGAACAGGGGTAAGTGTACTAAGGTGACAGTTTGAAAGTTGAGCATACTGGAGGATAGCAAAGGGAAAGTGAAAGGATTTACTCTTCAGGTATAACCATTTGAAATTATACAGGAAGGTATATTTGGTGGCAAGGCTGCACAGCGATGCATAGACCTGCCTAAACACTTAGTTAACATTACAATGTTCCTTCTTAGTATTACAGCTGAGAGAGAATGAGTTCCTCTTTGACTTCTTAATTTTTTTTTAAATTTTGATGCTCACATCAAAAGCTGTGTGGCAGCATACAGTAATTTTGATGCAGAACAGTCTGACATTTAAGACCCACAAGACAGGCTATGATTCAAAACCTTTGGAGACAGGAGCAGCTCACCTGTGGTCAAAGCCATCTGACATAATTTTCTCTTAGTGTGGTCTTCAGCCTTCCATCTCTCAGAAAATGTGAGTGTGGCTTGCTTTATGTAGTTTACAACAAAACCATGTTGCATATGCCATGTCCCAGGCTGTGAGTGTGAGCATATTATGCCCATCACCTTAAAATAGTTTATTAATTACCTCACCTATCAGAAGAGATGCAGAGTGTGATGAAGTTAACTGGTGCTAATCTGGCAATTAGTTACAAATTTGCATCTCTAAGCATTCTTACATGATGATGAATGCAGGGAAAGAGTTTGTGAATATTCTATATTTTACCACTTTAAAAAAATACATATAGTGTAATACTGCTTCTACTATAGACATAACCATTGTCAAAATGGATGAACAATTCCTAAGCTTCCAATGTCAACACACTTTAGGAAAACAAAGCTGGCAGCAAATACAAGTATGACTTGCATAAGGAAAGTTTCAGTGTCATTTATGTGCTTTAGCAAAATTAACAAAAGATTTAATCAGTCTTCAAAAGTAAACAGATCACAAACACACAGCTTCTGTTCCTTGTTAAGATGAATGTATTTTCATTGCTCCATTCAGATGACAAGCAGCTTTGATTGTCCGCTGATAAGCAAATGGCCATATCTTGGAAAGAGCACAGTTTGAAAGAGGAATAGCTCACACATATATCTGATCTACTTTGAATTGATTCTGTGTGGTTCCTTCAAAACAAATTTAAAACTGAGAAAATATTAAGGTGACCTAATTGTAAAAGCCAGAAGAAATTTTGATCAGTAGAGTCCCAGCAAAGTTAGAGATGTTAAATAAAATACTTTGAGCCTCTTCAGTCTATTTTGAAAGAATGAACTGAGTCACCCTGATAGAAGCATACAGGAGTATTTTCAACACTATTGAAATAGAACTGATTGAACATCTCTGTGTTTTGAATGTGGCTGTGTGGGTGGAGTTATCCTCAATTCGTATTTAATGCCTTAAGATGCATTAAGACCTTATTCATACTCATCAAGCAAAAGAATGTAGCTGTCAGTCAGAAATCCCCAGAACAACAGGGAGAAAGCTGATCAAAACCAGATATTTCCCTTGAAACTAAACAAGAAACAATGGTAGTACACTAAGAATGGCTCCAAAAGGATGAGGTTTCTGAGGCATACATCAAAAATCCTAATTTTGTTCCTAATAAACCGTGCTTCACTTCATGCGAATTTTAGGTTTTATTAAACAGTGACTTAGTACATATAACACTGATCTGTGAAGAGTTACATAAACATCCTACTACAATAGCCATCACCATTTTTCATTACAAACATTTGTAGGAATATCCATTCTTACCACACTGGCTGGAGGCCAACTACCAAAGCTATAGAAATGCATTCAAGACAAGGAAATCCTAAATATTAGTCCTTGGTAGTGCCTATTCCCACAGAACTTGATGTCCCACCAGGGCTTTGGCTTCTAGAAATACATAACATCTAGAATTACATAACATCGACTATGACAAACATTCTTCATTTTACTTAGAAAAGGCTGCTTCCTGTATTTTTCCTAGCGCAGTATAGCACAGGGTTTGTACATCACGGCACCTTGGATTTTGCAAATGCTCTACACTCTATATTTTTATTGCAGGCAAACACTAGATATCATTTAGGGAGGAAAAAAGAGAGCCCATTCTTTTTAGACTGTTTTGCTTACATATTCTTCTTCCCTTCAACCTTTCTCTGTTTTATCAAGTGGTAGAAAGACATTACATACTCTCTCCTGTGTTCACTCTGCTGCGCAGAGTTCTGTGTCCTGTTGTCTCCTGACCAACCTACTTCTGCAAGGATGTCCAGGCTCTATCAGCTCTACCATATTTAAGTTCATGACATTATTTCTTGTGTGATTGATTTAAAACAGATTTAACCATCACAGACTTGTCCATTACTGACAGCCTTACCCTACTCTTGGCCACCACTGCTGCCAGTTCCCCCCGCCAGATTATTTGCTACCCTTAATTTTACTCCCCTCTCCTATTTCTCTTCAAGATATTGCAATCTTGTTTTCAGTCATTCTTCTCTTGTATTTTCCTCCTTAAGCATGTACCAGTGCTGCTATGATTCCATTTCCCACACCACTGAACACCTTCTTTAATTTCATCAGGGGCTTTTTTTTTCTCTCTTTTCTGTATGTTTGAAGCATCCTCTCCACCTGCACTCTTCTCTCTCTCTTCATGTCCTATTTCCCTTCATGGTTAGAAGAATGTTTTATCTGTTACAAAGCACCACAAACACTCAAGCTGCCATATAAATTATACAATGTGTATACAATGTGACAATGAAAATAAAGAAAAGAAAATACTGCAGGTTGAAAAGTCACTGCTCAGCTGCCAGAGCTTTCCTTGTTCTTTTAGAGCTGTTGCAAATGCTGACTCACATTTATACCCACTTGATTGACCTGCTGGCAATGCCATAATGGTCTAATGTGATTTAGACATAAATCTGAGTCAGGCCATCGTTTCTGCAGTGTAATGCTCTCTCTCAACCGAGTTCTATTCAATGGGCTTGCAGCACGTGGGATTGGTAAGAAGGTTATCCACCAAAAGAGTGCGGCTGCACTTCTGTATTGCACTTGCATTTGCATGGATAGAATGGCTGGGTCTGGTCTGGGCCAGGAGCTGTTCCCCTGCATGTTCTTAGAAGCTCTGCTCCTCATCTTGGAGATGGCAAAACATGTACAGCAGCATATTCCAGTACAAACCACAGCTCCTTAAATGGGTGGATTTTTTGTTTTATAGCTTACAGCTCACTACCATAGAGAATCATCCCTTGTCCCTGCTTCCACCTCTCAACCCTTATTATTTCATCAAGCAAAAGGTCTCCTGCATCCATCCTTCCAGTGTCCCATCGGCAATGCCTTCTTACACTAGCAACACAACAGGCTTGGGCAGGATGAAAGGCTTCAGCAGATAGAACCACTAACACCTTAAAACATGACCAACAGTACCCCAGCTAAACAGCACATGTCCCAGGCCAATAAAACCATGTTTGTGATTTATATTCTCTTCAAAATACATCCAAAAAACTCTCCAAAGAAAACATGCTATACAAAAATGGTACACATTTTGCTATGCAAAAATGGTATGCTCCACTTCCTATTTTAATGCTGTTGGAAATCATACCAGCTCAACAACTCATCTCACAGTGTATAGATAGTGGGAAGAAGTCTTTGCCATGACATTCCTTGTGAGGTCAGCTTTTTAGGCTGCAGAAAAGAATTACACATTTGAATGTGAAATAAAGGTAAAGTTGAGATGTCCAGTGCTCTAGCTCTAACAGTCCCAGGGAGTCCAGGAATGGAATATTTCTGAGCCTTGTGCTTAATGTGCCGTTCTCATTTGGCATTCAATGCTATGCCTTAACCTTTCCTAATTAAAATTTTTTTCCCAGACCTGCTTTCTTTCTATTCAGCCACTTAATATGTACCTGAATCTGAGTAATTTTTACTTAGTTCTACAATAAAATGTATCCACTATATCTTAAACTGCATGTCATCATAGCACAAAGGGGGAATTGCATGGTTTTACCAAAGGTGCAAAATTCTTATTTCACAAGGAATATTTTTTTTATTTCTTTTTTATTTTTTTTACCTTTTTTCTCATTTTCTTTTCCTGTTGCATAAAAATAGATTTTTATTCCTTTCATTGACAATTAGGAACATGCAGGTTTTACAGGATATACATTGTGTGTTCCTTACCTCCTGAGAGACCTCTTAAAGTGTCCATGACTATTAAGAACTAGAGGCCACATAGCCCATCATTCTGCAAATGTATCTCCTTCACACCTACTGTTGTCTTGTCCATTTTAGAACACTTTAAGGATCCTAAAAATAGCCATAAATAAAGGTCACAAGAACCCTTAATAATAAATAAGAATAACCTTTAATAATTTAATAAAGGTTTAGGGAACTTATCTGTTGGAACAGATATGTTGCTGCCAGTGTTTGTAATTTAACACTGCATTTTACTATCATATTCACATCATTAACTCCGATCTGTAAAAAATTACTCTAAATAATACTTAGAAAAACTGCATAAACTCCAGAGTATATCCATATAGCCATTATTGTATAGCCGTTCCTGTGAAGCTGTAATTACTGAGATTAGCACTGCAGTAGCTACTTTTGCTCTGGGACAGGTGCAGCCCTTGTAGCTTTACCAGAACTGGCTGGATGTGGGCTATTGCTTGAACTCTGTGCTGCCAGTTACCACTGCTCAGCTGGAGAAGAGAGCATGAACATTTCTTTCTCTTTTCAATCTGAAATCAAAGAGATTATTTAATCCACAATAGGGAGGGAGTGTGAATTAACCTGACTGCCTTGCCTCCCAGATGGATTAGGCTCACTCACAATATCAGTTGTAGAGACTATGAAGATGGAATCTCCCCTTCTGCTCTCTGCCTTTCAGCTCTTAGCTTGTATCTCCTTGTGATTTGCATAGACCCCATCTGTTGTCTAGACGGCACCCAGGAACTCAGAGCTGCCCAGCAGAGTGGTCCCTCTCCTAGCCCTTGGCTCCAAGAAAGTCTCAAGAATTGGAAAGGTTACGTGTCAAAGACATACACAGCTGAGGAGTTAGAAATCTGGGTTAGTTGTAAACTGTGCTTAAGAAGGTGAATAAACTTGATAGGCAGAATTGTCACAAATTCACACTGAGTTTTTTGTAACCTCATAAATTCTCTTCAAGATATGACGTTACCATAAGACTGTAAAAGTGCCTAAATTTCACACATCAAACAGTAAGCTAAGACTTCCCCAGGGTTCAAGGTAGCTTTCCAGTACTAGACTTTGGGTATTTAAAATTAAGAGCACCTCAACATTAAGTTGCATGCAAACATAGCAGTGTCATGGAAGGACCATCATTCTCTCCCATATTTCTGCCAAGGGAGACAATAATATATATGTGCCGGTCTACACCACAAAGTGGAACACAGTGCAGACATTTTCAAAACAGCTTTAGACATAGTAACAGTAAAGAGAGACCTGTAGTCACTTTAGCACCTTAGGTGAAGCATAGAAAAAGCCTTGTGTCCTGAACTGCTTTTGATAACTGCATTGGTATTTTTTTTCTCAGCTCTGAACTGCTTGTGCAGTGTCCGTTGCACTGGGTAAACTACAGGCATCTCTTCTAGTCATGAACTGCTGCCGAGTGTGGACATTTTAGTGAAAATTGATATTCCCCCACCTTTTAAGAGTGTCTTCCCATAGCACACTCCCATCTAGCAGTCACACCATCACCAATGACACCAAATTCCATGAGATGGTAGATGTACTGTGCCGTCACCACTGTCACAAACCTGTCACCTGTGATAATCCCCTGGTGATACCACACATTGGATTATTTCTGTTCTGCTGAGTGACATAGATTCTATTCACACCAATGGATTCAGACTTTGATTTGTGCTGAACCGACACAAATTTGCAAATTCTGAATTTCCATCTGGCATTGCTGAAATGGAGGGCTCTGATGGAGTCAAAAGCAGGATGTCTACTGCTCTTGCCAAGATTTGCTTACCTGCTGTTCTTACCAACATTTGTTTGTCTGATGGAACCAGAGAAACTGTTGATCACAGTTATTTGAGAGCTATACTCTCTTGCAAAGAAGTTAGATGCCCCTCTGAATTATCCCAGCTGGATCCTGAAAGCTACCCCACACCCCACTGATATCAGCATCATTAAATTCATCCTAGTATTCAGTCTAGTGTGAATGCAGCAAATTACATGGTGATGTTGTCAGTGAAGTAGACACTAATAATACAGGGATTTTAGTTGGAATCACCATATCTTAACTTCCACAAATGGTTAATTCCCTGGTTTTTTGAGACTTTAAGTTTTACTAAGGCTCAGCCCTCAAAGAATAAGTTGTCTAAGAAAGATAAATCTCTGAATCTCCTTCTGTGCTTCAGGAAGTGTATGGACCACTCCATCAGTTACTGAAGAACAGCTAGCAGGACTACAGCCCCACTGCTGTTCAGGTAGAAGAGCATGGCAGCATCAGGTGCTAAGGAAAGGATTGTTTTTCTCTCTCTTCAAGGAAATATCCTTGCCTGATTGGTCATGAGTAAGTACCATCTGTCCTTTCCCCCACTCTAAGGCCATAGCTTTGTGCTGTGTCAAATAGAGCACTGCTCAGTTTCCTGTTCACAGCAAGAATATCAATATCATTAAAAGGTCTGCAGTGGCCTTTTAAGATCAACACCAGACTGACAAACTATGCCCTGGATTAAAAATGCATACAGATTTCAACATATGTCAACAGGTGGAAGATTTTATTGTTTCCAGACCTTCCTCATGATGGAGAGTAATTATTACGACTATATGTCAGAGACACAGCAGCAAGGAGAGACACTGTATCTGTGAGTCACTCACAGCAATAGAGTTACCAGAGGAACAGCCAGGATAACAGGATTAGCAAGGCAGAACAGATACGTGCCTTGGGAGTCCACACATGTGTTGTGTGCTCATTAGATGTCAAAATAGATAATTAAGGATTACATTGTATTAGGAAGATCAAGTAGGACTTAGGGCACATTCATGTCAGCTGCACTGGTAGACTGATCACAGCACCTACAAAGTACTTTCCTCTCTCCCCTACAAAATGCTGTTTTGATGTAGTTCAGTTAACTGAAAATCCACACTGTTAAAGAGAGCAGCTTAGGCAAAAGAATTCATCTTGGTATGTTTCTAGATGCCATGGAATTATTCAAGACTATTGGAGTGTATTAATAAATATATTAGGACTGAGCTACACCTTCCATTTCCTAAAAACTGGCATGATAAAACTTTATTTTTTCCTCTGTCCTGTAAAGGTTCTTTATTCTATTAATAATTGTATGCCCAAATGGGGAGGGAATCAATGTGACTGAGGAGTCAAGAATCCCTCATGGCAACAGTAGACTGGAATCAGTAACTATGCAAAGCAAATTCCTGAGAGAGGTAAAAGAACATGCATCAGAGTGCTTACTTTTTTTGACATATACACCAAACAGAAGCTATGACAGGGCACTCAAAAATCTTTGGTCTCTGTTTCACTTTTTCTTTTCTTTCAGTATGGCTGTGAATTGCACAGACTGCATGCTGGAACTGAACGACAGTTTCGCCCAGGTTTTTCTCCAGTTCTGTTTTACTAGTCTCCTTTATGTTAGCTGTGCTCTTGGATCATCTTTGCTGTATCTACCTCTTGCAATTAGAAACAAAGTGATACAACTAAGTCTATCTCCATAATTATATTAATATCACACAACAAAATAATTGTTGTATAGTGGTCAAACCAAATATTTGTAAATAGTTTTTATCTCCCTAATTTCAATGCATTTTCTATGTGTTACATACCCTACTACTGTCCTCAACTGTAGTTCAGTGGGCATATAGTGGAAGCAACAATGGTCAGAGACCTTATCTTTGTGGAGAATGAAAAAGGAGTTTGAATAATATCAAATGAAACCGGCAGTCACCCTCTGCCCCAAATCTCAGAGCACATATTTTTTGTGCTTTCTCCTAATAATTTTAAAAATACATGATAGTGTTACTTGGTACATAAAATATATGTTCTCAGCTAACATTCATAGAGCTTTTATGTCATGCATTTCATATATGCTCAGTCTTCAACTGAGAAGATGTGGTGTCCATACCAGCTGGGATTATATGATTTTTGGTGCCTCTAGATCAAAGCAATTAACTTTTCATCTCATCAAGAACTGCTCTCTGCACTTGCATATTTCCTCTAACATGAACAATTCCAGCAGTTCTGATTCCAAAGAGAAATATAACAAGAAGAGACAAGCTTTTTCCTCCTAAAGCAGGAGGTCAGCAAATACATCCTCTCAAGAGCCTGTGGGGATGTGTTAGGAAGTTGTTCCTCCTCTGTGGACCACCTTTTCTTCAATACAGTGTGGAATCTGTGAAATTAATTCAGTGCTTATGCTATCTTTCACTCACACAGATAAACTGGAATGACTCCATCAAAGATTTGCAGTTAAACATTTAAATTAAGACAAGAGTTATTCCTGGGTTTGCACAATTCCCTGTGCCTTCAGTGGCAGAAACTGCTGGCCTGCACTGACTTGCCAAGCAGAATGCCAATGTGCCTGGTGGCAGTAAGGATTTTTCTGTCTACCAGAGGCAGAGGCTGCATGGGGAAGTACCTTTCACTGGACACCACCACCACCTTGTGCAGAGAAGGATGGTGAAGACAGCAACAGTGATAAGGAGCAGGAGAAAGAGAAAGAGAAGAAGGGGAGAAGGAATGGGAGTGGGAGAGAGGGAGGGCCTTTGCACACAACCTCTCTAAAATGTCACTGAGTAGGTTTCAACTGAATAGCACAAAAATAATCTAATTTCACTCCCACTCTAAGAGTACAGCATATATTATTCTCTCTCTTCATCTATTTCTCCTGAAAGCTTTCTGCACCCAATTGCATTAATGAATGCTGAACCGATGATGATGCTGATCAGATCAATATGGATGTATGTAGAATTAGGTCATTCTGATGGAGAGCAGGCCCAGATGCTCCAAAAGCTCTCTTCCAGATGATATGTAGCAAACTGAGCCCTTGTCCCTCACTTTCACTTACAAGAATTATTTTGAACAGACAACCTTTTCCTGAACCTGAGCTTAAAATATGAGCACCTGGCAAACCAAGGTGCTTGGCCTGCTCCTGTCTGTAGTTGTTAAGACCCCTAGCATCTAGGTATGGGCTTCTCCTCATGAGCAAGAAAGAGGGGCAATTTGGGGAGAGGAAATAACTGTTCATAACACTGTGTGGGGAAGTAGCTTTCAAGACTAGGCAAAAAGCAAGAGTAAAGCTAAAGGAATCTGTCCCTCAACAGATTCACTGTTGCATCCTGTCTTCTGACTTCAGTGGGTGGCTGCAAAAGAATGTCAAAGGGTCAGCTATTGTAGAAAAAGATGTTTTAAACAGAACATTCTTAGAGCAGAGCCACTGGGAGCAAGCATGGATTGAAGAGCAGGCCTGAGGTGAACATTGTTGCTTCATGATACTTCTATGCTAGTATCTCAGGCTCCCAGCAGCCCAAGTTTTGCTATTAAAGGTTATTACGTTTATTTATGAGCAAGCTGCAAAAGGCATGTTACTGGGCTTTACCTTCAAGAGACACTAAAAGCTTGAGGAAGATATCTTGTGCTGAGTGCATTATATACTCATTAATAATAAAAAGATATATTAAGTCTAAAACTGTTACCCAGCAGCACTTCAAATGTGTCAGGCACTATGGCATGTAAAGCTACTGTTAAGCTGGTACAGCCACCTCTCATACTTTACTGTAGCAGTAACTGAGAAGAAGCAGGTAGCTCTCTGGAGAACTACAGGCTCCCATAAGCTAAGGGACCTAGAAGTCAGTGGCAGTAACTCTATTACCCTAAGCACAATCTCAACACAAAAAGCACAACCTGTGAATGAAGGGCATGAAAGGATGACTGCAGGTTGGTCAGTCACACTTCAGTGCCTGGTAAAGTAATATAGAAGATTATTTTAAGAGGTATTGAAAAAACACCCAAAAGACAACACAGTCTTTGGCCACAGCTAGCACAGCTTCATGAGAGGAAATTCCTACTTATCAAATCTGAATTCCTTTTATGACAAGGTAAGCCACCTAGCTGACCAGGGGAAGCCATTTGACATGATCTTTATGTATTTCAGTAAAGCTTTCAGTACTGTCTCTCACAGTGTCCTGCTGGACAAAATATCCAGCCCACAGCTGGATAAGCACATCATGTGATGTGAGAGCAGCTGGCTCATGGGTCAGGCACAAGGGGTTACAGTGAATGGGGTGACATCAGAGGGGTGACTGTCACTAGGGGGGTTCCACGGAGCTCCACCTTAGGCTCTGTGCTCTTCAGCATCTTAATAAATGATGGGGTGTAGGACTGGGAGGGATACAAAGGTCACAAAACTGAGAGGAGCAGTTGATTCCCTCCAGGCCAGGAGACCCTGCAGAGGGGCTGGGCCATCACCTGCCATAGGAAGTTTGAGAGTAAGGGAAAGTGCCAGATTGTGCACCTGGGATGAGACAACCCTGGATGTACAGACAGATGAGAATGACAGGCTGGAGAGCAGTGCCATGAAAAGGACCTGAGGGTTCTGGTCGATGGCAAGTTGAGCATGAGCAGCTCCTCCCAGCCAGGAGGGTCAGCCCTGTCCTGGGGACATCAGGGACAGCCTGGCCAGCCAGGCAAGGGAGGGGACTGTCCCCTCTGCTCTGCACTGGGGCAGCCTCACCCCGAGTGCTGGGGCAGTGCTGGTGCCACAGTGTGAGAAGGACAGAAGAGGAGAATGTCCAGTGGAGGGCATGGAGATGGGGAAGGGCCTTGAGGGGAAGGCGTGTGAGGAGTGGCTGAGGTCACTTGGTCTGTTCAGCCTGGAGGAGACTGAGGGGAGACCTCAGTGCAGCCACAACTTCCTCGTGAGGGGAAGAGGAAGGGCAGGCACTGATCTGTTCTCTGGTGAGCAGTGACAGGACCCAAGGAAATGGCCAGAAGTTGTGTCAAGGGGGTTTAGGCTGGATATTAGGAAAAGGTTCTTCACTCAGAGGGTGGCTGGGCACTGGAAAAGGCTCCCTAGGAAAATGGTCACAGCACCAGCCTGACAGAGTTCAACAAGTGTTTGGACAATTCTCTCAGACACAAGATGTGATTCTTGGTGACGGTCCTGTGTAGGGCCAGGCCTTGGACTTCATAAGCCTTGTGTGTCCCTTCTAATTCAGCATGTTCTGTGAACCTGTGAGTATTTGGAATTTCTACGCCATCTAAACTCTCAGCAATGCAGACCAAATGGGAAGATGATACAATAAACAAGGGCTACCAGCTCGCCACCTAATCAGGCCATGAACTGTGTTCTTACAAAACTAAGCAAATTTAATCTTGCTTTTGCTCATGGAATATTAATTATCATACTATTTCATTTCCCTTATGATCTGCTATTTAAACAAACCCAGACAAAGTTTTTCTGAAATGAAGAATGAGAATGTGAACAGTGCAATGGTGTTGAATGAGTAGATGCTCCCAGCAAAGGCATGCATGATGGCAGGATGGCTTTAAAGACAAACAGCAAAACATTCCTGCCTGTCTGGAGTGAGCAACACAGCTTACGAAGTATTAAGTGGTCAGTATGAGAGTGAAATTTAGTTCTAAAAATGCCTTTGCTAAGGGAGAATGAGGGGGCTGAGATTTTTCATTTTTAAATAGATCTTTTCCCCGTTTGTAGGTTGGTCTCATTTCACAGCAGCTATATTCTGCACCAACATGTGGTAGACCAAAGATTAAGTCTCAAATTCCCAGACGCTGGGTTAGAAGAGGCCAAGAATGTCACAGAAGTGACAAGATTAGTGTCAGAAGATGAGGATTTGGTTGCCATACTTTTCAACACCTCTTGTTACTTGAACTTTCTAAGAATGCTGACATTTGTAAAAGCAGCTAATTCTCACCTCTCTTTTCCTTAGCAATCAAATCCCAGGGAGAGGCTCAGCTAAAAAGAGCCATATAATTTTTTTCAAATGGTTGTGGCTTACACCCTCCTGCTGGCAACATTAATGCCATCATTTTCTTTTTATGAAGTGGTCATGACTTCATCAGAGTGCCAGACTTTGAAGTAGGAAACTATGAAAATAAATGTTACAGTTATCAGACAGAGTTCAAATATGTGCCAGGTAGTCATTCAAGTGCTTTATGAAATGAATGCATTGTTTTAAAATCACTTGTAACATATGCATCTGAACTTGTTCTGACAGAAGAGAAAATGACCAAAATCTTACCTGAAGTTAGCAAATATAAAGTAGTTGTATAAAAATAGAAGATCAAAAGATACAGCTACACTACAGAGTGAAGGACATTTCAGAGACATTATGCATCCCATACACCCTCCTCAGATATTCGATCAGAATCACAGCCTGAAGTATGGGCAAACACTGCTCGCAAAGCAGTACCTAAGCTCATCTAGTGACTTAGTACATTGCAACTACTGTTTCAGGTACTTGCAGAAAATTCCTGTTGCCTACAAGAAAACAAAATGTACAGACACACATGAATGTGGAGACTACTCTGTTCTTCTGGATGTTTCTGGGATCACAACATAACTGCAGGGAATGCAGAGGCCTCCAGACTGTTTGGGGTATTTTTTAAGCCTATCATTAAAACAATATCTATTTCTTGATACCAGTCTTGCTCTTTAATCCACATATTTCAACCTTAACTCAAAAATTCTAAGCTTCAGCATTTTGCTGTTTGTGTGGAATCAGGAAACTCCAAACTCACCCATTTTTATCTTCCAGTGTCCCAGGGTGGAATATTATCTCTCGGTCAGTTCAGGCGGTTCTGGCTAAGTGTTTTGTGCTCAGAAGCTCAGAAGGTCTAAGATATGTACTGGCTAAGAGATTACTTCAAACCACTTTGGCAGAAAACCAAGTTCAGATGTGGAAAAGGAATGTAACATCCTTTTCAAATATGTTTTTCTTGGATTGACATACTCTAGAATGTCTGGAGAACCAAAAGTCAGATTTAGATCTCATGGGAAATGCCAGAGGAATGAGTCCAGAGCATCTTAGTCTTTGCCAAGATTATGTACCTTTTACCTTTATAATTCAAATGTAACAGCTGAAAATACAACCTAATTTCACTCACATCTCTGAATGGGAATTTACATTTCATTCATAAGAAATTCTTCACCCCAGTAAGTGATCAACAGTACCTTGGAAACCCAGACTTAACAGAAGTCACAATAAACTCCATCCACTCTTCAGACCTGCAAATTTTTTCCAAATCATTGTATAAACAAAGTACTGATGTATAGGCCTTTTCTTATTATACTCACCAGTACTCTCTCCTAGCTGCAATAGCCACTCCAGTCTATACCATTTATCCTACTGTTCAGGTATCACTTCTGTGCTCACTAGCACATTGTGCTGCTGGGTTCCAGGAAGGGTCTGCTACTGCAGATTTTTTAGGCTTCTGTCAGCATCAGATTTGAAGAGTCTGTCTTAAACCACTGTTTTGGATGTACTTGTCTTTATTGAATAATGCAGACAGCAAAAGTGCAGCATACAGAAAATGCTCCAATTGTCACATAATAAGCCATGGCATAGCAATGGCTAGATATGAATATGTTTCAAAGTAGGGTTGAAGTAAAAATTAAATTTGCTAGCTGCCTCTGCTGCTACCTTAAGGCCTAAACACCGGTGAAGGTAAAGGAAAACTTATCACTAATGTTAGCATTCCTACAAATTAAAGAACCACTTGCCAAAACTACCTGTCTCTATACTCATATTGAGTATGAGCTTATGGGCTGTCATAAAAGTGGCTACCACATACATGCTTTATGTTTGTATTTCATATGTGAATTGTCTGTGAACAAACTAAAACTTCATTCTCTCTTCAGCATTCTTCTTTGGTTCTGTACTTGCTGTGTTAGCCTATAGACATTTGTTGTTTGCATATTTGTGTGATAGTTGCCACTAAAGTCTCAGGCTCCTTTGGTTTAACAAGTAGGTCATGATGATTGATGGAATAATGACATCTAACTTACTTAGGGAATAAGATCATCTTTTGCTTTTTGAATTAATCACTACTATAAATTACAAGTTGTGAATATCAAGAAAATATAAAAATAAAAATGTCTGAATGTCAAGGAAATGAAAAAATGACAATGCATTTATTTTGTATCATATGTTATTTCCTGTTCTAATGACATTTACTTTTTCCCACTTCAAGACCACAATTAAATTTAGAACATAAGGAGAAGCAGATATATTAGAAGTATTCCAGTGCTAAAAGAAAGGAAAAAAATAAGCAGTTCTGCATGACTGAACAAAGTTGATGTGGACACAGCTATCATCTAGTTTAATAGCTTTAACTAAAAACTAAACATCATAGTTCCTTTTGTCTTCTGTGCTGACTTGTCCTTTTGCATAGTTTTACTGAATTTGCACAAAGTTTTGCATTTCAGCATGTTCCCACTCTGTATTGAAAAAAGAGAAGCACTATGGGAGGATATCAGATGCAGAGCTGGATAAAATTTTTTGGCCAAATTTTTTTTTCCTGAATAACAGTCTCAAAACTGGAAAAATGTCAGCATTTCAGTTTTGAGATTTTATTTTTAGTTCTCAGCATTTGGAAATCAACTTCAGCTGTATGAAAGAATGAATGAGGAAAAAGTAATCCCTCCCAAAACTTAAAACTTGATGTCAATCAAAATTTATTATTTTTCCTACTTTTCATTTGGCTGTACACTTCATTTCAGGTTCACGCAAAATGAATTCTTGGAGATCTGCCCATGAGCCCTGCAAATCAATTAATTCCCCAGATCTAGATACAAAATTCTAGTTAGAAGCATTTGGCAAAAATACCAGTTGTAGTTTTCATGTGAGCATCAAATTCCTAGGTCATTTTCAGATAGATTAATTATATTCTTCCAAACACTCTCTCAGTCTGTTTGTTCTTTACATGCATCAGGAATTTTCTTTCACATTGATTCAACTTGTGGTCATGAAATTGTGCAAGAATGATGCTGATATGAAGCCAGAAAAGGATTATAAGGCTTTGAATCTACAGCAATGTAAATCTGAAGGTCTTGGTTGCTAAAAAGGGATGCCAGAATCATCTATTTCACTATTTCAGATCCTCCTACCCTAAAGGGTGAATGGAAGATTTGCAAATAGAATTTGTTGGGATTAACATAATAATATTGGTTGAAATAAAATCAATTAGGTGTCTGAGACAAGATGAGTACTAACATCTTTGTTACAAAAAATTATTTTTTTCCTCCAAGGTGTCAGCAGGAGGTGTGAATGCTCTCCTTCTCTGAAAATAAGGACAAATCCTTGCACAATGATAATGGCCCTCTGTAGGTCTATGTAAAACCCTTTTGCTTTTCTAGGGCAGCATGAGGAATTCGTGAACAGTGAAGGGGGAAATACCACCAATACTGGTCACAAGGTCAGCATCTGTGAGAGGCAAATCACTTTATGAAGGTGAGAAATCACAACCATTTGTGAGAATTAAGAAGAGTCTGGACAATTTCCAAAGTCACTTTTTCGTGAAAAAGTGTTGTTAATGCTTTGAGCATTACTCATTTTGTGGCAGAACAGAAGATGGCAAAGGCTGCTGCGATATTAAGGGTGAAAGGAAAAAGAAGTTCATGTGGAGGCTCTGGTATTCAGCGCAATGATGGCAAAAATCCAGTCCTACTACCTTCATTCCCAAATTATTTTGCCATTGCATTTTTTTGTCCCATTTCTCAAAACTTCACATCTCTAGTGAAAAAACAAACAAAAAAACCCCAAATCAAGGAAAACAAAAACAAACCAAAAAACCAAGCCAAACAACACACCTCCCAAAAAAAACCCCAAACCCTGCAAACAAATAACACAAAACCAAAAAAAGCAAAAAAACCCAAGACACCCCCCCAAAAAAAGGTAAAAACAACAAAAAAAATCAAACCCAAAAAAATCCAACAACAACAATAAGAAAACAAACCCCAAAAAACAAAACCAAAACAACAACAACAACAAAAAAACCCCAAACCTCAAAACAACATAAAGGAGGTAATTCAAAGACAGGCACAGGTAAATGGGTGGTAAAAAAGATTATGTAAGTTCCAGAATCATAGAACGATATGGGTTGGAAAGGACCTTAAAGACCATCTACTTCCAACTCACCCGCCATGGGCAGAGGTACCATCCACTAGACCTGGTTGCTCAGAGCTCCAGAAAACCTGGCCTTAAACACTTCAAAATATGGGGCATCCAAACTTCTCTGGGCAACCTGTTCCAGCCCCTCACATTCCCCCTCTCAGTGAAGAATTTCTTCTTCTTAATGTGTAATCTAAACCTACCCACTTTCAGTTTGAAACTATTCTCCCTTGCCCTATCACTACTATCTTGTAAAAAGATCCTCTCTAGCTTTCTCGTAAGACCCCTTAGGTACTGCAAGATATTCAAGTTGAGTTGAGAACAAGTGAATGCAGCTATGTCAAATAAATGACAGCAAAGTGCCTCAAGGCCCTAGAGGCTGGAGCAGTCCATGCTTTGTGGGGAAAAGTGTGGAGAATGTGCTGACCTGATCCAATGCAGATCTGTGGCCTGGTGAGTTGGAACTGTGATCTCATAGCTCTCCTTGTTCCTGCACCATTTAAACAGCAGCATTACCAGCAGTTTCTGCACAGTGGCCAGGGAAGGGATCTTCATTCTCTACACGGTCCTAAGCAGCCTAACACAAACTCATATATACCAGCCACACAGACCCTACACCACAATATGTAACCAGGGTAATTTTTCTGTTAAAGATATTTGGGCAACTGAATGATGATTCCTCCTTTCTTTCCCACTCTTCATTCCTTTTTCTCCTTTTTTTTTTTTTTTTTTTTTCCTTTCT